>JADLZK010007005.1:0-312320 GCA_015847255.1 Hyparrhenia diplandra | reverse complement strand
GCGTGTCATTAACCCATGCATTACATGAGCATAAGCATCATTAACATATGCATCTTCATGGCCATAAGTATCATTTAATCATAAGCATTCATACACACGTAAATGATAGGTGTCACTTGTATGCCCGATTTTGCCTCGAGATGCTTTGTTATGCCATGTTGTGTATGAAATGATTGCATAAATAGTTGTTTGACCTTAATTATGCTTAGACATGTTTATAAGATGTTTTGACCAATGTTCATGTTAAGCAATTTAGCTAATTGTGATTAGTTAGGAGGTTTTACTTGGTTTGACCTACATGAGTCATTTTCTTTATTTTTCCTTCCGCAAAAAGTCATAGCAAACTTGTATGCAGCGCTGAACCTGAATGAAAGTGTGGGTAATTTCTTGTAGAACAAAAAAGGTGTTTAGGGCTCGATCATGAACGGTCGGAGTTTGGTCAAAAGTCAAAACACAGTTTTGAAATTCAAGTGAATTTGGGGCTGGCTTTGACCCTTTGGAGTGACTTTGATTGGGATGTCAATAGTTCAAATCTAGTCAATTAGAGAAAAACTTTTTTATATGAAATGTTCAGAATTTTGTGCTCTACAATTTTGCTATAGAAAGTTTTTGCAAATTCGGCATGGTTTATGAGCAAAGAGAGCAAAACAACAGAGGAGAGGGAGAAATGGCTGGCTTCGTGGTGCTGGCCAACAAGACCGCTTCATGGGCGCTTCAACCCGCGCCTCGCGACGTGGAGCGCCGCTCCGGGATGGATGTCGATATCCCGCACTCCACAGCCGCTTTAAGCCACGCCCGGGCCGCTGCCCCTCGCCCTCGCTCACTCCATCCACTAGTCCCCGCCGCTTCCTCGCCGCCACTGACAGGCTGTGACGCCGCCGCCATTGTCGGGCGCGGCCGCCAAACTCCGCCACCGCAGCTCCATTGCCCGCGGCCAAACTCGCGTAGAGCTTCGCCACTTCGCCCCCGAGCCTCGTGCTCACGCCACTGCAGCCGCCGCGGTAGGGGTAAGGCCGCAGTTCGCTGGTTTCCGCTTTCGCCGGGCCCGCCGCCATGGCCGCCGCCGCGAAGCTCGCCGCGCCGCCACGCTGCCGCCGCTTCTTCTAGCTAGTGTCCGCTCTGCGGCTTGCCTCGCTGTGTTCTAGCTAGGGTTAAAGCAGTTCGAAAATGCCGCATCGCGTTGGGTCGCGAACGCTGCCGCCGCCGGGAGCTTCACCGCCGCCGCCATAGGGCGCAGCGTCGAGGCCGCCTCCCGTCACCGCTTTGCGAGTAAGTAGGGATTTGAGTCGCTTTGATGTCGTGGGAGGTGATGCTCACGCTTAGTTTGTGCCATCGCTGCCTGAACAGTAATACGCCAAGAATCGCCGCCGCCGCCGCTGCCGCCGCCACGATGCCACGGTTCGCTTCAAATGGCGCCAAGGGCACCAACTTGTAGATCTCGCCGCTATGGAAATCGAATGAGGTAGCCGGTCGACCGATTTGGTCGCGCCGCCGGGCGAGGGGCCGCCGAGCCCGCCGCGTTCGCCACAGGCCGCCGACGGGCCCCGTGGCAGCAGCCTTTTCTTTTTTCGTTTTTCTTTTTCGCATTTAGTTGAAAAGTTTGCAAAATTCGTAGAGCTCAAAGCTTTAGCCCGCTGACGCAGACAAATTTTGTTGGTTTCCCCGTGAGTAGATCTACCGTGAGAAAATGTGAGATCTCAGCTTTTAGGATGTTTTTGTATTTTTGTTTATTTATTGCTTTAATTGCTTCGAAATAGGATAAATGCATATCCATGATATTGATGTGAGAAAAATTTCTTCCCCGTGGCACTAGACTTTTATTTCATTATCTATGCAGAAAAAATAGTGTTGACCCTATGTTCTTCAGGGTAGAAGTGTCACTTTTGATTTATGTGCCACTTATGTTGTTTTCTTAGGAAATTCATAATAAATTAATTACCGAATTTGACCATAAGGATTTTTGAGCCGCTATGTTACTGTGTTGTAGCTAGAAGTGAAGGTGGATCTGTGAGTTCATGCTTTTCATAGTGCAAAAGTATGTTCATGCCTAATTATTGTTGATAGCTTGTCATTTTTTGTGTGTAGCATGATAGGTGTATCCTGTTGCTATGAGATTTTTGATGGCAAAATGTTATTAGTGTGAGGAAGCTTCTGTAATTTTTGCAGAATTTTATATGATAGTTGGTCAGTACATGTATTTTTAGGTTGCATGATGAAGTGGTTGTTTATGCATGATGACCATACGGTAAAAAATAAAAGGAATTATGTTTTCTTGCTCATTTTCTACCTAGAACCTGATGGTGAAGTTGGTTTAATAGGTTTGTGCATCCTCATGTGTAGTTGGAGTTGGTTAGGCATAGTTGAGCCCTTTGTGCCTTTTGTTTGATATATGTTTGATTAGCAACTATCATCTCATGTTAGTTAGTTTATCTTTTTCTCTTAATAAGTGACATGGTTGAGTAGGTAATAGCTTGGTTTACCTCGCTGTCCTATTTTGGTAGGATTTACATGTTAGTGTGACATGCCTGCATCAGTTGTTTGCTTGCAATGTCTAGATAGAACAGATCTGCTTGCTTGCTGTTTTTCATATTCCGTGATGGCCGAATCTGTTGAAGTTATGTGAAGCGAAGTTGTAGATAATTTGATAAGCTTTCCATAGAGTCCAAGTTTGCTGCATTTGAGTTAGTGGAACAAAAGTTACGCCGCTTTTTACCGCAAAATGGATCCAGAAAGAGGACAGATTTGATGTGTGTGTGTGGGTTGGGTGTGTGTATATCCTTTCTAGAACGGAAGAGATATGCACTTACTCACCAATGATATCTATGTCCCAAGTATCACATACGCATCATATTAATCTCATTCATCGCATTCCTTATTCTCATATAGCAATTCGCATGCACATCCATATCGTGAATCTGGGCCGAGGAGCTAGTTCGTCCCTGAGGAGCAAGAGAAGGGAGAGCCACACAGTGAGTGGTGTAGAAGAGAGGAGGTTCTCGGAAGAAGCCGGAAGGATCGGGAGTTTTTGAGTGCCGAGCCCGCCCCTCGCTTCGTTGGAAAGGCAAGCCCCGGAGCATTCTAAGCCTCCACCCATTTTTTTATAAATGCACCTTTGAGTATAATCTTTTGTATGATGCATTAAGTTGTTAGGAGTTGAATGGAACCGCTTGATGCATATATTCCCCGCCTTTGTCCAATATATAAAAGTACCCAAACACTTACTAGTATTGATAACGCTTATGCTTAGCCATGCTTTAGTTGCCATAGGGAGCAAGTGATTCCCGCTACTTGCATCATTGTGGAAAATGATGGTATCACGGGTTGGCTATATTTGCTATCGTGGAAAATAAATCCGTGTTGAGATATAAAGTTGAGACCGGGCGATAGTCGGATTCCGCCTCGGTGGTCGGCTTAAGGACCGCCTTTGTTGGACATCACCGCATTTTGAATGACTCCAAGCATTTTAGCCGGGGTCGACCAGGTTGTCGATCACAAAAGCCGAAAAGTTCGTTTCGCCGACGTAATGGATTGCGCGCTTTATTGAGGGAGTAAGGATGTGGGGGACACTATGACCGCGGGCAAGCAAGGCTTGAGCTACCTCGGGCGATTCGCTGGTTCCCCGAAAGTGTTTAATTCTCGCCAAGCCCGCCAAAATGAGTCCCGGAACAAGCACTAAAAGGTGATCTTGAGTCGCTTTGATCCGGGGCGCTGCTCGGTTGGTGTTTAGGAACTTTTCCCCACCGGTAGTAATCGATTCGATCGCCATCTCCCCGACAAAGTATGAGAAACCGACCGCTCTTCCTTCAACAAGTAGCTTCATGATGATGGAAAGATAATAATGGTTATAAAAGTTTGACAAAGAAATGCCACGCCTCGGGTTGTACATGTTATATATGCTTGTTTAGTACTATACAAGTGTTTGCTTAGAAAAACAAAAGCAAATCTAGACATACTAAGATTTATTAAAATATGATGCTAAAATATTGTCTTCATCAATCTTGAAAGTAAGGACTACATTAGTAATGCTATTTCTCAAGAAAGTATGCTATCCATCTAGCTCCACAAAGAAAGCCTCCCGCATAATCCCGAGGGTCTCTTTTATTTCTCTCCCCGCCGTAAGCCTAGCCGAGTACATCCCTCGCATCGTGGTTTTATTCCCATTGTTGCAGTGCTGATTAGCCGGTGGTCTCGCTATGTGCTTCTATCCCGTGATGAAGAGTAAGCCGCGGGCAAGGCTATCCTATTCCCCTCTCTCATGCTTTTGGCAGGATGACTTATTATGGCACATGTTATTTAAACTAAAAGTGGGGTGTGTGATTTCAAAACTATGTTACTTCCGCCATTTGAATTCGATTTTGGGTTGTAATAATGATTTGAACTCCTGGCGTATGATAATTGTGAACTCTATGTAACTTGTGGATGATGATCACCGAATCTTTTTACGGCCCCGCCGTTATTTGTTGAATGTTTGAGATCCTTCGAGATTTCACGGACTACCGGGTTTATATGTACTTAATCATGGAAGTGAGACTACCCTATGGGCCACTTTTATGCTTAATTACCTATAAATTGGGCGTTCTGCTACAGCTGGTATCAGAGCAAGGGATTCTACTACTATCATTTACAAGTGTATTTAAAACAAAAGTTTTGAGTTTACAAAAACTATTTTGCCAACTAATAGTCTTATTGGGTATTTAAACTTATGAGTTTTGAAACTAAGTGTGCCATGGTCATATCCTTTATGCCCAATTAAGGACTACTAGGTGGCTATAATTAATGACTTGGGTTATTGCATCATATTTTGTTGTTTAGCCGGGGCTGCCGCGGCGCCAAAAGAGTAATGGGCTACTCACTTGAGTAGTTATGTATGGATCAAATGCCTCTACTTAAGGTAAGAATGGTTCATCGCCTCTAATCTGTAAAGGTGTGAGTTGTGAGAGCATGATCTACAAATGTAATGGCCTAGGGGGAATTAATAATCAAGTATGGCATATCCAAGATATGTCATATGGACGTTTTTGAGAGCTCCATGTCGGTAGTGCCCCCAGAGACTTGTGTATGGGTACACGGGTGCGCGTGGCGAACATATGTGCCACCGTGAGGGTGATGCCGCCCATGGGATGAAGGCTGTAAATGTAATTTAAATTCATGCATTCATGATTGGTGGGCTGAATGAAATCTTTGCAGTACACTAACAGCAAGAATCGTAGCCCAACTAGTTAACGGATAATGAGAGTGCGTATGTATGCCACCGTTTATACCGCTAGAAGATACTTTCCCTAGGTTTGTGAGGACGATGTTACGCTATGCACCATGTTTCATAATTGTCATCTCATTCATGCATTCACTTCCTTCCCCTTATGAAGTCCTTGTTTCCTCATAAAATTGATGAATCCACGTTTCGGCCTCACATAATTCCCCAAAGTCTTGCTACAGATGGCCCCCTTGCACCGCTGTCGAAAGCAGCAAATACTTCACCTGAGGGAGTATGGCATGCCCACTAATCTTTTGGCGGTGCTTTTTACCAAGTGGGTACCGTGAGAAGCCAATGTACACTTGGGAGACCACATGGCGATCAACTAGCTACTACCATCCACTTCTCGGTTCCAGCCTTTTGGAAGACAACCCCATATGGAAGGGATGGGAGATCATAACCACCTGACTTTCTCCTCAAGAAGCGTCCAACAATGCCGCATTCCAGCTTGTTGAGGGGTGTCAATAGAGAGCATCCCGAGAGCCGAGGGTACAAATGTACTTTGTGTTGCCTAGGACTGATCCAAGTAACACTAGTTGGGTTCAGCCCGAGGCTTACAACCTTGACAAGAGGCCGCGATGTTTACATGGCAGTATTTCTTAGAGGCAATGAGTACCATGTTTGCTAATTCTATAGATCATTGATGGTAAAGAGCACCAACATCGTGGTGCCTTTGTAGTAGCCATTACAAGATGAGGGGCAAAGGCAGAGCAAAGACAAGAAGGGCAAAAAAGAAGGTTACTAGTGCATTGTGAGAGCCACCGCCGACAAGGATGAAGCCTTGAAAGCTGTAGCAAGAGAGAGAAAATCAAGGGTAAGAATTTGCAAGCTAGACTGTGAAGTCGAGCACTACGGTGAACATGGTGATCGGGCTAAGGGAGAAACTCCATAGGATGAGAGATGCATTCCAACAAAGAGTCTTGATCTACATCGCCAGCTACAGAGTGCCAACTATAGGGAGACCAATTTAACAACTTAGACATGCTTAAGGACGCTTAGAGCGCGTGACCATGTTTATTCCGTCCCTGCCACGCGACTTTGTTGACATGAGGCGCCAGAGATCAACCCAAGCAAAGAAGAAATACCGGATGCACAGAGAATTCGTGAGCTAGAGCGTAGAACTATGCTTTGATGAGGGAAGAGTACTCTAGGTTGTACTCTTTGCTCTATCCTGATTCCACAATCGATGACGATTAGGAGCCCTCGATAAAGCGAGGATGAAGCTCGCAAGGATGACATGCAGGCTGCACGAGATGGCAACGATGATGGGAGTGGATGGATATGAGCCGACGCGTCCGATGATTCGTGACTACCACAACTATGATTCTTCTCCTTAGTTGTGCGCTTAGATTGATAAACATCTCATGTGCCTTTGTTGCAACATGTATCTTAGCCTTATTGTTAGCTTAATTGCCTTGTGAGACTCTCTAGTTGTAAGATGGATCTATTGGGGATCGCTGTAATGGATCATTATCGCACTTTATTGTATGCCATTTGAAATCCTAATGAATTGATTATGAATGGGGTACGCTTTAGTGCGGTGATGTGTGCAATCATAAGTATTGTTGATGTGGTGATGTGATAATTAAATTATCGCTACTCTATTTGTTGATGAGTTAATTTCACTCAATGAATTCAGCTAGGCTTTAATTTAGGTATCATGTACACTTACATTGACATCATCTAATGATTGTGATTGCGAAACATGCATGCCCACCCTCGCTCAAGTGGGAGAGGATGTCACCGCACGCGCGGTAGTGAAGGAGCCGTGCCGAAGTGGCAATGCACCACCTTCCCCCATTCTAATCAATTCATCAACCGCTTGAAAGCCAACGCAATATGGAGGCAGCTTTTACGCTATATTGCTAACACCACTCGCGCTTCAGGTGAACGCCGTGATGGTGAAGTGAATCAAGATAGCACCTTTTAGTGACTTCATATGAACACTTTAATCGCCGACGGGATGCGCTTGACCCCACGGCGCATTAATGAGTGGATCAAGGTCGGGAGAGTAAATTTCGCTTGTTAAGGCTTGCGTAGCATCTAAAGACCGAAAGTATGCAACCCAGATGTTGGTGGGACCTGCAGTGAGTTGGTGGATCCAAAGATCGCCACCACTTATCCTCCCGCAACACCCCAATCACCCGGCACACGCTCACCAATAGCTTTTTAGAGCATTATATCCCCCCCCGATAAATGAGCCCCAGATGCTAGTTCCTAATGGGATTGAGGAGAACAACAATGAAGCCGAGGAAGAAGAGGAAGAACCTGAAGAAGTGCTAGATCCTAATACGTTTATGACGGCGGCAAAGAATGTCTCCTCGAGTTGATGGTGACTTGGCGCGTAGTCTTGTAGGTGTTTCACTAGATGTTAGTGTCTCTTCTCGCAATGCTCTTATGGCATGTATTCTATCTTTATGCATGTGAGGACTTTGTGGATGTTGAACCTTATTGTAATGATGTACGCGGCAATAAGCATCTTTATGATGTCAGTAAGTGATGTTGGCATGTTGATTTCATAATAAGCATGAGTTGATGCAACTTTGGAAAAATAGCCATAGACCAAGCTAACATGCCTCTTCCTAAAGAACCTATGAGATGGTAATACATCGTATGATCCTCCCGCAAAGGACCTAATCACAATCCAAAGATCCGCTTTCCAAGATTACAAGTATCTTTGATATTCTTGTGAGGTGTGAATTTTTGAACGCCTCTTCGCAGGCATTGTCGGGTTTTCCACCCACGACAGAATGATGAGTTGCAATTGAATTAGTGCCGATGCAACACCCGTATCAAGGAGACCATATAGAATGCCGCTTTAACGAAGTTAATGTAACACGAAGTATAGCCGCTGAGAGTTGTTAGGTACAGTCAAATTCACCTAGTTCCTCCTCGTGGGAATGCCTACCATATATGTGGAGTAAGACCAATCCCCACATTTTGTGTGGATTACCACCACTCAATGCGTAACGTTGAGAACCAATATCCTTTGTCCACGCCGACATTCTCTTTTTAATCAATGGTCAACAACAAGAGTTTTCTCCAAGTTTAGATCGCCATCCGTGACATCGACAAAACCAAGAGAAAGACCACAAGATGCACCAAAGACTACTTTCTACAAGATACGTAGTGTGTACGAAAGATCTTGTCATGCCCTTCTGGCTTGACAAATTGCTCCTACATATTTCATGTACCAAATGAATTCGTATTCGTGCCCAAGTTGATAACTTCATAGTCATGTTTATCGATGACATCATGGTATATCCTATAAGTGAACAAGAACTCAGGGACATATACGAAGTTGTTCATAGTAGGCCGAGAGAGCACAAGTTGTATGCCATGTTGGCTAGTGCAAAATTTGGTTAACCAAGGAACCTTCCTCGACAATATTTTATCCAGAGAAGGCATCTCTTGCGTGACCCAACAAGGTTGAAGAAGTTAAGTGGATAGGAAGGCACCAACTATGTTCATGGAGGTTCTAGAGTTTCCTTGATAAGCCGGGTATTATCGCCGATTTATCCCCTCGCTTTCTAAGATAGCTAAGTTTATGACGAGGTTGTTACCAACAAAAGATGAGAAGTTTGTGTAGTCACAGGATGTGAGAGGCAACTTTTCGCACTTTGTGAGAGTTGTTAACCACGTTCCGCGGTTTACCCAACCAAATTAAAACATCAAGAACCATGTGGTTGTGATACATATGGTACATGTTTGTGCGCCACGCAAGAAAGTTAGGTAATTTCTTACGCCCGCTCAAATTTAAGGAAACTTGAGGTGAATTACACCACCTAGAATTTGATTTTGCGCCTTTAGTGCCTACACTACCCTTTTGGTGCCAAGACCTATTGACAAGCATGTCACATTTTACGATCACAAGAGTTTTAATTATCTCTTCACCCGAGATGAGCTCAAAACAAGACAAAGTAGATAGTTAGAGCCAAGTCGTAATACGTGATTGAGGTATACATTTTTTCAAAGGATTCATAAAGGCTTTACCGAGCCCACATTTTGGAGTGGATGAGAATGATCTTCTATGGTTTGATGATCGACTTGTACTATGCCAAAGATAGAGAGATTAGAAGTCAAACCCTACCGAGGCACATTCTTCCCAGCTATCTATCCATCCTAAAAGTAGCAAGATGTATCAAGATCCAAGTCACATTCCCCGTGGGTCCGGAACTTGAAGGACAAAGATTATCCGAAAGTAAGGTGAATGTTGTCGCAAATACCTTGAGTTGGAAGGCACATTGTATTACGAAATCACCATTGCTGGCGTAACGGTTCATTATTGATACAAAGCCGCAGCTTTGTGTATTATTCCGGCTTAATGTTCCTCGTGAGTTAGATAATTGAGATACGTAAAAACGCATAAAAAGCAAATCTTCATCAAATGTAAAACTCAAAGAAGTACCGTGAACATTTCTCGTAGGATGTACTATGCTTGATGATTTTCATGATATGAATAAGATAAGGAACTCGTGGATCGATCTTCCAAAAGTCACTCTTTGTGCCTCTCAAATAATGTGTTACCCCTGTTTCTTAACCCCAACTTGCATGTGATGCTAATCCATGCAAGGTCCGCTATTGTCATGTAAAATATCACGCTGGTTGTAGAAATGATATGGTGTCTTGATAATAACCGATGGTGCCGCGAATTTAAACCGAGCCTCCCGTGGGGCTATCGACACATGGTGATATACCGCCGCACGCGCTACCGGGTATCATCGCTATAAGTCATGACTTGTGTCAAAAACTATGCTAATGTGTTGTTGCTACATGCACCTTCCTTGATCAATCTTTCTATATTTTGTTGAAAAGATCTTTATCAAATCTTGAATTTGAGCTTTGCCTTGGAATGGCAAATAAGATGATTTTTTGAAGAACAGTCACCGATTATCAACATCAACAGACTACATGAAGGAGTAGATATGTGATCTGTTTTACCTTTTCGACGAAAGTGTTGACGCCTCACATCGGATTTACGCCACCGTGCTCGATCAAAGGAGACACACAACACTCATGGTTAGTTGATTTGCCAACCCATTAGGGATCTATGTTATCCTACCGTAGATGTTAGTTCCAAAATCACTCAAGACCAATGCAAGTGATGATGGCGAGGTCTCACACAAATCTTAATCTTTGAGCTCAAGCACATCGTAAAAGCTATCCCTACAAGTACCAAAGACCTTTTGGAATTTTAGGACTGTGGATTATGAGTATCTCAAGCGCCATCCATGAAGAGCAAACAGAACGCTTTTGGTGTTACAAGAAAATTTACGCCAAAAATTGTAGGTCCTTATCGATTTTTAAGTAGGGAATGAGAAGTAGCTTACCAATCAAAGTTACCTCAAGAAGTTTAAGTCAATTGGTTATGTCTTTCATGTACCGCAACCGAAAAGAATTATTTGAAAGCACCCAAAGAATGTGTTCTAGCCTGAGATATTCAAGATAACCCCAACTTGAAGAGTCTATTCAAGTTTTGGGGTGGCAAAGGAAGGGGTAACCCGTAACAGATGGTGAAGCATATAGGGTCCTATGGGAGAACCATAGCGAGAACGATGCCACTTGGGAAGCCGGGATTATCTTCGGAAGATTGACCTCGCTTTTATAAAACGATGGTAAGAACTTGCAAATCTCGGACCTAGATTTTCTTAAGGGGAAGAGCTGAACACTCCGTTGTTAAGCTGTCATTAACCCATGCATTACATGAGCATAAGCATCATTAACATATGCATCTCATGGCCATAAGCATCATTTAATCATAAGCATTCATACACACCTAAAATGATAGGTGTCACTTGTATGCCTCGATTTTGCCCCGAGATGCTTTGTTATGCCATGTTGTGTATGAAAATGATTGCATAAATAGTTGTTTGACCCTTAATTATGCTTAGACATGCTTTATATGATGTTTTGGACCAATGTTCATGTTAAGCACTTTAGCTAATTGTGATTAGTTAGGAGGTTTTACTTTGGTTTGACCTTACATGAGTCATTTTCTTATTTCTTCAAAAAGTCATAGCAAACTTGTATGCATGCGTTGAACCTTGAATGAAAGTGTGGGTAATTTCTTGTAGAACAAAAGGTGCTTTTCTAGGGCTCAGATTATGAACGGGGTTGGAGTTTGGTCAAAAGTCAAAACAGTTTGAAATTCAAGTGAATTTGGGCTGGTTTGACCCTTTGGAGTGACTTTGATTGGGATGTCAATAGTTCAAATCTAGGCCGAATTAGAGAAAACTTTCTTATATGAAATGTTCAGAATTTTGTGCTCTACAATTTTGCTATAGAAAGTTTTTGCAAATTCGGCATGGTTTATGAGCAGTAGAGCAAAAACAGCAGAGGAGAGGAGAAACAGGGCTCGTCGGCAGGGTGCTGGCCAACAGCACCGCCCATGGCGCCCAACCCGCGCCTGCGACGTGGAGCGCGCCTGCCGGGGATGGATGTCGACATCCCAAACCCACAGCCCGCTTTAAGCCACGCCCAGTCGCTGCCCTCGCCTCCCGTCACTCCATCCACCAGCGTCCCCGCCTCGCTTCCTCGCTCGCCAATTGGTTGGGGCGACGACGCCGCCACTGCCGGCGCCGCCGCGCCAAAACTCCGCCACCGCAGCCCCACTGCCCGTCAAATCCGCGCGTAGAGCTTCGCCACTTCGTCCCCGAGCCCGTGCTCACGCTCGCTGCAGCCGTCGTGCGGGTAAGGCCGCAGTTCGCGGGTTTCCGTTCGCCGGTCCGCCGCCATGGCTGCCGCCGTGCGAGCTCGTCGCCGCGCGCCACGGTCGTCGTTTCTTCTAGCTAGCGTCCGTTCTGTGCTTGCCTCGCTGTGTTCTAGCTAGGGTTAAAGCAGTTCGGGAAATGCCGCACCGTGTTGGCCGCAACGCCGTCGCCGCCGGGGAGCTCACCGCCGCCGCCATGGGCGCGCGCGGTCGAGGCCGCCCTGGTCACCGTTTCTTGCGAGTAAGTAGGGGATTTGAGTCGCCTTTGATGTCGTGGGAGGTGATGCTCACGCTAGTTTGTGCCACCGCGGCCTGGAACAGCAGCGCCGCCGGCAACCGCGCCGCCGCTCGCCGCTGCTCGCCGTCACGCATGCCACGGTTCGTTTCAGCTCGAGCCAAGGGCACCAACTTGTAGATCTCGTCGTTGCGAGTCGAATGAGGTAGCTGGTCGACCGATTTGTCGCCGCCGGCGAGGGGCCGCCGTCGAGCCGCCGTGCTCTGCCGCTAAGTCCGCTGACGCGCGGGGCCCAGGTGGCAGCAGCCTTTTTCTTTTTCGTTTTTCTTTTCAGATTTAGTTGAAAAGTTTGCAAAATTCGTGTAGAGCTCGTTTTAGCCCGCTTTCGACGAGACAAATTTTGTTGGGTTTCCTGTGAGTAGATCTACTGTAGGAAAAATGTGAGATCTCAGTTTTAGGATGTTTTTGTATTTTTGTTTATTTATTGCTTTAATTGCTTTGGAAATAGGATAAATGCATATCTGATGATATTGATGTGAGAAAAATTTCGTTCCTGTGCACTTAGACTTTATTTCTCATTATCTATGCAGGAAAAAATAGTGTTGACCCTATGTTCTTCGTAGAAGTGTCACTTTTTGATTTATGTGCCACTTATGTTGTTTCTTAGGAAATTCATAACAAATTACTATTGGAATTTGACCATAAGGATTTTTGGAGCTTTATGTTACTGTGTTTGTAGCTAGAAGTGAAGGTGGATCTGTGAGTTCATGCTTTTCATAGTGCAAAGTATGTTCATGCCTAATTATTGTTGATAGCTTGTCATTTTGTGTAGCATGATAGGTGTATCCTGTTGCTATGAGATTTTGATGGCAGCATGTTATTAGTGTGAGGTGCTTCTGTAATTTTTTGCAGAATTTTATATGATAGTTGGTTGTACATGTATTTTTTAGGGTTGTATGATGAAGTGGTTGTTTATGCATGATGACCATACGTAAAAAAAAAGGAATTATGTTTTCTTGCTCATTTTCTACCTAGAACCTGATGGTGAAGTTGGTTTTAATAGGTTTGTGCATCCTCATGTAGTTGAGTTGGTTAGGTATAGTTGAGCCCTTTTGTGCCTTTTGTTTGATATGTTTGATTAGCAACTATCATCTCATGTTAGTTAGTTTATCTTTTTCTTAATAAGTGACATGGTTGAGTAGGTAATAGCTTGGTTTACCCGCTGTCCTATTTTGGTAGGATTTACATGTTAGTGTGACATGCTGTACTAGTTGTTTGCTTGCAATGCCTGGATAGAACAGATCTGCTTGCTTGCTGTTTTTCATATTCCAGATGGCCAATCTGTTGAAGTTATGTGAAGCCGAAGTTGTAGATAATTTGATAAGTTTCCATAGAGTCCAAGTTTGCTGCATTTGAGTTAGTGGAACAAAAGTTACGCCGTTTTTCATCAAGTACTGATCCGTAGGGATGTGATTTGATGTGTGTGTGTGTGGGTTGGGTGTGTATATCCTTTCTAGAACTAAGAGATATGCACTTACCCTCAGCCAATGATATCTATGTCCCGCTATCACATTAATGATCATATTAATCTCATTCATCGCGGCATTCCTTATTCTCATATAGCAATTGCATGCACATCCATATCGTGAATCTACGAGGAGCTAGTTCGTCCTGAGGAGCAAAAGAGGAAGGAGAGCCATTACACTAGTGAGTGGTGTAGCAGAGGAGGTTCTCAAGAAGCTCTAAGGATCGCGGAGCTTGGAGTGCCGAGCCCGGCCCCTCAAGCTTTCGTGGTGAAAGGCAAGCCCCTGAGCATTCTAAGCCTCCACCCATTCTTTTATAAATGCACCTTGAGTATAATCTTTGTATGATGCATTAAGTTGTTAGGAGTTGAATGGAACCGCTGATGCATATATTCCGCTTTGTCCAATATATAAAAGTACCCAAACACTTACTAGTATTGATAACGCTTCTATGCTTAGCCATGCTTAGTTGCTTATAGAGCAAGTGATTCCCGCTCACTTGCATCACAGTGGAAATGATGGTATCACGGTTGGCTATATTTTGCTATCGCGGAAAATAAACCAAGTGTTGAGATATAAAGTTGAGACCCGCGATAGTCAGACGGCTCAGGTTTCTATTAAGGACCGGCCTTTTGTTGACATCGGGCCGTATTTTGAATGACTCCCTAGCACTTAGCTGGTCGACTCCAGGTTGTCGACCGCGAAAAGCCGAGTAGTTTCGTCGCCGACGCGGGCCGATTTCGCGCGCTTTATCGAGGGAGTAAGGATGTGGGACACAAATATGACCGTAGCAAGCAAGGCTTGAGCACCCCGGCCATTCTATTGGTTCGAAAAGTGTTTACCCCTCGCCAAGCCCGCTAAATGAGTCCCGAACAAGTACCAAAGGTGATCTTGAGTCGCTTTTGATCCTGCTGTTCTACAGTGTTTAGGAACTTTTCCCTGTACCGGTAGTAATCGACGTGACGCCATCTCTCCCCGACGTTGAGAAACCGACCGTTTTCCTTCAACAAGAGTTTCATGATGATGGAAAGATAATAATGGTTATAAAAGTTTGAAAAGAAATGCTAATACCGTTGTACATGTTATATATTGCTTGTTTAGTACTATACAAGTGCGTTTGCTTAAAACAAAGTGCAAATCTAGACATACTAAGATTTATTAAAAATATGATGCTAAAATATTGTCTATCAATCTTGGAAAGTAAGGACTCACATTAGTAATGCTATTTCTCAAGAAAGTATGCTATCCATCTAGCTCCACAAAGAAAGCCTCACATAATCCTTTTGAGGGTCTTTTTATTTCTCTCTCCCCCGTATTTAGCCGAGTACATCCTCGCACTGTGTGGTTTTTATTCCCATTGTTGCGTGCTGATTAGCCGTGGTCTCGCTATGTGCTTCTATCCCGTGGATGAAGAGTGCTCGGGCAAGGCTATCCTATTCCTCTCTCATGCTTTTGCGGTGGATGACTTATTATGGCACATGTTATTTAAACTAAAAGTGGGGTGTGTGATTTCAAAACTATGTTACCCGCTTATTTGAATTTAATTTGGGTTGTAATAATGATTTGAACCCTATGTATGATAATTGTGAACTCTATGTAACTTGTGATGATGATCACCGACCTTTACGGTCCCGGCCGTTATTTGTTGGAATGTTTGAGATCCTTCGAGATTTCACGGACTACTCGGGTTTATATGTAGCCCCCTCTCCGTGGAAGTGGAGGCACCTCTCGCGGCGGCGAACGGGCGACGCTCGTCCCCCGCCGACCACAACGAAGGGACGCGGCCGGCTCGCGAGCCCGGCTTCGGCCGAGGTCTCCGGAGCGTCCCGGCCCGACGATGTGTGGCGCGGATCCGGGTCACCCATGCGCCGAGCGGCAACCTCGTCCCCGCACTCAGATGGCGGCAGGGCTCGGTGATGTCCACCACGGGTGACGAGGCCCGAGTGGGCGCACTCGGGGACCCTCCGTTAGCGCCGAGTCTCCCCGACGGGCTCATCGACGACCACGGCACGCGCGCTCGTTTCTTCGAGCTCCCCTCCGCCTCGCGGTCTCCACGCCGAAGTTCGTCCGCAACCGCATCGCGAACGCTCAGTATCTTCGGGCGCCTCCTCACGCCCGTGGCGGGGCGGGACTCGTCCTCACCGGGGCGATCCGCGCCGCGCGGGACGCATCGACCCCATCTCTTCCCAGGGAGTCGACGGGCGTCCGGGTCCGAGGGACATCCTCGCGCCCCTCCACCCGCTCGGGGAGCCGAGGTTGATCACCTCAGGCTCCACCCGCACTGCTGCGATGGGAGCGAGCCCCTTCGCGCCGAGTCCTCGAGCCGCGGAAGCGAGCGGATCAGCGACGCCATCGCTCCGAGTCACCGGAACGGAGCTCGACGACGACGTCGCAGCCCCTCGCGGACTGGCTCGACTCGGCCCCTCCTCCGAGGGCTCGAGGAGCGACCACCCGAAGGTCCCGCACGACGGGTGGAGGAGGGTCGACCGCCCGAACTCGCCGCCGCGGTCATCCGGGGCCGCTTGAGGGGGTTGGGGAGGTCCCAAGGGCTTAACTTTTCTGCAGTAAGACAACGAAGAGATTGCCGAGGTCAGCATCAAGGAAAGAGAAAAAAGCTCGGTGACGACGAGCAGCGACAGCCAGAATGGCAAGCTTGGACACTTACCCGATGGCTATGCGCCTCTTTTTGTCCTTCTTGTCCTCCGTGCGGAGCTCGTGGGAGCCCTCTTCCTTTGAGCCCGGCTCGGAGGGAGAACCGATCGGCTAGCGTGCGAACCGGCGGGTCGTCGGGCCACCATGACGGCGGCGGCGTCAGCGCTCCTCGGCGGCGCTGGACCCGCGAGCTCTTGGGTCACCGGCAGTAGCGCGTCGTCGACCTCCGCTGACTCGCTCTCCTCGGCGATTCAGCGTCGTGGCAGCGGCCGCGGGCGCTTCGGTGGAACACCTGCGAAGAGCGGGCCTGCATGCCGCGGCGGGGGATGGGGCTTTCAGGTACCGAATCCGATCTGCAAAATCGAGATTGACTCCCCATACTCAAGCGAGATCGACCCAATCATCGGACAAGCGAGGAAAAGAGCTCACCGGCTCGTCGGCTCGTCGAGGCGGCGCCATCGGTATGTCGTTGGGGTCGGCGGGATTTTGAAGGGAGCTTCGGTCCCCCTACGGACGATGAACTCCCACCTCGTCGGCGGAGGCGTGGCCCAGTCACCGTGCCATCAAAGGGCCTCTTCTCCTCGACCATCTCCCGGATGTGGAGAACTCTCCGCCTCGGGGGACAACTCCGTGCCCCGGGGCCCGTGCATAGAGGAGAGGTTCCGTGAGATTGGCACGCTTGAGAAGCTCCACCTTCCCGGGCGACGTCCCTTGACCTGGTGCAGCGAGGTTGGGATGGGGGTCTCCCTCCACGCCTTGTCGAGTCCGAAAGCAAGACCCCACCGTGAACTCGCGGGGAAGGGATGCTCCTCGTCGTTCTTCAAGTAAAACCATTCGTCTCTCCACCCGGTGTTCGATGAGCGAGAGCGAAGGTAGGGTACTTCTCCTTCACGCTCGTGGCGGGGCGCAGCGACGATGCGGCCTATGGGGGACGGCCTCCTTCAAAACCGCTCGAGCCGTGCGTGACCTTCGCGTGGAAGAAGTGTTTGAACAGCTCCCGCCGGGCGCGATCCCCAGCCACCCTCGCATAGGGACGGTGAAGGCCGAGATGTGGAGGATCCCGTTGGGGTTGAGGTGTTGGAGCTCGGCGCCCAAAGAGGGCGAGCAAAGAACCTGGAAGAAGTCGGACGCCGGGACGCCCTAGCCCCCTGTCGTGGAAGGAGGCGAAGGAGACGATGTAGCCTCCGGGAGGATCGGGGAGGCGTGCGTCGGCGGCAGCGACGATCCACTCCCGCGCCTCGATGGCAGCGGAGGCCACCGAGCGTCCCCACGCTCCCAGTAGCATGTCCTCGGCCCGACTCGACGGCGACCACGAGCCCATTGCTTCCCTCCTAACTCGACGGCGACGCTCGGGGAACCACGGGGAGTTTTTCTCTTTTTCTCTTGCGGGCGAGCGGGCGGATCGAGATCTAGAGCAGAAGACGAAGGAAGGCTGGAGCGGCGGAAAGGGAATGGAAGGGAAAAAACCCCGAATCTCCCCCTCCTATTTATAGGGTGAGCTCGAAGCGGATCCGTCGAGGAAAAACGGGCCCTGTATGGCCCACCACTTCCACCTGAATCGGCCATCGCCCCTCCGCGCGCCAATCATCCTAATCCGCCCCTAACCGGGGGCTGCATTAGAAGGAGGACGTCATCGTTAGCCATGGGACGACACCGCGACGAAAGTCGAGACCCGAGAACGAGTATCCCGTCTCGAACGAGAACTCGCGGGACGCAAAGGACCCGAGGGCGAGCCCGAGCTCGTCCCGGAAAATTCCGTCTCGAGCGAGCTCCCCGGGGAGCGCGGGGATATGACGAGCTCCACTGGACGACGAGCTCCTCTCCGTTTCGGACGAGCTCCCAAGCACCAAATCCGAGGGGCGATCGGAAGAATCCGGGCGCAATCTGTTAGACCCGGCAGATCGCGATTACGGCCGGGCGCCGCGATCTCGACCAGGATCTGTGTGTGCCGCAAGAGACCGTCGGCGACACGCGAGGCACGGAGGTATGTCGGACCACGCCAAGTAACGACAAGCACAAGAGACAACCACTACGCCGACAAGAATTACCTCGACGGACGAAGTCGAGCTCTACATCGAGCTCTCCTGGCCACACATTTTCCTGCGACCCCGAGCACGAGCATTTAATGTAAGGCGGCGCCTCAATGATCTCGCCAGGCACGGCTACGTAGCGATGCGACGGCGGCGGGGCGCAAAACGGCGGCGGCGGGGACGAGCTTATTGTCCCCGCTCTACGCCGACCGACGAGCTCCGAACTCGTCACCCGCACGCATAAACGTGTCGGGATACGGAGCCGCCCCTATTCTACTCTACGACGGCCGTGGAGCGTGCACTCGAAGTAGGGCGGCGGCCGCGACGCATCGCCGGACAGCCCGACGTGCCCGACATTGGAGGGGAACTTTTCCTCTTCACCCCCCAAACTTGTATTCCTTCCATCTCTAAGACCCTCTGCTCGGTGACCCCTGTGAGCTCCCCTTATGACTATAAAAGGGAGGGCTCTGCCACCAGGAGGGGGCAAGCCCTCTTGCACACAGAAAACACACACACACATCACTCGATTTCACTCATCACATTGAGACTTGGGAGCTCATCTCCCTCTCTCCCCAGCTTGTATGCGCCCCGATACGAGCGTTTTGAGCTCTGATAGTGCCACACACTGGACTAGGGTGCTCGATTGCCCCGAACCAGTATAAATCACCGTGTCATTATTCTCGAGCTAGGCCATCGTTGCACACATTAGCCGGGCGATTCTTCGTGGACCGTGGTATACGACCACAACATGTTGTTTCAAATTTTTGGCAACACTTCATTTTTTTTTTTTTTGCGAGGATTTTGGCAGCACTTCATGAAGTACTTTAGATTCAAATCAGGAGGTGAAATCCAAATTTTTCCTTACACTCATTTGTGTTGGGCCTAAATTTTTGCTTACACCCAATTTGTTTTGGGCCTGAAATGCAAATATGTGTGGGTGAGGGATGAAACACATGTATTAGAGTGATCTGGATTGAAACCTCAACATATGCGAATTGAGGTGCAACATTCAAATATGTGTTAGTTTGGATATTGGCAAATGTAGGATGGGATAGGGAAATAAAGGGTGTGACGATAGATCTAATCCCATCTTTTGACAATGGGAAATGAACAGGGATGTGGAAATAAAGAGTACCACACTCAGTATATTCATATGCTTGTTATCCCAATCCATTTCCCATTCAGTATCCCCGTCATAATCCAAACGTGACCATAAGGCTGGGCTACGGTATAAGATGGTGAGGAAAGGAGAGAGTAGTGTACACGACGAAGAGAGTACTCCTATATGGTATGGAATATTTTGTCCTAGTTTTAGTCGGTTTATCATTTTTTTGAATTGATTGAAGTAATAAGCAGATGCTTGAGAAAGAAGCAAACACATGCATTAAGTTAACTTAGATTAACTATTTTCATCATAAGAAACCTAATACTAGAGTACTACTACTTCCTCCGTCCCCAAAATAAACGACGTTTTAGGTTTTTCGTCCACAAATTTAACTCGATTTATAGAAAATACGTAGAAGATTTAAATTTCTAAATAAATTTGTTAAAAAACTAGATCAAAAGATCTTTCCAATGATACTAATTATGTAATATAAATATTAATCATATTTTAATATATAATTATCGGTAGATGTTTTACTGAAAAAGCAAAACGCCATTTATTTTGGGGCGGAGGGAGTACTCCGGTATACTACTCGGGTAAAGCAAGTAAAGAATGGTGTCGAGGAAGAGAAAGAATGCAGTGGGACGCCAGGACAGCAAGGGGCCTGCGCCCTGCTGACAGAACAGAAGACAGTACAGTACTGTAGCTCGAACAGAAGACAGTGCAGTGGGACGCCGCGCTGTTCCTGTGCTGCCGCCTGACGCACGCGCCTCACGGCACCGTGGCCCATGGGATGTCACCGGCCCAGTCCCATCACTGTAGCCTCACAACCCATCCCCTCGCCTACCCTTTCCTTTCCCCACTCCGGCGCCGGCTCACCGCGACGCCACCCCCGCGCACGCCGCCTCGGCTACTACCCACCCTGCATTTATGAGGTGCAGTGCAGGGTCCTCTCACGTCGTCTACGCGGCCCAAGGCCAGCTGGCAGCCATTGCACCTGGCAGATGGGCCAACTGTGTAGTGGGACCAGGTTGCAGTCTGACGAGCACCAGGTCAGGTTCGGCGTGCAGGTGCAGCAGCTTCCTACTCAAATCCCCCTAGCCGGGCTCGCGTTCGTCGGATCCTTATCGCACGTCCCACGACGGGCTCGTGACCCCACGTCCGGGGCGGTCACGGTCGCGGCTCGCTCTCGCACCAGTCGCACGGTCGGTCACACAGTCGCACGGTCGGTCACACGGCCGTCTCCACCGGCCACCGGCACAGTCCACCACGGCACACTGCTACAGCGACAGTGCGACACCCGTCGAATTCTGGGCCTGCACCTGGCAACCCGAACCAAAACTCACGCTGCCGCTCCCTTTCCGGTTTGACTCGGCTGTGTCCCCTCCGCGCAGAAACAAACAAGGGGTGTGTTTAGCACCCCAAATTCCTCCCAAATTTACTACGCGGCGGAAGATTCCCCATCACATCCGCCGGCGCCGCGCCGGGCGTGGACGGACGGGACGGGATCGCGTCCGCGAAATATAGGTAAAAAATTAAACTAATTATATGCCAAGCGCGAGTTTAGATGCGCAAGCGAACAAAAATCCCCCCGCCTGCCCCTTGACCGGCGGCGGCTTTTGGCGTCCGTGCGTCCACACCACCGCCCCCGGATAATATTTACCACTAACAAACGAACGCGTTGCCTCTTGGCTGTTTGCGATGACGTTGACACATCCATCCAAAATTTTGGCTTAATTTTGGGTTTTAAACACACCCGTCGTGACCACGCCGCGCGGCGGGGGCGACTGCAAGGAAGGAAGGACCACGGACCCGAAGCCGGGGCCGGACGCGGCGGATACGCAGCAGCAGCACCCAGACGGACCACGAAAATACGCCGGGGCGGGGACGGACGGGACGGGATCGCGTCCGCCGCGCGTAGCCCGTGCCTGCCGGGCCAGTGGCCAACCACCCAGTCGGACCCCATGCCAAGCGCGAGTGCCATGCAAGCGCAAGCATTAGCGAACAAAATCCCCCGCCTGCCCTTTGACCGGCACGGCGGCACGTCCGGCGTCCGTGCGTCCACACACACCGCCCCCGCCCGCCCCCACATTCTTCTACTGGACTGGACTGCGAACTGCGCTTGCCTCTTGGCTGTTTGCTTGACGTTGACACTCCCCTTCTTACACCTGGCAGATTACTTACCTGGGTTTTAAGCTGCAGATCCCGTCGTGACCACATCGTCGTCTCGTCTCTTTGACGTTCTTTTTTGTACACACTTTGCTAGTTTCTTTTTCTTCTACTCCCGACCTAAAAAAAAGTGTTGTTTTAGGTTTTCCAACCATCTTGTTTGGTCATTCATCAGTATTTAAATTTTTTTTTGTATAAATATTATTTACTTTATTATAACTCTTTTTTATCACTAGAGATATTTTTTATGATGATTTATTTATTTTATAATTTATATAACTTTTTTTGAATAAGACAAACGGTCAAACACGATCACCGAAAAATCTAAAACGACACCCTTTTTGGGACGGAGGGAGTACAACACTATAATTTGTCGTCATCTAAAAAGAATATAATTCTATTTTTAAAAAACAAGTAAAATTATCTTAAATACAACTAAATTTATTAAAGTAGAATCAATATATATGCTTAATATGCCAAAGAGAGTGATTAGCAAGTATTTGAGAGAGGCAGGGTTTGTTTTAATTAGAATGATGAATCTAATGATAATTATTTGGTGTCATGAATAATAATATTTTTTATATACAATATATATAGTTAAAGTTAATTACATTTGACTTTTTGGAATAAAAAAAAAAAAATTTGACCGAGGGAGTAAGCTGCTTAGGGTTTTGACAGTGTGGTTTGAATTGATCACTCACAGTCACAGCCCAGAAGTCACAAGTGCTCCCATACCACTTGGCGAGAGGAGAGAGAACCAGCCAGCTACTCCTCCTGTCCTGGGCCGGTGCGGCGGCGACTTGTGTTGTGTGCGGAAGCTCGCGCGGATCCAGGCAAGAGGCAAGGTAAACCTTTTCGGGAGTAGAAAAGGGAAGCCTGCCACTACCAGCAGCTACCAGCAGCTCCTGCACAGTCCAGCTGCTGCTGCTTCTTGCCTGTCTCCCGCTTGTTCTCCCTAGTTCCGACCCCAAGGGGAAGAAGAAGAGGAACGGACGGGCGAAGAGGAGGAGGAGAAGGGCATGAGCTTCGGCGATCTCCTCGACGGCGGCGGGTCCGCTGCCGGCACGCAGTACCCGCACGGCGTCTTCGCGTCATCGCCGGCCCTCTCCCCACGCCGCGGTACGAACTTCGTGCGGTTGATCGATTCGAGAATGTGCGTGCTGTGCGGGGTGAATTTCGTGCGGTTGATTGATTCGAGAATGTGCGCGTACGTGTTGTGTGGTTGATTACAGGTGGACGCCGGTCGCCGCCGCGACGGCAGCGCTGCGCGGGCGGGCTCATCGGCCCGCCGCCGTGGCGGCGGGAACGCGTCGGAGGCGGAGAACGAGAGCCAGTCGATGATGAGCGGACACCTCGACGTCGTCGTCTTGTCTGGCGGCGGCGATGGCGAGGACGACGGCGAGGCCGCGAACCCGCGCAAGCGCAAGAAGGGGTACAACCGCCACACGCCGCATCAGATCGCACAGCTCGAAGCGTGAGCGCGCTCCCCGCGTCCTTCGATTCGTCGTGTTTTTCCTGAAACTTGCGTAGAGGCCCCGCGCTCATGCGTGGATCGTTTGTTTGTGTTCTGCCGCAGGATGTTCAAGGAATTCCCCACCCGGACGACAAGCAGCGCGCGCAGCTGAGCAGGCAGCTGGGCCTGGAGCCGCGGCAGGTCAAGTTCTGGTTCCAGAACCGGCGCACGAATGCGAAGGTAGGCAAAACCAGCTCCCTCTGAGTACTCGACGTCGTCCCGTTTGTTCGTGCCGTTTGTGCAGTGCTTGACATGGCTTTCGCTTTTGCATGGTCCTCAACTTGGCAAGAACCAAATGGAGCGGCAGGAGAACGCGCGGCTGAAGCAGGAGAACGACAAGCTGCGCGTCGAGAACCTGTCCATCCGGGAGGCCATGAGGGACCTGGCGTGCAGTGGCTGTGGCGGACCAGCGGTGCTCGGGGGCCTGTCACTCGAAGAGCACCACCTGCGCCTCGAGAACGCGAGGCTCAGGGACGAGCTCTCTCGAGTCTGCACCCTCACTGCCAAGTTCATTGGCAAGCCCATGCCTCACATGGAACTGCTGTTCGCGGAGGAGCCGCATCCTATGCCAGGCTCGTCACTGGAACTTGCAGTTGCTGGTGGTGCTGGTTCCGGCGTGCTATCCAGCAAAATGCCAGTCTCAACGATCTCCGAGTTGGCTGGTAGCACATCCAGCCCAATGGGAACAGTGATCACGCCCATGGTGACTGCATCATTGCCGATGGTTAACATTGACAAGTCCAAGTTCTCGCAGCTTGCAGTGAGTGCAATGAATGAGCTTGTCAAGATGGCGCAGACGAATGAACCGCTGTGGATTCCAACCGCTTCCTCATCTGGCTCTCCAACCATGGAGACTCTAAACTTTAAAGAGTACTTGAAGTCATTCTCGCCATGTGTTGGAGTGAAGCCTATTGGCTTTGTGTCTGAGGCCTCTAGGGAGTCCGGCATTGTCACCGTGGACAGTAGCGCTGCTCTTGTGGAGGCCTTGATGGATGAGGTTCTTCTCGTGCCGCAATGCCCGTTCCTTTTTGCTGTTGCCTGTATGTTTGAACTCACATCGTTGTTTGAATTGTTGCCACAGAGACGATGGTCGGAGATGTTCTCCTGCATTGTTGCCAAGGCAGCAACCATTGAGGAGATCTCACCTGGTGTTGCAGGAAGCAGAAATGGTGCATTGCTGCTTGTGAGTGTTGAATAGTTCCTAGTGTTCAGTTGTTCAGAATATCTGTATCATGTCCCTGTGGTTAAGCGTGGTATCTGCATATTTTCTATGGCTTTTGGTACAGATGCAGGCAGAACTACAAGTTCTTTCACCTCTTGTGCCTATAAGGAAGGTTACATTTCTTAGGTTCTGCAAACAGCTTGCTGAGAGTGCATGGGCGGTAGTGGATGTTTCCATTGATGGACTGCAGATGGATCAATGCCTAGCTACAAACACGAAATGCCGGAGGCTGCCTTCAGGTTGCGTGTTGCAAGATACCCCCGATGGATGCAAGGTACATCATAGCAATTCTTCTACCTCTTGTTCTTGGAAGATTTCTAAGTAGGTTTTATGTTTTGTTGTCTAGCAAATCCTTGCAGTGTTGCCATGCCTATCATTGATTCTGAAAGTCCTTAATTTCCTGTGTCATGGCCCATGCATACCTGTATGCATGATTTTGGCACCTTTTCAGAAACGCCCATATTAATTCCTGGCAATTGTACTGTACTCATGATAATAATAGGATCATCATTGTTTCCATTCCTCCGCACCATGACAATATTGAACAGAATACTCAGTGTTGTTTGGTAGTGGTTCTAGCTTTTTTTTTTTGTTAGTTTATTTTTATTATGCACTGATAGTCATGCGATGTAGTGTTTGCAAGTTATGGTTAGGCTCTTGTCTCCGATAAATTAATTGTTGTTACGAGCGCACCACCCAAAATTAATGTATTGGTCAGCGGGAATGGTTTAAACAATTGCTTCAGAATAATTAACTGATTCTCTAGATCTAACACTTCTACCAAGCATACTTGCTTTTGTTTAGTCATAAGCTCCATCCAAGGGGATCAGATACTTCTATGCCTGGGATTGAGCCCCCTGGGTATCTCCTTGTCTGTTGCTTAATCAATGTATCTCGCAGAAATTTTGGCACTTCTTTTCTTGCTCACCGCAATGAAGAAAAGTAATTTCCTCCTTGGGTTTTGTGCCTGAGCTTTGTATAATCTTTAATGGTACCATCCACACGAGTGGTTGTTCTCCAATTCTTTTAACTTGGACTAAGGAGAAGTAAACCTAATTCATTTCTGATAAAAATGCCATTTTAGACAAGTTCTTGATTTACGTGAGAGCTTCAAGGGAAAAAGATACCAGCTCTTTTTACTCATCATTTTCACGTGATATTAAATCACATCATGTCAATTAAGTTATCATGAACTTACAAACCCATAACGGGTGGTAGCTACGTAATCTGAAGTGTTTGAGAAGAATATACTTTGCAATACTTTTATGCCATTGTTTCAGCATATCTTTAGGATTGATAATTAAAATACCCTGATCAGAATTATGTCAGAGCTTGTGACCAGACCCACATGCAGAAAGATCTGCTGTTCGTGGATCAATTTTGAGACACTGTCACCCCACAGAAGAAATATCAAGTTTCCTTATGTTAGTTTTATTTCATTTATGTTTTTGTTCATTGCACCTTCATTTAATAATTATGCTCTTTATGCTCATGTTGAAATGTGGGAAAATGAATCCTTGAGAACAGTGTGTCAAGGTATACTCCTAACTCAGTAATTGTTCTGATTTATTGCAATGCAAGCACAAGGTAGAATTTACAATATGGGTGATGAAGATAGATTATACAATTTGAAGGCAGCCTTTACTGTCCATCCATTGTGTCCCTTCATTCTGTAAACCCTAGCCAAATGGCATGTTAGAGCAAAACTAGTACTGCTGGACTCTACTATGTGGTGGAATTGTGTGGCAAACCTCTCCTCCTGGTGTATTACACCTCAAGACGTTTGCATGTGGGCATGCTTTGATGTGCTAACAGATGTAGCTGCATGTACACTGTAGGTCACATGGATTGAGCATGCAGAATATCCTGAGGCATCCGTGCACCAGCTCTACCAGTCTCTTCTGTGCTCTGGCCTTGCCCTTGGTGCAGGGCGTTGGCTTGCAACACTGCAACGCCAGTGTGAGTGCTTGGCCATCCTCATGTCATCGCTTGTAGTGCCAGAGCATGACTCAGAAGGTATAGGAAATTTGAAACACTTAAGATTTGTGTAACATTCCTTGCCTGTGTTGCATGCTAGAGATAAAATTGTAAATGTTCCACTCTTTACACAGCGGTTTCTTTGGAAGGAAAACGGAGCTTGTTGAAGTTGGCACGGAGGATGATGGAGAACTTCTGCGCAGGGATGAGTGCGTCATCTTCCTGTGAATGGAGTATACTGGATGGCTTAACAGGTAGCATGGGGAAAGATGTACGTGTCATGGTGCAGAACAACAGTGTGGATGAACCTGGGGTGCCGCCAGGTGTGGTGCTTAGTGTCGCCACAGCAGTATGGTTGCCTGTGATACCTGAGCGGCTCTTCAACTTTCTTCGCGATGAGGAGCTCCGTGCTGAATGGGACATCCTCAGCAATGGTGGCCCTATGCAGCAGATGTTACGCATTACCAAGGGGCAGCTGGATGGCAACTCTGTAACTCTACTGAGAGCTGACGTGAGTATTTCCTGCCACATATACTTCCTGATCCCACCTATGTTCTTCATGCTTGTGCTTGTCAGTAATTTTTTCAATGACTATGTATGTCGTCAGTCAAATGTAGAAGTGCCAAGTGCTGAGGTTGTTGAAACTTAAGGCTGTGGAGCAATGCTCTTAACTAGCCATCTTGTACCACCAATGGAAGATCAAATAAATAGTAGAGCCTTTCTCCTGTACTAACTCTAAGAAAATCTGGCAAATGTTAATACTGTGCCAAGAAAAAAAAGTACAGACCTACTCAAGAAGGTATAATTTACTCTGTTTCTTAGAAAGCGTTAGCACCCAAGCAGACCCATTCCGCATTACAAAGGTCTAAAAGCTTCATTGATTTTCTCAGTTTCATGAGCTGTCAATATCCTTAAAGTACAGTAGAATGTAATCTGCTCTTCCTGTTTCCATTGATTGTATAATCCTTAACCTTAACGGTTTGCATTATGTTTACAGCATACAGACTCCCACCTGAACAGCATCTTGATTCTACAAGAGACGTGCACTGACAGATCTGGTGCAATGGTCGTGTATGCCCCAGTGGACTTCCCGACAATGCAGCTTGTGATTGGTGGAGGGGACTCGACGAATGTGGCACTCTTGCCATCTGGTTTCGTCATTCTGCCTGATGGGTCTAGCTCTAGCACCAGCGGGGTTGGGCACAAGACATGCGGATCGCTGCTCACGGTTGCATTCCAGATCCTTGTGAACAGCCAGCCCACGGCAAAGCTCACTGTGGAGTCAGTGGACACCGTGTACAACCTCATCTCTTGTACCATCGAGAAGATCAGGGCGGCACTTCACTGCGACGTCTGAACTTGGGAACAAGGAACTTTAAGCATGGAGGTAACAGCTGGTAATGAGCCTGAGTCAAGAACGAACCGCGCGGAACATTGGTGACCTTTGCTAGGTGGTACGGGTCGATGGGGCTGACCCGTAGCACACAGCAATGGTGGTGGTTCGGGTATTGACTCAGCCTCACCCTGCCGCTGTTCTCAATGGTTATGGGTGAAGTTTTGCATTTTGGGCATTTTGGATGTTTTAGGGAGTCTGGAGTCATCTATGTTTTTTTGTTGGCTGGCTTATGGTTTTTGGTACCAGGTCTCTTTTTGTAACGGTAGATGTAGGAGCCCCCATGATGATACAGTCAATATCTGACAATGCAGCATTGTAACGTGAGATTCAATCTCAGAACACTATGGATTTATCTTTGTATGGAGTAGTAGAAAGAATGGCAGCAGTTTATGATGGACGTGTTGTCCAAAACAAGCTTCCTGTTTAAGGCCCAGTTTGGATTGAAGTATTTTCACACGAAACACCCAATCATCTTTGCAAGAATTGCACGTTTACACAAGAAGTTTGGACACTTATCAAGAGTTGGCTAAATCTGATGGTGTTGGATTCGGTAGCCATGAATGGATCATGACACGCTTACTGGCGCAAATGTAGAGCGAAATTCCACAAAAGGGAAAGAAGACGCTTTGATGGGATCATCATTTATTTTGGTGGCACATTTGGAAGGAGCACAATAGACGTTCCAACAGAAGTTCTTAAATCCTAATCAGGTGGCACATTTGTGTAAGGATGACATTCTTCAATATCAGCGAGCCACGAATACGGCCACAGCTGAACATGAGCGACAAGGGTAGTGTTGTTGTGGTCTTCCGGTGTGATTCTTTCCTTTTTCCTTTCGGTTGTTTGTTTCCCACAACTCTGTTAGTTCAGTGTGAGTGTAGTAGATGCCCTAGTAGCGAGGGAATGTTTTAGTTGTTCACATGTAAATCTTATTATTATTATTATTATTATTTTGCTCTTTATCCATCTAATAAAAATCCGGCAAAACTTCTTGCGGCCTTTCAAAAAAAAAAAACTTTGGAGGAAACCGGTTAGTGTGATTTGATAATGGCAGGTAGTGGTTTGGAATGGAGGAACGCTCGTTCCAGTCGAAAGGTTCAGTCCCCTTCCCAGAACGTCGAAAGGTTCCGTTCGCTAAAAAACAGTTTGAGCTCTAGTTTCGCATCAGACCTAGGCAGAAAGGGCTGTGAAGAGATAAACAAAATAGCTCTAGCTCATTCCTCTGTACTGCTGTTATCAAGATGCATGAGATCATTGGTCTAAGGCCTACTTTGGTGATTATTATAATATAAAAATATCATGACTGTTCCGGTTCATAAACGAAACCCTCTATACTCTCTTTGTTTCCCATGGTACTCATTTATGCCTCTCGGCGTCCATATACCTCCTCACAAAATGGCAAGGATGAATGCCTTCTTCGCACATTCAACAACATCAGCCACAGGATGCTCCTCTATGCACACATGCCTACTCAGTACTGAGTTGAGGCGCTCGTCACAACCACATATCTCCTGAACAGGCGTCCATGCTCTGTTGTTCGCCACACTATTCCGTATACTCTACTCCACAACAAACCTCCCACGGAGGTGCACACCTTGTCGGGGTCGGTCCGTTGATCGACCTTCGACCACTGAAAAGACTTTGCGTAATGAAGAGGAAAGGGTGATGCGATGCGGTTAGTTTCACAAGAAACAAACGAGGCTCTACGGCCGAATCCCTACACTAGGGTCCCTTCTATCGCGAGGGTTCCCTCGTGGTCCATGTCCCTTAGACTAGCGGAAAAGCTGTCGTGAACACGTCTAGGCCGCGGGGATGATTACGGGTCCCTTCCCTCAACAGAACTTGATCGCCACGGCTTGACACAAGCTCTCCCCTCGCTCCATAACTTGTGTCTTCCTCGGCTATCCCTCATCCCACAAGGGGTGTATCGCTGTCTCAACATGGCCACTTGGTGCGTAATCAAATCTCGCCACTTGGTCTTCAACGAGACTTGTTTTCCCTTCAAGATTTACCCCTTCGGTCCTCGCCCGGCGACCTAGATTTTTTGTTTGCAGTACTATAGACGGTGAATCCTGCATCCTCGCCCCACCGTCGTTGGGCAGCCACACTAAGCATTCACCGAGGACCATCCCGATGGCCCCGCGATCTTGTTTCACAACCCTATCCAAATTGCTTGCGCTCCACCAAAGAACCGCTCCACCACCTGGCTGCTCCTCCAAATGCAACCCCGACTCCACCTATCGTCCCATGATGCTCCACCCACTTGGGATATCACCCTAGTCTACGGTCGGCGTCCCCGCCCATGCTTTGGGTCCTCTCAGAGCACCGATGTCACTCTTGTACCTTCCCGGTAGGCTCATGTGCCCGTCTAGCGGCCTCTTGCAACAACAAGTTCCTACGCGTCCCGGCCGCCACGAGGCACCTACAGCTCCATCGGCACCTCTTGTACAATAGGAACGATGTGTCACAAGGACCCAGTCCAGGGGCCATACCGATTGCGGTATGTGGCTCTCTCTCGAGACAACCACTCCTCCGCTCCCCGCCAACTACCACAAGGATTTGGTTGGTCCAAACCGGTGTGCGCCATAGGTGAGGAGCACATTGCTCATCGACAACAAGACATGGCGTCTCGTGCCCGCCACCCGATGCCAACGTGGTCACTAGCAAGTGGATATTCAAGCACAAGTATCACTCGATGGTACCCTTGCCCACCACAAGGCTAGCTAGGCATTTCGTGGCTTCTCCCAAATACCACAACATCGACTACGACAAGACCTTCACCGGTGGTCAAACCGTAACCATTCGGGTTGTCCTTAGCATTGCCGCCTCACGTGCCTACCCTATCCATCGGCTAGACGTCAAGGATGCTTTTGTCCATGGACATCCGTGAGGAGACCGTCTACTACCGGCAACCCCTAGGCTTCGTCAACCCCGCTTTCTTGACCATGTGTGTCCGCTGCGGCGCTCCCTCTTTGGCCCCGGCAGGCTCCCCGAGCCCGTACCGACACTTTGTGACCTACATTCGCCAACTTGGCTTTCGCCTTGAATTTAGGCACCTCCCTCTTTTATCTACAATGATGTGACCAAAGATCGCCCGATCGGCTCCTCTACATCGACGACATCGTCCTTATTGCATCCTCGACGACATTTCTTCAACAGTCACTAGGAGGATACACTCTAAGTTTTCCATGACTAACCCGGGCGCCCTCCATCACTTCCTTAGGATGTTCGTCACTCGCTTCACCAACGGCTTGTTCTTATCCCAAAGAACGGTATGTCGCCGAGCTTCTTCAACGCCACCGACATGGCCGAGCGACACTCTACGTTGACGCTTGTTGATATTCAAGCCAAACTGCTCGCAACCACGAGTGCTCATTTTGCTAACCCGTCCGAGTATAGGAGCCTTGTTGGCACGCTCCAAGACCTCATGTTGACTCATCCTGACTTGGCGTATGTCGTCCAACAAGTGTGCCTCTTCATGCATGATCCCCACGAGCCACACCTCTCACTAATCAAGCGAATCCTACACTACATGAAGGGAACTCTCACCTCCGACCTCTACATCGGTGTTGGCCCAATTTAGTCACTAGTCGCGTACTCCGATGCTAATCGGGCTAGCTGCCCGATTCTCGGCCCCACCTCCACCTCCGGCTATTGTGTCTACCTCTGTGACAATTTGATTTATTGGTCCTCCAAGCTTCAGACCACAGTATCCCTCTCCAATGCAGAAGCAAAGTATCATGTTGGTGCTCATGTGGTGGTCGAGTGTTGTCTTTGGCTGCGCCCGGCTCTGCAGGAGCTCCACGTCTCTATTGCTTCGGTGACGGTCGTCTATTATGGCGATGCCGGCGTTGGCTACATGACAACGAACCCCGTTCATCATCGCCGCCGCGAAGCATATTGAGATTGACATTCACTTCCTCCATGAAAAGGTCGCCTTGCGAAAAGCTTCGGGTCCTTCATGTGCCATCTTCTCACTAGTTTGCGGACATCATGACCAAGGGCCTTCCTGTACGAGTTCAGATCTAGTGTATGCGTCCGGGATCCTCCTGCTTAGACCGTGGTTGGGTATTGGATATATTATTCAGGTTTATATGTGGTCTATATATGATTAGCTGTAATTAGCACCTGTCATGCATGTTGAGTGTACTCATTGTATATCCAGCATTGGCTATATATATGAAGGTCTCCCCCACCCCATATTGGGTGTGAGGTGTGTATCTACACCAATCCTTTCTAAGGCGGTGAGTAGATAGGAGCCTTGTACTCCTTCTTAGCCTTCTTAGATATCTTCTTTAGAGTGGTTATGAGTGGAATACTGAGTAGGCTTCTTAGTTCATAAATATCTCTTAATTTTCCTCCACACCGATTTGTAATCTCAGATTCTGATAGGCCATTTGTTAGCTGGTGAACATATGTCAAATATTCACACGAGTAGTTATGAGTGGAATACTGAGTAGGCTTATTATTTCATAAATATCTCTTAATTTTCCTCCACACCGATTTGTAATCTCAGATTCTGATAGGCCATTTGTTAGCTGGTGAACATATGTCAAATATTCACACGAGTAGTGTGCATATTTTCTAAGATAGCACGAGTATTTTACCCTCCAATTCTAAATTGTTGTCAAATTGTTTTAAGATGTCCCCTAAAACCCACTCACATTTGTATACACCTCAAAAATATCAATAAGTGCTTGAAAACTACTCGTACAAATACTATAATTGACCCTCATTTCTATAGAAATTCACTCGGAGTAATTAATGAACCTCTCAATATTTAGATCTCTCTATATAAAGAATGTATTTTCAAGTCTTTTATACTCAAATGTTAGATAAAATTTATCATTTTTAGGTGTAGTATATACCTCTACCCTCTGTCAAAACTAATCGGTTTTGCTTTTTTGACTTACACCAACTTCTAGTAGTGTTCTAGGAAATATTGAGTCCTCATATTACTGAAACTTAAAACAAATAAATGAGGTTAACTGTTATATGATGAATGTAAAATAAATTTCAAAAGTAGTCACTTATAACTATCTACCTTTCATTTTCTTCCAAAATCCAATAAATAAATTTAATGGAACGACCTTATGTGAAATGACCCGTTTGTTTTCAGAGTATAAGCAATTTGTGATCTTAGAATTCCAAATATTATTGGTTCTGAAACATATCAAGTCATTCATATGATTTATATACACATAGCGGTTTTAAAAAAAAGAAATAAAAACAAAGTGTAGAGAAAACTAACACTCCAAGTACTTCCAAGAAAATATATATTGTGGACCTATAGTACTTCCATAGTGTTAGGAAAATGGACATCACGATCGACCATTTTAGTTTGAATTTTTTGGTGTTCGATGACCAACATGATCAAATGGGACTAATAAGTTTTCTAGTGTTTATTTTATAGTCTCATAGGATGCAAGACATGACTTGGACTAAGACGATGTGATGATCCGAAGATCAACACCTCAAGCAAGACCTTAGAAGCTCAAGAAAATACCCTAGATCAAGCATAGTCCAAGGCATGAAGGTAGGACCGAACCCGAAGCAAAGATCGTGAAGAAACAAGACAAAGAAAGGTTTCGCCACACCGCCGCAGACACCGACACGTCCCGCACGTCGGTGTGTGTCGTGCGGCCGAGCATTTTGGAAGTGATGTCAACACAACTGACCGCCGCGCGTTCGGTGTTGCGACAACCGCACCTAAGTGATTTGTTGTGTCCGGGCGTGTAGTCTAGTGATGTGTGCGGTGCGCACCCGACGCCGGGAGCTCTCGTTGCTGCACCGGATGCGGGGAGCTAGAGCGTCCCGGTGTAGGTTGCTTTGTGCGTCGCGATGCAATCGACAAGCTTAACGTTGACAGCACCAACGATCCAAGGCGATCCAACGATCGGGAAGAGCACCTGACGCGTCGATGCTACCACCGAGTCCGTTCATGTCAAAAGGTTGGATTCGCCCCTCAATGGCTACTTTCTCATTTAAGGCTATATATACCCCATCTAACCGGCCAAATGAAGAGTGTGGGGAGTGAGGAAATATAGAGTGTTGATATACCATTTTAGTGTTCTCACCATGCATAGTGCTTAGTGATATACTTGGTGATTAGCATAGGCGCTTTGCGAAGTGCTTAGGTTAGTTAGACCACCGCTTATGCGCTTTCTCTAGGATTAGGCCTAGTGTTTAGTGAGATTGGCATACGCCTTAATAGTTGTACTTCGGGCGAGGCTTGTTGTCTTGCGAGACCACACCAACCCCGATTGTGGTGTGACCACCACCGTGTACCAAGGGGGCAAGGTCTGCGGTGTTTCGGCCAGAAACTTGATAGTGAAGACGGCGGGGAGCATCCGGGAGAGGCTTGCGGCTTGCTTGGGAAGGCACGTCGTAGACCCACTTGTGCGTGGGGAATATCCGAGGCTATCCACGAGTTACCCGACGAGAGCTTGACCCTTGCGAGGGTTCTACCGAGGATTAGAGGGAAGCTTGCGAGGGAGTTCTTTTTACTTCTAGTAAGTGTTTAGTGATAGCAATAAATAACCAACATCTCCATGTTCTCCATTGAAATTTCTCAAATTAATGATGATGATAATAAAATATTAGTGGAGGCATTTACGGAAAAAGGAAGTAAGAGAAGCTATTTTCCAAATGAAGCACAATAAGGCTCAGGGCCCCGATGGCTTCCCTAGAGTTCTACCGGTGTTTTGGACTCTCATTAAAAAATGACCTAATGGTCATGTTCGAGAGAGTTCCATGTCGGCAACCTACCTCTCTTTAGCCTTAACTTTGGAACACTTGCATTGATTCCAAAACAAAAGGAAGTCAAACAAATTCAACAAAGAGGTACATACCTATTTGTATGTTGAATGTGAGTTTTAAGATCTTGACTAAGGTCTTAGCTAACAGGCTTAATGGTTTGGTGATAAAGTGGTGAAGAGATCACAAACTGTGTTCATGCCGGGTAGGAACATTTTGGAAGGCGTAGTTGTGTTGCATGAAACAATTCACGAGCTGCATACTAAAAAAGAAGAGTGGGTGATACTAAAATTAGATTTTGAGAAGGCATATGACAAAGTTAATTGGAACTTTTTGCAACAAACCCTTGGGATGAAAGGCTTCTCACCTATTTGGTGTAGGTGGATTGAGTTAGTAGTATGTCAAGGAAGTGTTGGAGTTAACATAAATGATGAGATCGGTTAGAATTTCCAAACCCGAAAAAAGGACTTAGGCAAGGAGATCCACCGTCACCCGTCCTCTTTAATTTGGTTGCGGATATGTTGGTTGTTCTTGTTTCATGAGCAAAGATTGATGGACAGTTTAGAGGTATGGTACCTTGTCTAGTTGATGTTGGTTTGTCCATTTTACAGTATGCGGACAATACCGTATTGTTTATGGAAGACGACTTAGAGGGGGATAGAAATCTAAAGCTAGTTCTAGTAGCTTTCAAAAAAATTGTCGGTTTTGAAGATCAATTTTCATAAGAGCGAATTGTTTTGTTTTGGGGGAGCTAAGAGCAGAAACAGGGAATACACGGAGTTGTTCGGTTGTGTAGAGGGAAGTTTCCCCTTCAAGTACCTAGGTATTCCAATGCATTACCGGAAGCTTTCGAACAAACATTGAAGATCTATTAAGGAGCGCTTGTAGAAAAAGCTTAGTAGCCGGAAAGGGAAGCTTCTTTCATCGTAAGGTGCTGGTTTTGATAAATTCAGTCTTGTCATGTTTACCCATGTTCATAATGTCCTTTTTCATTATTCCCAAAGGAGTTTAGAAAAAATAGATTATTATCGATCTAGATTTTTCTAGCAAAGGCGACGAGCATAAGAGGAAGTATAGGTTAGCAAAATGGAATATGCTCGCGAACCGGGGATCTTAGATTTAGAAACCCGAAACAAGTGCCTACTTAGTAAGTTTCTCAAGAGGGTTAGTGGCAAGGGGTTTTAATGAGGAAATATGTTAAGGGCAGGTGCTTGTCTCATCTTAAAAAATGCCCAAGTGATTCACATTTCTGGTCGTACTGATGGAGGTGAAAGAGTTGTTGCTTCCTTTTGGAGGTTCAAGGTAAATAGTGGTTGCCGACAAGGTTTTGGGAAGATGTGTGGATTGGTCAACAATCGCTAATGCGGAAGTTCCCAAATTTATATAGAATAGCAAGGAAGAAGGGGGGTATCTGTAGATAGTGTGCTCAGTTCGATCCCTCTAAATGTTTCCTTAGACGAGGATTAGTGGGTGATAGATTGAAGGAATGGTACAATTTTGTGGCCTTAGTAATACAGGTAAAGTTGAATGGTGATAAAGACAAATTTGTGTGGTAGTTAAAAAAAAAGATGGATTGTTCTCAACTCAGTCTCTTTATAGAGATTAAAAAAAAAGGGAGAGGATTGGCGGGAAAGATCCTTTTGGAATGCTAAGTTACCTTTGAAAATTAAGATTTTTCATTGGTACTTGAAACAAGGAGTAATCCTAACAAAGATAATCTGTTAAAACAAAATTGGAAAGGAGATTCTAGTTGTAGTCTTTGTGGCATTGATGGAAGCATTCAACACTTCTTCTTTGATTGCCGTGTGGCGAGATTCGTTTGGAATACATTGTTCATCACTTTTAATATTCAACCACCAAGAAGTACTTCACACATGTTTAGCTATTGGTTAAGAGGTTTTACACCTAGACTAAGAAAGCAGATTTTAGTGGGAATGGCGGCATTTTGCTGGGTTATTTGGTTGAATAGAAATGATGCGGTGTTCCAAAATTTAGTCACTAACTCATATTTGCAGGTGATCTTCAGGGGAACGGTCTGGATCAGGCAATGGTTGTTGTTGTCTAAAGAGGAAGAGAGAAACACATTGAGGGGAGGCTGCAGGCCCTTGGAAGGAATGGTGTTAGGGCTTCCCCAACGCGCACAGCTGGCGTGCTGCCCCAAGGTCCAGATCACCGTTGCGCATCCATGTGGCCTAGATGGTGGCTTCGCAGAGGTCCAAAGCAGCCTGCAGAAGTAGCGTGTTCCTCGTCGACAAAGGTCGAGCAACAACCATGGCTCGTGTTGTGGGAAAAGAAGAGGCTCAAAAGCACATTGTATGCGATGGGACAAGACCAATGCTACGTCTGCTCTGTGTCAGATGAAGGGATTCATTGCGTTGGGAGACTTGTTAGCTCCCGTGCTGCTCCATCTACATGGCAATTCTTTTTCTTTGGGGCAGTACGTCGCGTTGCGGCTGCCCTTACCATTCTTTAACTCGTGTACGTGGAAGAACCTGAAGAGAGTTGGGCTTTAGAACCCTTGTGTTGAAGTCTAGGATCGGTTTGGTTCCTGGACGCGCTGTAGGTCCCATGCCTCCTGGTTTATTGATTACGATAGAAAACTTAACTTTCTCTCGATTGGTTGTTCCTCCTGTGTGAGGCCTAGTTATTTTCCCTAAACTTTTTGTCTGCTTAGCGGTTTCTTGGGCTATGTCCCAGTCATGTAAACATTGAGCTGTAAGCATCCAAGTTTGGATGTGAAGGCTGGAATGAGTATTCCTTTGTCTAAAAAAACCAACATTTCCATGGTCATTTTGCTTGGAGTGGGTGTGTGATTCACACAATTATCTATTGTGTATGTGTACCTTGTAATGATACCCTAGTTTAGACAACATGCTAACAGAAAATAAATAAGATTTCTTTTTTTACTTCTGGTAAATGTTTAGTGATAGCAATAGGTAACTGGAATCATCTGGTTCAGTTTTGAATGCACGGTGACCCAATTCTAAAGCACCCTCGTCTCTTGTACCATCGAGAAGATCACGGCGGCACATCATTGTGACGCCTGAACTTGGGAACATGAATCCAGGAAACTTTAGGCGTGGAGGCAACATTTGGTAATGAGCCCGAGTCAAGAACGAGCCGTGCAAAACATTAGTGACCTTTGCTAGGTGGTACGGGTCGATGGGGCTGGGCCGTAGCACACAGCAATGGTGGTGGTTCAGGTATTGACTCACAGCCTCACCCTGCTGCTGTTCTCAATGGTTATGGGTGAAGTTTTGCATTTCGGACATGCAATAGGCAATGCTATGTTGTTGTTTTTTTTTAACGGTAGATGTAGGAGCCGCCGTGATGATACAGTCAATATCTGACAAATCCAGCATTGTATCGCTCAGTCTGAGATCACTATGGATTTATCTTTGTATGGAACAGTAGTAAGAGTAACAGCAGTTTTTTTTTTTTTTAGGGAAGAGTAACAGCAGTTTATGATGGACTTGTTGTCCAAAACAAGCTTCTTTTTTTTTTTTTTGATAACAGAGTGCTTTTTTTATTACTCTGTCACAGCGGATTCGCTGGACACAATACCCTCAAGATTGGGGTACCGTCTCCCAAGAGGTGGAAACCCCTCTAGGACTATTACAACCGAGAGCAGCTAGTTCGTGTGCTAACTTATTACATGCCCTTGGGCAAACTGAAATGGATAGGGAAATAAACTCACTAGCTATCAAGTGCTTGATCTCAGTGACGAGGCCACTTAACGCCGATAGTCGGTACTCATCAGACTGCAGAGCCATCTTCACCATTGTTGCATCAGTTTCGAGGGTGATCGAGGACACACCCATCTCAGTAGCCATGTTCAGGCCCTGTAAACACGCAATGAGTTCGGCATGTAGAGGGTCCTAGAGGTGGGTTAAGCTGCCAGCACCAGCCCGTTACCAGCGACAATTAATTGATGAGTGGGTGTCAGTTTTGCAGGTTTCGGTGACTGAAATGATCATTCTGGGAGAACATCAGAACAGCGTATGATCTCAACTCCCAAGTTACCAGCGACTTCCTTCTGGTCCTAATTCTCTCGGCTCGGTTTTACTGAATGCCTAGCCTAGGTGGTGGACATGAAAGAAGCCAACGCGATAAGATATAGTTAGCACCATACAGATAGTTGCAACACACAAAATAGCAACCGGAGATATAAAAGCACACGCCGCATGAACTGTTCACCCACCGTGCTCGTAGGCGCCGGGCACACGAACTTGGCAATAAGCTCGTCAATGATCCTGCGCGCTCAAAATCAAGTACAGCTAAGTCCCACTAGCTAACAAGGGCTAACACTTTATTACTAGCGATGTATGCAACTGTAGCCTTGAATCAAACATCCATCGGCTAATACTTGCTGATTTGTTTTTAGCTAGCTAATTGGAGATACTATTGTTTCTGGTATTCCCATCTCCATCATCCACCGTTTCATGGCCTACAAACTTAATATCATCATCCTTTCATGGCCTACATACTTAGTACCAGAAACACCAAGACAGTGCAATCCACTTTCAAACGTGGAGGGCATTTGGGGCAACAGAAAACAATCTATAAGAGCAAGGATGGGTGCCGCACAACAGCTAGATCTGACACACTGGATAAACATGATAGTTGTTTCTTTAGAAAGCACTTCTTATACATTACGTCTGTAGCCATTAAGCCACACATGACAGCACTGTTAACTGCAATACTAGGTTACCGTGTTAGCACAGCTTAACACAAGCCATTATCATCTGCAACACAATGAGTTCATGGTGCCTTTGCAGTTTCCCTCACGAGCGCAAACTTGGCAAGTAGACCAGAAAGCTGAAGAAGTGATCCAACACCATCACAGATTCTCATGTGTGCAAATCCTGTTTCCTGTGCAAATAAACAGAATTTGCTTGTTCAACAGAGGAGAAATCAGCTGCATCTCTGTAAGTTCGAAGGCCATAGCAGTATCCAGATACATTTTACAAGTTTCTTTCAAGAAAAAGTTACGAAGTTATGAAGTTACCTTCAGCATTTCCAGCTTCAGATATTCAGCCATGTCATAATTCTTCACAACACGGAAGAGAGTAGTGATAATGTCAGTAGGAGAGTATCCCAAATCATAAAGTTGCTTCAGTGCAGCGCAGGCCTCATCAAACTTTCCATCAAGTACATCTTTCACCATGTTCTTGACATGTAAGGGATGTGGTTGATCGCACACCTGGCACATTTACAGTGTCACTACTAACCGAACACACATTAAACATGCAGAAAATGATAAATTCAATATGAACCTTGAACACATTTTCTTGATTAACAAAGCGGAACCCACTAAATGTAGCTTGCAGGTTGTTCAAAGCTTGTCTCATGTCACCATCAGCAGTAAATATGATAGCTTCCAGACCCTCTGGCACATAAGGAACCTGATGATACAACAAAATAAATGAAACTAAATTTGGAACCTGACCCTGGACAGTGGGGACAAAATCACAAAACATGAGTCTCACTGTTCAACTGTTAGACGTTCAGGCAAAAGAGAGTATAAATCAAACCACCACAGGTGTACACATACAAGGTAATGGATTAGGAACCAAATCCATACCGATAATACAATTAAAATCCAAGGAAAAAGTTCAAGATCAATACTGCCGCAATACAAAATGAATAATATACAATCCAATTACTTTTAAGTACAAATCCATTTAATTGATTCGATATGAACAAAACTATTATAACTACATGTTGACCTTATGTTGGAAGCTGGACCATAGAATTTTTTTAAAAAAAAATGTGTTCAAATTAAAATTATTGAGTAAAATTTGTTGGAGATGACTCGATACAACTGACTGCTAGTTTATGCAGATTGGTGTGACCATATGTGCATGTGTGTGGCCCACACATCGAAAGTCAGGCCTATAATTAAAAATTTTGTGTTCACACCTCAAAATTTTAGCAAAGTTGGCTCAAATTTGTTGGGAGGACCTAGTATAATTGACTGCTACTTTGTGTAGATTGGTATGACTAGATATATACATTGACCCCACATTGAAGGCTGGTCTTCATCTCAAATCCAAAGAAATCCAATGGATACTGAACTTTTTGAGTTAATCTCCAATGGATTGTGGATTCTTTGATCAAAATGACAATGTACATCGAAATCTAAATAGACCCTATCCATGTCCATCCAAAGCAATTAGAGTCCATTTAGACTTTGGATTATCCGAATCTATTCCCACCTCTAGGTGTATCCATGATCAAATGAGTTTGAACTGGAAATCATAAAGTATTGAACTTGCATATAAATCAAGTAGAACAATACAGTGTATTAATCTAGCAGGCCAGTCAGTTGATTTATACTCTGATAGGATAACTTAACACATCAGTTTTGCTTTGTTTCGAGTTTTGACCATCTGGTTAAAGGATCATTTGATTGTTGACAGTCTGTCATGATCACAATCATTCTAGATGCATATGTTATGGTACACTTAACCTTAAAGTTTCTAGATGCATATGTTCTGGTACACTTCAACTTAAGGTTTTAAATACAGCAGCACCTCAAACTACAGTTAAAATCTACGTCTCTTTATATAAAAAAAAAAGAGTTTGTGCTTATTTTGAAGTTTTGGCACATCCGATATCACAATGTGCATATTATGGATAATCCCCGCCTAATTTTGGTAGGAATGCTTGCTTTGGTGTCTGTCAGAAGCATACACTCAACTCAACTATCACAAGGCACCTCCTGGCTAATTTATTTGGAACAACATTAGATTCAGTAGTATTTCCAGACAAAAAATCGTATCAACAGCAAAGCTTTTGACAAGACCAACAAATACCATATTCAATTATTAGTACTCCATTCCCAAATGTAAGGTGTTTGGCCTAAACTTCTAAGTCAAAATTCTCTAACTTTGACCAAGTTTATAAACATATTAACATACACAAGACCAAACAAATCCATTATCAAGACATTAAATGGTGATCTAATGAAACTAATTTGATGTTGTAGATATTGGTGAAATTTTCTATAAACTAGGCGAAGTTGAAGAAGCTTGACCTAAGACAAAACTAAAACACCTTATGTTCTGAAACAAAGGGGATAGGTACAAGGGTACAGTGGGTAGCGAAACCAACAACTCATAATTTCGAAAGAACAAAAAGAAAATGATACGCTGATGTAGTAGGCAAGTGCCCATTAAATGCACGCATGCATTGCTTTGTGCTAATGTTGAAAATGGAATTCTAAATTGCAGCAATTTGCTCTGAGTTCTGCAAATTGACACTGCAACGAAATGATTTCCTATATAACAATATACTCCCCCCTCTCCTTTACACTTTAAGTTTTTTTTGGTACAAATGCCGTCGCCTATGTAAGCTTTAGTGATACTCACAAATTGACCATAGATGCCATTATAGGAGGATATTCAACAGATAACATGTTGGAAACAATAGAGATATATGATAGGAATTGGGCATATCTTTAGGGTTCAGACAAGGCATAAACATGTGTAGGACACAATCAAGGGGTTCTCTTAAGTCGCAACAGGTGACAAAGCTATATCAAAGTTCACAATGATACTACAGCCAGGAACAATAGAATGTTTCTCAAACCTATACACTTGACTAAAGAGGTTAGTTGTTTTTCTAGCTAATGCAACCAAGGCTATCACATTCATAGGTTGATCTCATGGGTTCTAGTATGAATTTTTTGGGCCTAAGCAGTGCCAAAGATTACCTTCTCAGCTGCCACAACAATCATGAGGCGGCCAAGGATCTCCCTGATCAGAGAGCCTTGAGAACCTGACAATAGCACATCGACTTTGAATGGGTTCGATTATCTTTGATGAGGTGTTGCATGCAAGTGCAAATCTAGTGGTGTTTGAATAGATCTCCATTGTTCTTCGCAGAGCTTGCTGTGCTCCTGATGTCATGCTGCACACAGCAAGAGTGAGGTTTAAACACATACTCAGATATACTAAAACAGGGTTTGTATTCACACATTTTGAGCAAACAAATATAGGCTCAAAGCTTTAAAAAATCTATTTGAACTCCACAAAATAATTCCTAGCACTAGTCTTGGGCTCTTGGCTAAAAGTCCAAACAACAACCGATGGTGAAATGGGAAAAAAAAAAAAAAATGCCCAAAAAAAAAAATTGTTTTAGCAAATACAGCACTACAACACGATGATAGTGCAAACGCCCTGCAGACGGGCTTACCTGTCAGCCTCATCCAAGATCACGATTTTGTGCCGCCCTGGCTGCAGGGTGACCTTCTTCTGGGCAAACATCTTGATCTTGTTCCTCACCACATCCAAACCCCTGCAAAAGCGAGAACCAAAGCTCTACTTATGAATCGGGTTTAGAACCCGGGGTAGGGGCAAACACCACTGAAGGCGGCCCCGAAACGCCAATACAAAATCACGTCACAGTGGCAGGAACCTGTCATCTGAGGCATTGAGCTCCAGCACGGCCTCGCGGTAGCTGGGCCCCAGAAGCTCGTGCGCCAGCGCCAGGATGCTCGTCGTCTTCCCGGTCCCCGGAGGCCCCTGCGTGAAAGGAAGTTAAAAAAAAAAGGAGGGTGATCTACGCTGTTCCGTGCTGCGCGGGTAAGGTGTTCGAGGAAATAGCGCGTACGGAGAGGATGAGGTTGGGCATGTTGCCGTCGCGGGCAATGACCTCCAGGCGAGCGACGGCATCGGAGTTGCCGACGACGTCAGCGACGCGGGTAGGGCGGTACTTCTCCACCCACGGGATGTCGTAGGTGTCGGCGGGGGCAGCGGCGGCGGAGGAGGAGGCGGCCATGGCGGTTCGGTGGGGCTGCACTTCCGCCGCGGGAGCCTGGAGGGAAAACCGCGCGATTTGTGTGGAGGGAAGAATTGGGGAAAATTGGCGAGAGCCTGCGCGCGCCCGCGCGAGGGTTTTGCTTCGCGTCTGGCCGGCTGGGGCACGGAAGCACGGTCGTCCGTTACCTCCCATCTTCATTGGACGGCTGGGATAAAACAGATACTAATTTCCACGTAGGTGAGAGAAAGCAATAGAGAGAACGGGATGCCCTGCCCGCTATATATTTCCTCTGTATCGGTATCGTTGATCTTTGAAACTATAATTTTTAATAAATTTAGAGATACAGATGTCTCGCTTATTTTCTATAAATTGTAATAAAGTTATGACATGAAAACCGAAAATAATGAATACTTTAGGGCCAGAGGGAGTACCTCTAGCGAGTGTCTTCACGGATATCCAAGGTGAGTGGGTCCCACGTCGTGCGTCTTGAGCTCCTGGCTCCAGGCGCCCATGCGGAGCGAGATTCCAATCGACAGTCCGATACAGATGACATGTGCATGGAGAGGACGGTTGTCGCCATGGACGGGGCTACACAGAGAGAACATAGACACCGACGATGAGCCATTGTTGTTGAGCACGAACGAGGTGCGAGCTCGGTCACCGCCGTTGTTGCGGGGAGGGGCGTCGTCCGGTGAGCTTGGCTATAGCAGCGAGGAAGCTTGTCCGCAACACGCGAGGGAGCCGGGCTTCCGCCGAGGTGCGGGGACGGAGGAAGATGGAGTCCCATGACCATGGTCAACAAATAAGGATGGCAGCGAGGTGGTTTTGGGTTGGACATTCTTGGTTTTTTGTGCGGGTTCGGGTTGGGATGCTTTCTCACACATAGCTTTCGGTTGGAGGGTCCTAAAACCTTTTGGGTTTGGTTTGTCACCCACGGTATCTAATGAATATCAAAAATAAAATTATTTGGATTTAAACTTGTGTTCATAATATATGAACAATGACTTTTTTAATCGATTATTAGATTTATTCTAAGTTGACTCATGAAAACATTTTTCGTTGCCTCTTGTTTATACATGTGAATAGGTATATATATATCATGCATATATTTATAGAAAATCCTTATTGCTTTTACTATGTTGCCATAAAAAGTGGGTTTCGAGTATCCGCGGATTTGGTTTTGTGGATGCATTATCACTCGAATCATTCTTCGGTGCAGTTTCGGGTTTCAATTTCGTCCTTTGGATCCAAATTCGCCTCGTTGCCATCCCTAAAAAGGATGGATTATTTTTTTAAAAAAAGTGGGTCCCACAGAGTAGGTCCCATCACCGTTATTTTTCCGCGTTGAATAACTTATCTTTTTTTTTGCATTGGATAAACGAGCCATTTTACTTTAATCGCTGCGGGTGCCCTAAGCGGTTTGACCGTAACGTATTAACGAGGTGAGACAAAAAGAACGAAGTTATCGTTTCTCATTTGAGGCAACATGATGGCGCCAACTTAACCTTGTTGTCGTCGCAGCCTCACAAGTGCGCCTAGCAACAAATGTCCATGCGCGGTGGCTCGCCTTGACCATGATGGAGGTTGGATGCCTCGTCCACGTCACGACATGTAGCTATTGTTGCCAACGTCAACCTGTAGCACAACCGTGATAGTCCATGTTACACCTCGTCCCAGATGAAACCACTACTTGGCTTCGCCGCCCACCTCACTACGTCCTCGCGCTCGGTTGCACTGTAGGCCCTAGCACATCCAGCCACTGCCGCAACCCTTCACCCACATCCTCGGCTCTAACGTTACCCATATCATCATTCATAGTTTTGATCTCGTCCACCCGTAGCTAGCATTTTTTTACCTTTTCAATGTTCCTATTGAGGTTAATGTTGCCCACCCTCGTTAGAGCCATAGACGCCCACTCACGTCGGCGGGTCTACCTACCCTTGCCAAAAAAAAGCTCATACACGAGGAAAAGGAAGAGATACAAACACGGACGAAAGAGACAACTTCTAAAGGGGGCGATGTCACCTCTTTGAGCGTCTTGTTCGCTTGGACTATCAACGCTTATTAACCGGCCATTCGGCAGTGATCTTTCTCTCACAAAGACGACCAACTAGCACTACCTTTCTATCCGAACAAATCAGTACCCGACCATAACACTAACAAACGAATAGGGCGCTAGTTTGTTGACACGATTATCCTAGGATTTGATAGAATATTCTTTCTGGGTGCATCTCGTGTGTCCCAAATCAAATGCTACACTAACGTGGGATATGCCATTACACTATGTTATGCCCATACGGGAACGCAGCGCTAGCTCGTTTGGCTAATCTCCTGGATGGTGGAGCGGCCGATCGTGGGTTCAAGCCTTGCTCAACCCACGATTTCCCACCAGGGAACGATGGGTTCCCATCCATCCTTCGCGCGGATCATCAGTGTTTGCCTCTTCGGCGTGGTTCGTTCAACGGGAATACGGCGCACCTGTCGTCGTCTGAGTCGGATGATTCCGGTGATTTCGGGATGGGCGCGATCTTCTAGTCCGAGAGTGTAGTTGTAGGTGCAGCATGTACATGGTTAGTGTGTGTGGGGTGTGCGTGTGTAGTGGTGTGAGTTGTGCGAGCGGATCACTACTTTATCTTGAATAAGAGGCATCTCAAAAAAAAAAAAAAAATGTTATGCCCATACAACAAACCCTACCCTATCTGAGTTTCATCCCAAAACCAAAATATTTCCTATTTGGAACGTGCGTTATTTTTACTCTTGTACTTTTTATGAAAATTGGACTAATTCTGGTGGAATTTTGTATTCGATAAGATTCTTTGTTCCAAAAGTTTTTTTTGTTTTTTTTTTTTTTGCAATTGCCTAATTTTAAGTTTTATTCAAATCTATACCAATAATAAAACACGAAAATTTCTGTCAATCTGCCGGCATTTTTCATCCGCCCGTGCGCCCACCCTACGCTGACCGAGTCCGACGCAATGTGTAGCGTAGGTACCGAAGGTAAGAGGCGCGAGGCCGCCTGGCCACGGACGCGCCGGTGCCGCCGGGTTCTGCCCGTGGCCGGAGGCTGGCGGAGCTTGCACCGTGCCCGGAGGCCGGCAGAGCTCGCACGCGGCCGAATGCCAGCGGAGGAGATCCTTCCCTCGCCCGCGGTCGGCGGTGGCGGCCCTCCCCGCGACCGCGTCCAGCCTCGCCCGTGGCCGTCCCGTGCCTGGACGACGACGACGCCGTAGGAGTGTCGCCCTGGCCGCGTGGACCGCGCGCCGCCCACCTGCTGCGTCGCCAAGGACGGGGAGAGCACAGAGGGCACGACGATGAGAGAGCACGTGCGGTCTGCCCGCTGTCGAGTCGCTCCGCCTCTGTAGTCAAGGACGACTGGTGATGGAGGACGGCCAGCAGAGGCAAAGCTTCGCACACGACGGGGAAACAATGTCTCCGGCTTCGATTGGCGATGTGGAGTAGTGGGATGGGTTCGCGTTGTGTCTACGATTCCAACTGAAAGAAAATTGGGGCGAGATTCTCCACCCATGGTGGTGGATCTGGGCAGCGGGAGGTATTGCAGCATGAAGAACAGAGGAGGGAGATGGATGAGGGAGAGAGAGAGAGCAATCGGAGGGGGAAAATGATTAGCGAGCACTTAGAGTCCATGGGGACTTAATCTGTAGTAGTACCAAGTTAAGAAGAACCCCAACCATGGCCATCGATTTGGGGCAGCTAGCTCCAACGCCATGAGAGAATGTAGGAAGGGGTGAGGAAGCAGACCTTTTTTTTTTGTTCAAACTGAGGAAGCAGAGCTTGAGGAGCTAGAGATGGAGTACGGGAGGGGGAGTGTGCGTCAAGGGGAGAGAGATTGGGGAGGGAGGGAGAAAAAAAAAAAAAAAAAAAAATCTGAGGGAGAAAAAAAAAAAAAAAAATCTTATACTTCCTCCGTTCCAAATTGTAGTTGATTTTTTTTTACAGATTTATTTGTTTTACTATGTATCTGCATGCGTAGTGTATGGCCAGGTGCATAAAAAAATCAATGTATCTAAAAGTTCAAAGCGAACTAACTACAATCGGAAAGAAAAGTATGTGGGTCCCACTTTGACATAGAGGATGAGATAAAATATGAATGAGTGTAGGAGAATTGGAGTGCAGGCGGATAATTTTGATGATCACGGCGAAATATTTCTTTTAGAGGATGCATTTAGAGTATGATGAACGCGGATAACCCATGCGCTAAAGGAAACTGTGTGGTGAGTGAAAAAAAAAAGTTTGGTGGCGGCGTGGATTTTTGCGATGGGTGGCGGGGCGGCCTCCCCCCGTGCCTTCCCTCCCTGAGAAGCAAGTAGGAATGAAAATAGATCGGATATGAGCGGATATTACTAATATCATATTTGTTTTCATATTTACGCCGGATTCGGTTCGAATACGGATAGTGTCAACCATGCCAAATAAGATACAATTGGATATCGACATCATAAATATATGATTTGATTATCCGGATCTGACCCTTTATATTAAATATTCGGACTTCGGATACGAATGAATAAAAACCCCTATAAGCGAATTCGGTCTCGAATACGATCGGAAAATATCCGTACCATTTTCATCCCTAGAAGCAAGGGAACGGGAAGGGTGGTTTATTTGGGTGATCGGTTCTGTTGGAGACTAAAATCGTAGTTGAAGCTGAAGACGATGACTGAATTTAAAGATGAGCATATCTAATTTGAAAATGAATTGAAATACATAACGTGTTAGTTAAAATAAATATCAAGCCAAAGTCGTAAAACTAACCCTACAATTAATAGATCACGTGTTCCGTGGCATTTTTGCTGGTAAACAAAAATAGAAAAAGGAAGGGAAAACTAGAGAAAGGACTCCAGAGTCCCCAAACCCGTCCCAATTCCATTCTCTGGAAGAAGAAAGAGACCATTTCCTTCCTCCTGATCTCTCACGAGTTCCCCTCGATGGCGACGCCCCGCTCTCCGAGCCCCCGTGCCGACGCGCCCCTCGATTCCGCGCCGCTGTTGGGCGGTGCCTCCGGCGGTGGGGAGCCGTCGCCGAGGCGGAGCGCTCCGTCGTCCCTCCCTCCGCGGTGCGGCGCGGCTGCTGCGCCGCGGGCGGGCGGCGGGCCATGCGGGAGCCCTCGGTGCTGGTGCGGGGAGGCAGCCGCAGAGCACCTCGAGGAGCGGCAGGCTGACTGGGCCTACTCCCGCCCCGTCGTGGCTCTCGACCTGCTGTGGAACCTCGCTTTCATCACCGTCGCTGCGGTCGTGCTCGTCCTCAGCCGCGACGAGAACTCGCCCATGCCGCTCCGGACATGGGTTGCCGGCTACGCCCTGCAGTGCGTCGTACACATGATCTGCGTCGCAATCGAGTACCGGATGCGCCACGGCCAGCGCGGCGGCGCCGGCGCAGTGCCTGCTGACGAGGAAAGGGGCAGCGACGGATCGTCCTCGTCCAGCGATGAGGATGACAGGGAGCTCGATCGCCATGGTCGCCGCACAGATTACGCCAGGTAACTTAATGGATCTGCTCGGAAAGGTTTCTAAAGTTGCTTATGCACATTACATGTACGGTAATATCGATGTAGGCATGTAGCGTGTTATTCTTATCCCAACTTAAGGGGACCAATACAGACGGGTGTGGGTGTGTAGTGTAGCTTCTAGTGAAATATTCGCTGCGCTTATCTTAGTTACAGTGTCACTGAATGAAGTAAATTGGAGAATTGCATCTGTGATAAACCGACAAAATATCCCTGATGCAAGGGCAAACAAACCAGGTAAAAGTATTGAATTGCAGTTCAGTATGATGTGCCTAGAAATTTCACCCTAGCCTTCTCTTTTAATTGGATTCTATAGCACTTTGAGTCAGCTGTTTCTCGTATGATGCTAGGATTGTAAGATAGAGCATTTTGGCTCCGCACCGAGTAGTTAAAGAGTCAAGGCAGGATACTGGGTCCTAAAGAGGTCCAAAATTCTTATACAGTTAAAAAATGTGTATGTAAGTTCTATCTTAAATTTTAAGTCTAAAAAGAAAGCAAGGATTCAACAATGCTGTCTTATTGTTACACATCAATGCTGTGTTGCGTGTTCCACAGAATTTTGAGGCATAGACTAGAATGTAGAAGATATTCCACCTAAGATATGCAAATGCGTCCTATATGATTTCTGTTTGGAGAGGCAAGTAAATGATGACAGCAGCCCCAAGTGCTTGATCTGTACTCCCTATGTTCTAAATTATAAGACGTTTTGGCTTTTCTGGATACATTACTTTCATTATATATCTAGACATAGTGTATATCTAAGTGTGTAGCAAAACTATGTATTTAAAAAAGCCAAATTGTCTTATAATTTGGAAAAGGAGGGAGTAAGTCACATCTTTCAGTCATTGCTATTTTTATGATGTGTGATCTTGATCAACTTCATACCTATCTTTCTTTGCTTCACTCCTTTTAGCACAGGCCATCAAAATTTTGAAATTCCTCTCCTGTAGTTATGGCTCATGGTTATTTCCAAGAATTCATGCTTCTCATATTGGTGTATATCATATTGGTGTATAGTAAGGGTCCATTTGGTGCGGCTCCCGCACCGGCTTCTCCACTGATTCCGGCACCGGAGCCAGCAGAGCCACAACAAACACAGCTGCAGCGAATAGCGCTTGTGGCTGCGAATGGGTGGAGCCAGAACCATTTTTTTCATGTATGGTGTCGGAGCCAGGATTTGTGGCTTCGTCTTGGGGTATCTGGCTCCAGCATCGCAGCGGCGAGCAGAGCCCTCCCAAGCACAGCCTAATATAAGCATGCTTCTTATCCATGAGAAGCACACTTATATCTCATACCAGATACCACAATGAAAAGCATGCTCTCTTGACCTCTCAGAACAGAAATTATACTTCTATAGTATGACTGCCACATATTCTTGTGCTAGTTGCAGGCACATTATAATGTAGCGTTGTTTTTTTTTATGTCTATATAAATGACATCGGGTATCAGGGTTGTTCTTGGTTCCAAAAAAGAATGCATTACACAGGAGCTGTCTCAATTGTGTCACTGTAAACATTGTAGTCAACTCTAGGGCTTTCTGTTTTCTCATTTGTGCCTCTCTTGTATACTTTATCCTAGTAACTGGTTTCTACATCTCACGCTTGATGTGCATCCATACTTAATGATAGCTACTGTTATTCTCATGTCAGCTTTAAATCCACCTTTAGCCCCTTTCTTTTGCATCAAATGATCTTTTTTGGACATGTAACAACTCCAGTATTTCTTTAACCTGGTGATGTTGTTACTGGTTTAATCTGGCAGTATTGCAAAGCACTTGGAGTCTGCTAATACAATGTTCTCCTTCATATGGTGGATAATTGGATTTTATTGGATATCTGCTGGGGGTGAAGAGGTTATCCAGGATGCACCTCAACTTTACTGGTACCTATGTTTCTTAATTTAATAATATTTTTTTGATAGTGTTCTTATCTCATTTGTTTATAATGTAAACATTTTTCCACTATGACTTGCTTTGCAGGCTTTGCATAGTCTTTCTGGCATTTGATGTGTTTTTGTTGTATTCTGCGTTGCTCTGGCTTGTATCATCGGTATTGCTGTCTGTTGTTGCCTTCCTTGTATCATAGCAATTCTCTATGCAGTATCTGATCAGGTATGGCTTTTCAAGTCTTGTGTAATGTACTATATATAACTCAAATGTTGAAGTGGACATGTCATTCTTGGTTAGATAACTGTCTACATCTCACTGAATACAGGAAGGAGCATCTGAAGATGACATTCGCCAAATCCCAAGATACAAATTTCGGCGGACTGATGAGCCTGAAAAGCAAGATGTTGACCCCATGGGTCCTTTTGGTGGAATAATGACAGAGTGTGGCACCAATCAACCTATTGAGAAAGTGCTTGTAGCTGAAGATGCAGTAAGTTCTAATGTTTGGTTTTTTTTTTTTTTTTAGATGCTACATAGCTTTAGCTTTGTTGATGCTTGAGTTGCTAGTCGCTACTACTGAACATTTTTTAACTACATTTTTCACAAGCACGGACTATATTTTTCATTCATAATGAACTAATGACTGAACACTGAAGTAATGTGCGTTGTCTCTTGAGTGGGGTGGGGTGGGGCCATGTTTAATTGATATGTCTTCATTGAACATTACTGTCTTTGGTGGATGGATCTGTTTGTTCTGAATTTCTGATAAATACACGGACCATATGTGACCTTATTTGGCCTGCATCACAAAGATTCCAATGTATTGTACCATTTATTGTTGTACTGCCATGTTAACAAGACTGATTTTCTGTCTATCATTTTTATGCAATCCCACTAAGTTGGTTTTGTTTTGAATGAAACTATCTATTGCAGTGCTGCCAAGTGCCAACCTATGTTATAGCAGAAAGATGCACAAATCATTTTGTTCAATATATATTGTGTGTGAATTAATGTTTTATGAAACATTTTGCTCACTTTATCTGTCCAGGAGTGTTGTATTTGCCTATCGGCATACGATGACGGCGCAGAGTTGCGCGAACTCCCCTGTGGGCATCATTTCCACTGCACCTGTATCGATAAGTGGCTTCACATCAATGCAACATGCCCCCTGTGCAAGTACAACATTCGGAAAAGCAGCAGTAGCAGTGGAAGTGAAGAAGTATGAATGCAGTCCGCTTGACAATGCCAATCTGTTTCAACTTGTGCCTGTGCCGTTGCTAATGTAACTCCAGGTTCTTGATCAGTGTAAATTTTTGTATCAAAAATGTGCTGATAGAGTCAATTATGTATTAAAGTTACTCAAAGTGCTGTCCATATGTATAAGTTAATAATAATAAATAGTTGGGTGTGCATCTGTATTTACAATCAGGAATATATGATTAGTTGCACTTTAACCTGTATCGTTTCGGAGTGATTCGGGCGTTTTCCTATGGCAATTTGTCTTCCATGGTTTCTACTGACAAGAAATTTCTGAGTTTGTCCATTATTTACAGCAGCAACATAGCTGATATGGATGATGGATGCTTCGGGTCTGTAGTCTGTACAGTGCTGTCATTTGCATCGCAGCGTATCATGTGCTGTCTCTCTTGCAGTGTACTGGAGTACAGCGCTTTGGAACTTTTTTTTTTTCTTTAATATCCTACTCAAGAGACAACGCACATTACTTTACTTTAAATCAGTTTTAGTGTGTAGGCTACTTTGTTCTGCTAAGATAATACCATGTCAGAATGTCTAGCTTAACAAATTTTTCTTCAACGTATAGTTAAAGCTTGAAGGACTCAACATTTTGTAACTAATAATCAAAGAAAATTTGCTTTCCCCTTCTGTGTTCTATGCACAACACTTGCTTCTTGTTAGATTTTTAGGGAAAAAATAATATTAACTTTGGTGCTAATTTTTCCTTACTAACACCACCACTCTAATGGCTAACACATTTTTGCTCTTTTTTCTCTCTTCATCCTTGGCACCACACCACCTTAGAAACAACTTGGAGATGCTCCTAGGGTACCCTCAATAGCATGAGCTAATTATTACTAGCTCTAAGATAATTTCTTTAATTGTATTAACTTTTAGAGCATAATACTCCATGCATTTCAAATTATTGCTCCCTCCGTTCTAAATTATAATTGTTTGATTTTTTCAATCTTAAGTTGACCATTTGTTTTTATTCAAAAAATTTATGCAAACATAGTGAAATTTAACTCATTCTTAAGGGCATTTTGCTAGTAAAGCATGCCACAACAAAAGAAGTGATATTTTTGCACAAATTTTTGAATAAGGCGAGTGGTCAAACTAAGGGTTAAAAAAGTTAAACAAGCTATAATTTGGAAACAGTTTAGTATATGTTTTCTTTTATAGGTGGTTGTTGCTATGTATTTAAATATACTTATGTCTAGGTATATAATAAACACAATGTATTAAAAAAGCCAAGATGTCTCCAAAAGAGGAAGTAACTCATGATATAAAAAAACGCATATGACAATCTCACATGATTTTTGAAGTGTGTGTATGAAACAATTGATTAAGAGATAATTTTGCTCTTTCTTTTATAAAACATGAAATAATAAGTCGTCAACTTAACTGTTCTTAGTGAGGAGTGATGAATGGTCGATTTTTGTGAATACAAAGGCAGCAAAATATTCAAAACTGTTAGACCGAATGGTCGATGTGGGATTGTGTCAAGTAGTACCACGGTTGTCGGGATCCAGCAGCTTTCATTGCCCAAATGGCCTGGGTGGGACTGGGAGAACCTCGAGCTCGAAGTCGGGAACACCGCGCCGCGCCTGCTCGTGCGCACTCGCGAACCTTGGTCATGCGTGTTTGATCGGCAGCAAAATTTGAGCGCCGCCGGCGCCGGAGGAAAATGTTGAATTTCGAAAGGAGGAAGGCGGACCGTGCCGGGTACGCATCTTCCAGTTTTGCTGCGTGGCGGGCCCGACGTGGGGTCTGCTTCACGTCCTTGCCTCACGAGCGTGGCGGCCTTGCCTTGTTCACCGCACCAAAAGCCCGTCCCTGTCCCTGTCCCTGCGGGCTGATTTGCGCGCACCACGCACTCGCAGTCACAGTCGCAGACTCGCAGGGCCAGTCTCCTCAGTCCTCTCCGCCTAGCCAGCCAGGAGTCCTAGTCCCGCGCCCAAACCCTCGGGTCTCGACGAGCACCTGCGCGCGGTGGGCCATGGACGCGGCGTCGATGCTGGAGGTGTACCGCCGCGACCGGCGCAGGCTCCTCGGCTTCCTGCTCTCCGCCGGCGGCGGGGGCGGCCGCGCCCTCGATCTCTCCCGCGTCGACCTCGACGCCGTCAGCGCCGACTACGCGCTCGAGTGCGTCGCCTCTGGTAAGCCGGGCTCGCCGAGCAGAACCCCTTCCGTGCCCCCCCGCGCGAACCTTGGTCATGTGTGTTTGATCGGCGAGTTCATTTATTCACCTGATGGTTCTGGTTCTGATCAATTCAGGCGCCCATTTTAACGCTTCGGAAGCCACGAGGAGGTACTTCGACGAGAGGAGGTACCCTATCATGGTATGAGGCGATCTCATCAATGAATTTCCTTGCCATTTCGGCTTGAAATGATCTTACTCGTTGCTTGTTGGATTGTTATGAAATGGCTATGTAGTCATATCCTACCATTACCTACTTAATACTTAAATATCCTCAATCCTACTGTTTCTCAATTCCTTCCATTCTTTGGATTTTAAAAGCCTACTGTTAAAGTGAAGATGACTGATTCGATTGAGTGTTCCATTTTCCATTCGTCCTCCATAGTTACATGTGGATAATTTGGCATAATGAGTTTCGTCTTCTGGTATCAACCAACAACTGAGTGCTCTATTGTTACATACATTTTCTGTGGAGTATTATGATAAGTGTAGAGGTTTATCTGAACATAATTAATTATTCTTGTCCGCCATAACCTTCATCAGAGATATTATATGTTTGTATCTTGGCATGAGGTTCAAAGCCATAACGTACTGCTTAAATTTACCTTTCTGTGATTGTTGTCCATTTTGCATCCAGATTGGGTCGCCATCAGGGAACTCTTATTTTCTTCTTTTCGAGGCCACAGCCATCTGATTCCGTTCCAAAGGAAGCAGCACCTAGCATTGGGCCACAAGCACCTGTACAAGGCAACTCAAGTTCAGCAAGACAACCAACTGAACCAAGAGATTTCTTCAGAGATGCTATTAATACCTCAGGAATAGGATATGGCATGAATGATGATAATTTGAGAGATATTTCTCCCCAGCATGTAAAGAAAGTGGATATTCTTTCTCTAGGTTTGCCTAGGCTAACCACAGGTAAAAAGTTTTACATGCTTCATTTGTTATGCTCTTATTCTTTGGATATTGATACCCAGAATCATAGATATAGGAATATATGATAGCATATAGATTACTTTTTATGTTTTCTAGTTTCTACCCTGTTTTAAAAAGACGAAGCGTGTGGGGATAACCTAATTTGTTTTCTAGAGCTAATTCTATTCTTTGTTTTTTAACTCAAGAACTGTCTGATGATGATATAAGAGAAACAGCTTATGAGGTCCTTCTTGCTTCTCTATTTGTCAGGTAATTTTCTACAAAACGTGTCTACCTGACTGTTTGCATTAGCTGCATGGTGTGTCTTCATATTTGAAGTATACATTTACAAGTCTAACTCAGCTTCCTTAACAATACAGTGGAAAAGTACACTTCTCTGAAGAAAAAAGAGTAAAGAAGCACAAAATCTTGAAGGGTCGAAGAACTAAGACTGAAGGATCAAATCCATCACCTCAGGTGGAAGATGGCTACACCCACATTCTTGATTTGATCCGAGTACAGATGGAGGCAAGGTCTTGTTCACAAATTGGTCATTTTCAAGTTAGTTTAACCGTTTAAGAAACAAATTTGGGTATTCACTGTCTGTTTGTCTAAAACAGATGGCAATAAGGCCTAGCTTGTCAATGTTCACATGAATGCCAGATATTAACAATTTTTGGTTCCATCGTTTCATTTTATTGCTGAATACACGCTTCTGTTATGATCTTAGGAAGCAAAGTTCTTAGCTAATATATCAGCGGAACCTTTCTACTCTCTTTCATCAGTCCATATATATATATATATATTTTTAAATAACATTTTCTATGTGTCCTCGAGACTAGAGATTAGAAGTTTTTTTTTCCTTTTTTTATTCTGGTCATTTTGAATTTACTTCTTGAGTAATACCTTCACTATTAGGCTAGGAAATATTCTAGAGAGGACTCATTAGGAATTCTTCCAGATTTCGGAACCTATGGACGCTCTGACTAAACGAGCTTTAAGACATATTAGTTTGAAGACAGCAAAAGAAACACTTGATGTGCCCCGTATATCACTACAACTCTTAAGTTCTGTTGGCAAACTTGATTTTCCAACAGAAAGATTGCGTGGGCAATGGCAGAAAAGACAGGCAAGCACTTATAATCGTTTCTATCTGCAGTATGCCAGTTTGGGTGTTGTCTTACTATTGTCTCTGATTCTGCTATCCAGGCCAATGTTCTTGAAGAATTACTTCTCTTCTCAGCATCTCTTGAGTATGATATGAGCAAGACATTACGGATAGTTCTCTCTAAGATAAAAAGTACTGAGGCAAGTACTAGCAATGATACTAGCAACTATCTCAAAAAATAAACAACTGTTTTATCTTTATCTTCGCAACGGACTGATTCACAGTATTGATTTCATTGTATATATGCATCGTTAACTATTCCAGGACTGGGTTGTAAGTGTTCCTGAGGGCCGCGTCGAGGTCTTGACTATCATTGAAAGATACAATGCAAAACTTTGTGCGCTGACAAAGAAGTTCAACATTAAAGATGAGACCTACCACTGGACCCATAACTATCATTTTAATTTTAGGCTATATGAGAAGTTACTTTGCAGTGTGTTTGATATTCTTGAAGATGGGCAACTTGTAGAGGTTTGTTTTTTCTTTACTCTCTCTATATCATTATATCCTCTCTGGTCTGCTTAAAAAAGATCACACCCTACTACCACATAGCTGATTTGTCCGTGGACAGCAGTGTTCCATCCTGAGTTCCTGAATTTGCTATCTAATTTTACTACCAGGAGGCTGATGAGATACTGGAAACAGCAAAGCTGACCTGGCCTATATTGGGCGTTACTGAGAAGTTGCACCTCATCTTCTATGCTTGGGTGCTTTTCCAGAAGGTCTTTTTACTGCTTTAGTTTGCCCTTTCTCCTTTCGGGTAGCATCCTTTGCCGCTTATTGACAGCATGAACTAGTGAATTATGAATTTGTGGCTCATCCATCATGTCTCTGCATTTCCTTTGTTGCAAGAGCACCTAGTATGTTTGTAGGCAATAGGAGCTAAATAGCTAACTTGTTGACATTTAGAATGGACGGACATTATGATACAACGACGCCTTCTATTGAATAGAAGGAGCTGCTCTATGGTGAATCAATCGTCTTGTGAACCATAATAAATTGATTTGCCTTTACTCTGCTTAGAGTCAGGGAAAAACTTCTTTTGTCCATTAATTGAACTTGAAGCAATCTTATTGACACCTGATCGTTTTAGTAGGGTTACCTTGTTTGTAACCATGGCATACTCATATAATTGTTTTCCTTCCATTCAGTTTTCTCAAACTGGGGAGATTCTTCTGCTGAAACATGCAAGCCTTCAGATACAGAAACTTCAAGTGCACCATGACGTTAAAGAAATAGAGTTATATACAAACAGCTTTATTTGTTCTGTGGATGCCTGTGGTGGCAACAGGGTTCTAAATTTGGTTGACAGTGCCCTACTCAAAATAAATGATTGGTGCCGCAGACAGCTATACAATTATCATGCATACTTTAGTAAGGTTAGTTGACATCCCTTGTTTGCAACTTAATGTTTTTCAGATGACGGATTCTTCTGGTACATCATCAACTAATTTCTGGATATGCCTTCCTGTTTTAGCATGCTGATTAAGGAAATTTGTTAACAAATTTTATATATCTTTACTCTGTTATGTGATCCGATTACATCGAAAAACGTGCGCCTAGCGCAGTAGTAGGAAGCAGAATGCATTCTACGGGTCCGAGCTCAAATCTCTGTTCTCACAAAAGGCCACTCCTTGTGCTATTTTCAGTGAAATATGTGGTGCATTAACGGTTGTAGCATGATAGGCGGCTGCAGGCACATTCTCACCATTAGTGGCCCGTCCTGACTCATGAGTAGCCGGGGTTCGTAGCCTTATCTCGTCCCTGCAGAAGAGAATCTTCTACCTTTCCGTCAATGCCTTGGGAGTCGAGATTTTTCTTTGTTTATCTGATTACATTATTCCTTATCGTTGTGCTTGCCCATTACCTGATTAGCTTATCTAACAGCTTAAACTTTTAATATTTCTGTCACATAATTTGACAAAATATTCACCCATACTCTTTCTGTAAGCACACTGTGGATGAAGAATATAAGCACAAATAAAATTCCATGGATAATAGACAGTCACCGAATTTCTTGTTACCATGGAAGCATAAGATGAGAACTGAGAAGCCTGTTGCTGATGTAGGTAGGCCATCCTTTATTGTTTGCATGATGACCATATGTTGTATGAGGTTTGTCCATGCAAGTGATGAATTAACCAAAAGTAAAAGTATGGTAATGTGACCTGCATGATGTGAGTTTTATTAGTGTCACAGTATGACAGTCTTGATAGGTAAGAAACTGTAAGAACGAAAATTTATGTCATTTTGGAAAGAAGGACTTGGTGTTTCTTCTTAATTAATTCCATTGGTGGTACTTAACCTATGTAAATCAGTATTGTATGATGTCTTGCGATATTTCATAGAAGGCCACAGTACTACCATAAAGTTCTTTTTTTCTTGACTTTCTGCTACAGGATAACTACTCGATCTTTGAGGCCACACTGAACTTGGTCTTGTTGTTGGTGACAAACTCCACTGAGGACAATTTTGAAGAAATAACGGTTAGATTTATAATGCTTTTGCTCTGGTTTTAGTATGTCTGAAGTGAAGACTAAAATTTTGGGGCAAACTCCTCTCCATTATGCTCCAACCCTCTTACCATTAAGATGACACTCTCTGTTAGAGGAAACATCATTATGGTTATAAAACATTCTATTTGATCAGAAATGGTTGTGTTTCATCAAAATCAAGTAGCCAGAAAGACCTTGAGTGTAAACTGTAAACTAATATTGAAGCTCCATGTTACTCCTAAGCTAGGAACTTTTCAGAAACTGAAATTCTCTAGGACAACTCTAGTTTTATTCTTTAGTTTGTGACTTCAAGATAATTTATAGTTCTTTAATGGAATGAATCAATACTAGATCTTCCCTTAAATATTTTATTCTACAAGTTTGGATATAACCATACAATTTCTGCTGATTTTGTACTAATAATTATTTGCAGAACATGAGATGATAAAAATAATAAAAAACTTCACTTGAATCAGAATGTCACGTGTAGCGTTTTGTAACATATTCCATAATCTAAGTTATTGTTTCTCATTGTAAGAATCATTGTTTTTTTTTCCATCAATGTTAGTATTTGATACACACGTCTTCCTTTTTGTCCCTCAATCCTTCCATCATATTCTTGGTATCTGTTTATTCTTCCTTTGTGTTTCAGTGTTTGATACTGACCTATTATTCTCCCATTCCAAGATGTATTACTGTTCATTGAATACTGAGTTTTAAGAGTTTTTTTTTTTTACCTTTGAAGCGCTTTGATCTGTTTTTGGGTTATTTTCAGTTCATTGAGAGCCCAGTAGGGAGTACACCAGAGTTGAAGTTGATCCATTTACTCATTGTCAGATCCATCCATGCTGCATACAAGAAAGTGAGCTAACAATCCATGAGTCTAACTTTAGAAGCGCCACTTGATAACTAAATAATATAAACAACCTATTGTATTCTTTATACTTTATTATGCTCCATTAGGCCCTACTTTCATCAGATGGCCGTTCAGATTCTGAATCTAAGCATCCATTGACAATTCTTGCAAATGAGCTAAAGGCAGTGGCAGAGAAAGAGTGCACTGACTTCAGTCCAATACTTCACAAGTACTATCCTGAAGCTCAAAGAGTAGCTCTAATTTTCTTACACATGCTGTATGGAAAACAATTGGTTAGTTCAACTCCTTGTAAAGCTACTATGGTATATTTATTAGGGTATCTTGCATTTATTTTAGTGTTGCTATTTCCTACTAGGAACTTTTCTTGGAAAGGACAGATCATTTGGAAAACTCAAAAGAGATACTGGCAGCATCAAATAATTTTGAGCTCTTTATAGCTGAGAAGCTTTACACGGTGTACGGGAAGCTGTTGGGTCTTCATTCTCCAACTATTTAAAGCCATACATGGTAAGGCATCACAATGTTCTTAATATCCATGATAAGTGCTTTAATGTAAGGAACTGTCCTTTATGCGGAGCTCTCTGGCGCATTCGAGAAAAACAAGAAATATCCTTTATCTATTAAATTGACTCATTCAATGCTTCCTTTGTCTTGGTTTTATTTATTTATCAATGGTAAAATAATCTTTTCCTATTAGCTCGAGAAAAAATATTGCCCTTTTCACCTTCAGCATGGTTCCCTATGGAATGAGACATCTTATATTTTCTCTTCCATGATTTGATATTGCCCTAAGTACTCCCTCCATTCTGAATTGCTTTTCTACATATATATTTTTTTGCTATGTATCTAGATATAATGTATATCTAAGTGCCTAACAAAATCTAATACAAAAATCTATGTACCTAGAAAAGGCAAAACGACTTACAATTTGGAACAGATGGGGTACTATATAACCTTTGGTGTATAAGTTACTCGGAATTCTGGAATCGAGTGGTTTGTTACTTCAACTACTGGCAAACTATTAATTGATCCCTTCTATTGCTTTTTTTAGTGACACACCATTTCCTGCTGTTAAGCTGTTGTGTGTTCTGATTGATGTCCTTGTCTTAGATGATTTGATGTTTCTTCAATGTATCATCTTTCTGGGATAGTCCCTAGCCACTTGGAATTTTGCTTCATGGTTTCCTTGTGGGCTGTCATTTGTGTCTAGATACTGGATGCTTTTAGTTGCCCAAAATTTTCGTAACATCTCATCAGTTTCTGTTCATTACTGAGACAAACCTCCATGAATAACATAAGCATTTTTTAGATAATATGGCCTTGCTCCTATTTTTTTGGTGGGCTTTATAACAAGCCCTGTTGGAATATCTTTATGGCACTTGGCATTTCCAAGAGCATGTTTACATATAACTAAATGACACCTGAATCCAACAGGTAGGTCGCTTTTCTTCACCCCTTATTCTCCAATGGCTGCATGCTCAACACGAGAATGTCTTGGAGTGGACAAAACGTACTATTGAGATAGAGGTTTGTTATTCCGAGAAGTTCATTTCTACTTTGCTTCTTTATTAGTTAATGAACTGTAAAAGGTTGAGTAGTAGTAGTATGCTATTGAAGTACTTAACAATGTCGTCATTTCTCATCCACTTTTCATGAGACTTGGTGTCTCCTTGGTCTATATGCATAACCATTGTGGATTTATGTTGTGAAATGGAGAAAATAGTTAATTGTGCATATGTTTTTGCATTTATTGATATTCATATGTGATGTCCCTGGACACACGTTTGTAGAGAAGATAAGGGAGCTCTCTGCCTTTTTTGTGTATAAAAATGGCTCTGTTGTAATCTATATCAGGTACTATCATTTGCTAAAACCAGTCACATACTCACCACAATGTTCGTGTTGTATATTGATGAATCATATCATACATTTAGGGTGTGAAATTTATAACAGGTTGGAATCAAAGTTGCATGTGTGTGATAGCATAACAACTACCAGCCCGCCACAATGATGTTTTATGTGGCCTACTGTTACTTGCCAACCGGACCATGGAATACCTGTTTGCTGGTAACTTTAATGTGTGTGAGCGCATTTTCTGAATGGTGCAGTTGATGAGAGATTGCATTCTTCAATTCCAGAAAATCCACAATCAAACCACCTACTTAAGCTTCACGAGTGCCATATGCTCATATCGTCTGACTAGGAAACAGTTAGCAACTGGTACTTGATTATCTGTAGTTTGTCACTTTTGACTTCACTATGTTGGATGTACCTAGCTAAATTTAGAAACTTTAAACGGCATCGCTGGTCTATTAAGTCCTAACTCTTCAATTGTCCGATGCAATTGATTTAAACTCTCTTTTCTTGATCATCTGTGGGGATAGGATTGGACACCTTTATCAGCTCATGAGAAACAAGCAAGATCTGTGGTTGAAGTATTCCGGTTTGTGGAGGAGGTCAGTTTTTTAATTGACTCAGAAGTTTCTGCACATAACGGAAACCATTTTTTAGCATTAACATGGTTCAAACTTTTACCAGAATCATTTTGCATTTTTATTACTCGTATTCCTATTTGATCCTAAGTGCAAGCAGAATATCTGAGCTTTAATTTCAAAAAAAAAAAAAAAATATATATATATATATATCTGAGCTTCCATCTTAAAGGCAGAAATTTCTGTTAATATTATTTCCGATTACCTTTCGAACCAATGCTTTGATTATACAACAACAACAACAACATAGCCTTTAGTCCCAAGCTAGTTGGGGTAGGCTAGAGATGAAACCCATATAAAATAAATAAAAGAACGTAAAAGGCGAAGACAAAAAGATAAAAATAGGGTAGATAGAAAAGGAAACAAAAGTCCCATGCTAGTTGGGGTAGGCTAGAGATGAAACCCATATGAAACTCCTATAAAAGAACGCAAAAAGGCGAGAAGACAAAAAGATAAAAATAGGGTAGATAGAAAAGGAAACAAAGTCATGGTTCAAGTCACATTGATAGCTAGCCTCCATGCTACCTCTCTTTAAAATCTAAATCCTTGGAAATATTCCACTCCTTAAGGTCTCTCTTAACCGACTCGTCCCAAGTCCGGTCTATGTCCAAACCACCTCTCTTTACATTATCTTGAATCAGAACTCCACTACGCACCAGCCACTCGGGAGGCCTCCGTTGAACATGTCCAAACCATCTCAACCGACCTTCTAGTATGCCCGCAAAAACCAACGCAACATAAGCATCTCGGTCACGCTCAACCGCTGACATGTCGCCTTTTTGTAGGCCAACATTCAGCACCATATAGCACCGCCGGGCGAATCGCTGTCCTATAGAACTTCCCTTTCAGCTTTTGTGGCACCCTCTTGTCAAACCAATGCTTTGATTATAAAACTGGAAATTATGCTTTGTTGAATCATTGCTCATTAGGGTGCTTAATATTCCTCTAATTCAAAATGTAAGTCATTTCGGGACCTTTGGTCGCCGGTTGTTCTTCTTGCTCTTTGTGGCAAGCTTCTAGTATTAGTTCAGGAGGTGTGGTGTGTGTGTGTGTGTGTGTGTGTGTGTTCCTTGTACTCAGGTTTAGATCCTTCTGGACTCATATACTGATCTTTTCTACCTTAATAAAATGATGCGCAACTCTCCTGCGTAGTTCTAGGAAAAAAAAGTCATTTCGGGACATTGACACCGTCTATGAGATTAAATTTTGATTAGAAGTTTTTATAGAAGTGTAATAATTCACTAGAGATAATTACATATTACTCCCTCCCTCTGGGTATACTAGGCGCAACTGCAAAATTGCAAAGACCAAGGAGAGGTTTAATCAGCTTCGCACATGCAGCTATCGTTCCGGCTTCTGCGCATGAGCTGTTGGCTGTATTAGTATTACTCCTAAATATAGTTGCTCCCGTGGCTAGCTCCGTGAGAGAGTAACGTCTCTGCCTAACGGCAGACGAGTGGCCCAAAAATTTAGCCGCCAGCATTTATTGCTCCACCTCCCGAACAGACGAACGCCCTGTATATCCGGACTCCTCAAAAAAGTGGTTGCGCCTACTATACCCGAACGGAGGGAGTATGAAATTAATTTTTATGATCAATCTATAAGCACCAACCTTATGCTGTAAATCTAGTTAGATTTTTAGCTATTGGTGGCCAAAGCTAAAAATGTTTGACTCAGGACAAACCTAAAACGACCTACATTTAGAGCTAGAGGGGAGTATATGCATATTTTAACTATCAGTCTGATCTTTTTTGGGGTTCTTATATTTCACCATTTGATATGCAGACTGTTGATCAGTTCTTCAACGCGAGCCTGCCCCTGGAAATCGTCCACTTGCGAAGTCTACTCATCGGAATCACTAGCAGTCTTGAAGTCTATTTGCTTCACATGGAAAATCAACAAGGTACTAAATCCGTTCCAAATTGTAGGTCGTTTGACTTTTTCAACCCTTACTTTGACCACTCGTCTTATTCAATATGTGTCAGGGTTTGGATAGATATTGATGTACTATCTTGAGTAATTGTTTTTGTTACACAATCTGTTAAGCTACTCTGAATTGCACACTTGCATACACACACACACACACACACACACACACACACACGTACAGAAGGGGCATTTGCATACCTGCCAGACATGGTGCCTTTTCTATCTACTGTAGCTAGATCATCTACCAACTATTCAACCTCCTATGCTGTCTACTGTTGCTGTCCATCTTGCCTATCAATCAAAGGAACAAGGAGCTGACCTATATATGTCAGTACTCAGTAGCAACTACTAATGCTCTTGGTGGTGATGAATGCAGGGATTACTCATCTGTCAACATGCATTAACTGTTGCTATTGCAAACTCTTCTGTAAATACTTACTGTTAGACAGCCGTATATGGCTGGCCTGGGCCTTGTGGTCAGCCCTTGTATCTGCCCTGCGTTCGATTCCTTGTCCAGCATGGGCTTAGATTGAGTTGTATATGGTACTATGGTAGAGATACCGGAGGTCAGTTCTGTTTCCATAAGCCGCCCCTATGTCTACCTATATATGTACATGTATCATGTAGCCCAATAATCATTCTTAATCTTACGCTGCATACCTTATCTCACGTTCTGCTCTTTTGTTCCTAAGTTTTCTTTAGAACATCCTGTTATACAAATATTTCCCTTTTTTCTTGACAAATAACACGTCTGTGTTTTTTTGCAAATATTTTGGTGCTTCATGCACTCTCTTTTTCAAGTTGAAAATTGGTAGTAGTGAACCTGGACCTTAAAGTTTGCATCATTCCTTGATAGTTATCCATTATCGAGGTCAGAAACATCAACATAAGCATTGATGGTTCTGTTTCTACAATGCTAAATTTGCATATTTCAAATGCTTTGTTGACTGCTGCTTTTTCTTGGGCTGCCAGAATAAGTGGGATGCCCTTTTGCTTACCTTTTAAGTAGCATAGGCCTTTTACTACACATTAACTTTCCCATGGGGTGACCTTATTCCTATCTTACAAATAATGTCTTTTCAGAAGAACCAGAATATTACTGTATTTATGCTGTCTTCTGGTTGCAGTGTCTGGATCTACCCTTCTTCCTAGTGCTCCAGTCTTGACACGTTATGCAGAATCAATGAATCCATTTGCAAAGAGGAAACTCATTGAGCCTACGGTTCCTGAAGAAAAGGTGGCTATGAAGTTGAACAATTTGACAGTGCCCAAATTATGTGTGAAACTCAACACTCTTCAAGTGAGTTTTCGATTGATTACCTTTCTCCATTCATTTTCACATGAGTTTAATTGTCTAGGCCTTTTTCTGATACTCTGCATTTCTGTGGTCTGCTTATTGTAGATGCATTGATGCTAATGTAGTTCAGGTTGTGTAACAAGTTCATAATCAGATTGCCAATATTTTCATGGTCCATGAATGAATATTATTTTAGTAGATTTTGAATCACCCACACATGCTAATAGTTCAGGACAGTGGTCCTGGAAAACGTTCGTAGAAATCTGTTGTGTTGCTACTTAGTCATGCCATTATATCTATTCTAGTAGTTTGCACTTCAAATTCCTTGTATATCTGACACATACATGATTTTAGGTTTTACTTTAGAGTAAATTACTCCCACCATACACCAGGCTGTGGTGCTTCTACCTTGTAATTCGACCTGACCCAGTAACCCTTCTCTTTCCAAAATGCTGTAGTTCATCAGGGATCAACTTGATGCCATAGAAGAAGGTATCAAACAATCCTGGGTCTCTGTCTTGTCAGGTAATTCTCCTGAAGTACATTCATTATTCCTTTGCCTTCCTGTGATGTTATGTTGAACATTTTTGCTACTACATCTGTTCCAAATCATAGTTCGTTTTGGTGTTATCCCAAATCAAACTTATTTAACTTTGACAAAGCGTATAGAAAAATGCACTTACATCCCAAACATCAACTTAGTTACATTGAATTCTTGATGAAATATGTTTTGATAGTGTATTTATGAATTTTTATCAATAGTTTTTTTTCTTTTCTGAAAACTTGTTCAAAGTAAGATAAGTTTAGGACAATGTGAGTATTAGACAAAGTTCGTTATTTATTATATTGTCTCACTTGCTGGAACAAGAGTTATTGATATTGATGATCCCCTTTGACCTTCTTTTGACCCAGTATACCTCATTCTTGTCAAGCTGGCTCTTAGGCTGTGACTTTATTCACACTCAATTTGAACTTGGTAGGCCTGTTCCAACTACAAACATCAAAAGCTGACGTTCTTTTAGAATGTGGCTTAGCATGTTTTCATTAAGAAAAGAAGTTTACAGTGACCAGATCCCCGGGCCTGGCTAACCATCCCGAGGCAACTAGGAACTTTGAACTTTGAAGGCTATTACATAACACGATACAAAAATGACCAAAGACCTCGACAAACATGAAATACTGTTCATGTCATGAAGCATGACCTATGACCAAACCCTCACAAAACAATCTAAACCTACAACCTAGACCTCCAAACATCCCGACAACAGCATGCCCTGGGGGCAGATCCTTCAAACCATCTAGGTTGGAGTCGATGGTGCATTCATGAAACTTGGCAGTCATACAAGTACTTTAGGGATGTCCAGTCAACTTCAAGCACTTATTGATATCTTGTACAGCCGAACCAACGCTGACGGCCGAATGACAAAGCGACCTGTTGCTCTTGCCTGGAGTTGTGTTTGTCCTTAATTCAGGTTCTAACCACCATGACCGGCGACAGTGGCAAAGTGGTAAGAAGTCATCAAGATGGTCTGAGTGGTATCTTGCCCATGTTGTTGAATGTCGAGAACAATACAACTAATTACCACCTTGGGTGATTGGCAACCAAAGGCAACAGCCATGGCAGGGCATGGAGCTGCCACCCAAAGAAACCCAACTGGAAGTCTAGCAACGAGGAGGTATAACTGTTCCCGCACAGCAGCCCCAACCTCAATTGACCACCATTGACCTTTTTGGGCGACGCTGTGGTGTTGAGGGCGCTGGAGACGACGGTGGACGTAGAGGTTATTGCACATTGCAGAGTGCAGTGACCAATGGGAACCTCCTTAGCAGGGATGGTGCTACGTCACCGATGGCCACATCCAAGAAGGCAATCAAATCCTGGTGGAGTTTGACTTTGGCGACCGAAAGCGACCTGCTTTCTTGTGTGGCATGGAGGCGGAAGATGACCTCCATAGCAATCTCTAGCTGAATCTTAGATGGCCTGTTGCCGTTGACTTTACCGGTACGGGGGAGAGGCAAGAGGAGATGTTGGAGAGGTGGAGAGGGTGCCGAGGTACAGGTTGTAGGGCGGCATCGGGAAACCATAGGTGCATCGGCCCCGTGTCGCCCGTGTTACAAAGTCTGCATCCTTCAATGGAATCATATTCTGTTCTCAAAGTTTCTCTAATAAATATCTGAGATAAGTGTCGGTGACTCAAATGGAGTGGGTTGCTTTGGTACAGTATGGTGGTTTCACTTTTGGATTTTGGTTGTGATTTGTCAAATCCCACATCCATTTGGGGATTCTTTTTTTTTTTGTCGGTGTCGGCGCATTTGTTTTTTTTTTTTTCACATTCATATAGTTGGTGGGGAATCGGGTATTATTATATTAATGTACAAAATTGGCACAAGTGACTGGTTTAAACAACTGCATTCGAGAACTTAATATAGGCTCATCTCTTTTGAGAAACTTGAGGCCAGTTTATGCCTTTGTAACAGAGTGTGCACAGAAGTTTTGAGTTGATTTTGCATGTGAAGTTTGGCAAGCTGAATGCTGCAGATGATAATCCCCAATGACAATTCTCTTTGTTCCTGTATTTCTGCAGCTGTCAGATTTTTGGATTATTTGTCTTCTTTGGCTAGTGGAAGAGCTCTTTCAGAAAATTTAACATCATCTGATGAATCGGTTGATGAGTTATTTACAATATTTGATGATGTGCGAATGACTGCTGTGAACACAATTGATACGATCTTGAACTTCATTGGTGAGCTATTAAGCTTTTAATTAGTTTCTGATTCACAATCTGCGCTTTCATTGGCAATAATTTTTAGACTTAGATTTCCTTGTATTGGTATACCATTAGAAAATTGTTATGTTTATGTTTGGCTCTACAGGGTCCACTAGAGTTTACATATTCAATTGCTGTAAATGAATATGTAATGTGGTTGTGGTGTGCCTTATGCATGAATACATCACAGCGAATAAAAGATTATCCACAGTGCTATCTGTATATTACATGCTCTTATAACTACCAGCTGACCTTCATTTTCTTGAACTGATACAGTGAGATTAACCTCTGTTTAGAGAAGGTCTGTTTTTAGATAGGTGGTGTAAACAGCTACCAAATAATTTTCATGTTAAATGTAGAAGGAAAAAGAACAACTATCAAATATTTTTCATGTTCGAGAAAAAATATTATATTTCTTTTCTCGTGTTTCATGACTACATGAATGATGAGCTTAAAGTACAACTTTGCAGGAACAAGGGCTGTATTTTGGGATATGCGGGACTCATTTATTTTCTCCTTGTACCGAGACAGTGTTGAAGGAGCACGCATGCAGATATTTATCCCTACAATTGATCAAGTAGGGAAACCGCACTTGAGATTCCTAGTCGCCTGCACTTTGTTCAGTTTAGGTCCTCTCTTAGCTTTATTAACTGTTGAACTGGATATATGCTGCAGGTTCTTGATCAGGTATGTGATTTAATTGTTGATGTGTTAAGAGACCGAGTTGTGCTCAGAATATTCCAAGCTTGCATGGTATAAATATCTCGCTGTGTATCCTGTTTATCAATCGATTCCTAGATTCTTATTCTTATATTATATGTCTAAAGTAAAAGGCTGCTCAATGTCTAATCTTGATTAGGATGGACTCATTTGGGTCCTACTGGATGGAGGCCCTTCCCGTGCATTTTTGAGACAGATGTGGAATTGATGCAACAAGATCTTGCTATTCTCAAGGTATGAAGAAGGCTAAAAGAACGCATTATACCATGAGTGAAAAATGAAACAATCTCACGATAGATACAACTTCTCGGTTCAATAAGTTGGCATCTTACTGAAATTATCACATGATTTATTTGTTCTGTCATTAAAATTTTCTACTAGGATCTCTTTATAGCAGAAGGTCAAGGTTTACCAGTGGATATAGTTGAAAAGGAGTCTAGACAAACTCAGCAGATATTGGACCTATATATGCTGAAGGTCTGGTATTCATTGTACTAAGTTTTACTGAAGAAAACTTTTGCAGTAACCAACTTGACTAGATCCCCACCTACTGGTTTTCAGGCTGATACAATTATTGATATGCTGATAAATGCAAGTGACCAAACACCTCACAATCCCGAAGCTACAAATGCTCGAAGAAGGCATGTACATGATGCCAATACACTTCTTCGAGTTTTGTGTCATAAGAAGGATAAAATTGCCTCTACATTCTTGAGAATTCAGTACCATCTTCCAAGGTCTTCAGGTGAGACAAAGAACATGATTTGTTATGGCTTTAACTTGAATGATTTGCATAGCACTGTACAAAAGTTGTTGCTCTGTTATTCATTCAATTGATATGAAAGCACTTTAACAATGATACAGTATTCAAGTTTATATGGAAAAAACATATGCAAAAAGTCACTTTTGCAGTTTACCTCTGGTATAATGTGTTCTGCATAATTAAAGTTCTCTCAGTTTGGTTCATAAAATGTCAAACATTCCTTTATTTTGCAGATTATGATGATGTTCCTGTGAAGGATGTGCCATCTAAAGTACCTATCTTTTCAGACATGCTGAAAAGAGGTACCTCATTCAATTGGTCTGAGACAGGGCAACAAAGCTTTAGAATTATGAAGAAGAAACTGCAAGAAGCTACTTGGCAGTACTAAGGGAACTCTGCTTGGTTTGTAGTTTTTCCTTTACATACAACAGCAGGTAAAAATCAAAATCCCATAGCACCTGGATGCGCAATAAGCATTATATTTGGATTTACTTTACATCATTCACATCGCATTTGAATGAACCCCTCCTTTTTTTCAGTGAGCTGTACTCAGTCAGCAGAGGTAAGACCACCCCATGGCACGTTTGGAAGAACAAATCTCAGATACCCACTCCCTCCAACCCTGATAGTGCAGACCCTATGGCGCTGCACCCCTTCACTTCGAGAACCACCAGGTTGACTGGCACTATAACCACATACAGGCCGGTGCCGCTATTTTGTGGGTTGTCAGCGAGGGAGGTATTTTAAATCAGACCTGAAATTTGCCCGCACAGGAAGTCAAACCCAGTCGTTGGAGGGGCTACAAAGGAGTCACAATCACAAGGCTAAGAATCCTTTCACCAGTGAGCTGTACTATCAAAGGAATTCTGCACATTCAAAATAAGGCATGGTTTCAAAAGATATTCACTGACTGCAACAGGAAGTAAGACCACTCATTCCTTATTTTGCTTTTTTGAAATACCAGCTGTTACTTTCAATGTTATTGTTGACTGCTCTTGTAAAATTTTGAAGGCTCCATCTTGTTCATTATAATTTTCCAAAGTTCCACAATGGTGCTCATTCTAAAGGTGGTCCTGGTAGAGTTCATGAAGTATGCCTGCAAAGCTTCATATGGAGGTAGTATGTGCTACAAAAATCACATCCCTTTGGATGATTGCAATCCAAGCAATACACGGCCCTTAACTTGGCAACATTTAACATACCAACTGATGTATAATTAGCTTGAAAAAAAAAAAAAAAAAACTTCAGTTGGCAATTTGAAGTGTTTGCAGCGATGGAGTTGTACCATCGCACTGCATAAGAGCAAAAATTTTGTTTTTGGCAAAAAATAAAAGGAGCATCACAATTCACAAAGGTCACCCACTTCAATAAATACTACCAAATGTCCATTTGGTTTGCCAAAACAAAAAGGATAATAACAATCATGTGCCTTTTCTATTTTGCAGGGTTTTAGTTTCGAAAATATACCCTTGTCTCTCCGGTACAAGTACTGAACTGGAGGCTTTATTTTACAAGATCCTTGCGACCTTGTCCCCAGCTTGATCAGATTCTCTCTGATGTAGGTTTGCATGGGCGTTAGTGTGCTACATATTTGGAAATCCGATAGACTTCACTATTCGAAAATCCGGAAGTAGCATGACTGTTTATTATTAAGTTATTTTTGTCTCTTCTCCCAAAACAACTATAAGCCGAGCAGTATCGGCTCGTGGAAACTATTGCTACAGTACCAAAAAGTGGAGAAGCTGAAGACGACGCAATTTGTGCCAAAGTGGCCAAAATATTTGAAGCTCGGGAGCTCACTGCTCACTCTGACTATGCACAATCCGTTGCAGTTAAATGTTTAGGTTGGCAATCTAGGTGGATACTGATTGTGGTTTACTGAGCTGTATGGCTCGTGGAAGCTGACGCTACAGTACCAAAAAGTGTGAAAACTGCCCCAAAGAGGCCCTAACTATTTGCTCACTGTCTATGGACAACAATCCGTTGCTGTAAATGTTTAAATTGGTAATGTATACTGCCGGATACTTATTGTGGTTTACTGAAACATATGAAGCGGCAAAAATATTTGTTGAACTTGTCAACCTCGGTAGATGAACAGTGTTTAACTTCTTATCTCTTCATGCATGCTTTTGTGACTCCTTGGTTTCCGAAATCACAACTTCTTGCTCGCCTGTTTGGTTTCACTACTAAGGCCTTGTTAAGTTCCCTTCAAAGTTCCAAGTTTTTTCACTCTCCATCACATCAATCTAGAGACACATGCATGGAACGTAAATCTAGGTAAAAAAAATTGCTAATTGCACGGTTTGATTGTAAATCGTGGGATGAATCTTTTAAGCCTAGTAAGTATGATTGGACAATATTTATAACAAACAAACAAAAGTGTTATAAGAGTTCAAATTCTAACATTTTGAACTTTGCATGCATCTAAACAAGGCCTAAACTTTAGTTAGCATCTTAGAGCTTTCCATCTCTACTTGGCATCCGGCATCCATCTATTTTTGGCAAATCAACGAAAAATACTGTCCAACGGTTTGACATCTAATTTGACAATTTTAGCAACTGTCATCGCGCGCTGTCGCCACTCTTCCTATACGTGAAACAGAAACCGACTAGCTAAAAATTGTCTTATGTTCTTGTTTTTTCATTTACCAAGTCTAAAACAACAAACTATTTGAGAGAGTTTTTTTTTACTTCGTATATACTTTTGGGAATTGGGTAAATCACAAGATTTCTAAGTAGAATTTGGCAAACTCTTGGAGATGCTCACTCTAAAAGAGAACTAAAGGCCTTTTAGTGCCATTTAATAGAGGTGTTCGGATAAAAAAGATATACTAAATGAGACTAAATTTAGGAGCTACTAGCTGAACCAAACACCTAAGACTCAAACACAACACTTTTCTTCTCCTATTCTTCATCGTCCCTCATTCTCCAAAAAGGTGTCATGTGATGATTTCTTGCAACACTTCTGAGGGAGTGGGATCCTTCAAATCTCCTCTCAAGATTATGGTGACAATGATCTTGAACTTCTTTGGGAGACAAAAGACTTGTGGGAGAAGTTTTCTTCATCAATCTTGTGCTCAAGGCTCCCCAATTCATTCACAATAGTATTAAGCCAATAAAATCTCCAACATAATCATTCTCAACCACCGTCCAACAAAAAGAATGCAATTCTTACATCCCGAGGGGTCAACAAATTTAAACTTTGACTAAAATTATATAAAAATACTAACAATCATTAAGCATAATATGTATCATTAGATTAGTTACAAAATATATGTTTTATGTGGAGATATAAATGCTAATATTATTTCCTTTAAAATTGGTCAAACTTGAGATATTTTGACCAGCATGTTTTTCATAATTGCATCCTTTGCGGACGGAGGGAGTACTCTTTAAGAGGTATAGAGCTTTGCATAGTTGACTATGGAAGTCTCTTCCTAAACTTACTCTAACATTTGACGATAAAGGACTAAATATTATGTCAATCATGAATTATTAAATCATGTAAGTACCGATCATAACCATCCATTAATCCATCTCTCTCGACAACGATTTCTAATTAAACGCGACACGAGCATACTCATTACTACTACTACTACTACTAATGAGAGATAAGCTTTGAGGAGGCAACATGAACTATCAACTCACTCATGGAGCATCTCAGCTAGAGCCATAATTCGAAGCTAAGTACTAGCTGAGACCATTCAATCTACATTTACTACAAACATATACTCCTACATGCCATAATTAAAATAAACACCATGGACCGGGAGGCATGGACGAGGGAGCAGAGCTTGCTCCAGTGTGAGTGATGGGCACTCACCGATCTTCATTCTTGTAAGTGCAATCAAGCCCTAAGTGGGTTTTGGCGTTGATGACCACCGAATTAGGGGACTAATGAGATTTCTGAAGATGACATGCGGGAAATAAAATAAGGAGTTGATGTACGGGTCCAAAGGCATCCCATGAGCTAGATGGTGGTGTTTAGGATCAAAGGCGTTTAAATTATTTCATATTTTGAATCTTGAGTTTAGGGAATGCCGTACTATCAAGAGGATCCTAGGATTCCGGGTACACTCTGGACCAAGTGCTCTAAACTTCAAATCGGTCACAAAACACAACTCCAAGCGACCGCCCGACCAAAACATCAAGTTTCTCACCTTTCTTTGTCGGGCTAAGCGGCGCTGGTCAAGGCGCACATTGGTGCGGCGATGCCGCGCCCTCGCGGCGATGCCGCGTATTAAAATCTTGGCGATGCCACACTTAACCGACGAGTTGGGTCCGTGGGGTATAAATACCTATTCTACCCCTCCCACAACAGTAACTGGCTCACTCTTCTTCTTCCTCCCGACCCGAACAGCCGGGAACACCTCTTGTTCTCTCTCTCTCACCTCCATTGAAGCACCTTGAGCTCCCCACTCAATCTCTCACTTCCCACCAGGGGATTTTTGAGGGAAAAAGCGACAAACCGATTGGAGGCCAGATCTACTACTTCCCCCACTCAAAAGAGCATTTGGTTCACGTTTGGCCGAACCCTAGGGTTCTTTACTCTTGGAGCTTGCTCCTAGGCGGCTAGGCGTCACCCTTGAGCTTGCCCCCTTCGTGTGGCGGCCTTGGGAGGTTTGTAACCTCACACAATCATCAATACATTACCCCACATCTCTAGGGTTAACTCCTAGACTTGTGAACGAGGGAAAAAGCTAGCCGGTGGGCAAGCTAAGCCTTGTGTGGCAACCTCAACAACGTGGGCGTAGCCCGACACAGTGTGGCGACGGTGAACCACGGGTCAAATCCTTGTGTCACTTGTGTTCTTTACATTCTTGCATATTTTATCTTGTGAGCTAGGATTTTGTCCCGATCTACCTTGTTCTTTGCGTTTACGTCATATTTGGCTAGTCCTCGTGAAGTATTTGTGTGCGGGGAACAAGTGTGAATCACGAGCACCAAAGGCACGGCTTTGATTCACCCCGAGGTCACCGTGAAGTGACCCGCGGCGATACCGCTCGTGAGCAGCGGCGGTGCCGCGCCTCTGCCTCGAACGGTAGAGAACTCTCGGTTTACGTCTCGTTCTCGATTACCCGCGGCGATGCGCACCTATCTGTGGCGATGCGCGCATATTTGTATCGACGATGGGTTTAAGTTTTGGCAGTCGATATAAAAGGGGGTAAGCCTATTCACCCCCTCTAGGCTTCCATTAGATCCTACAATTACTTCTCCACATGCCACAACCACATGCGAGTTCGGTGATGACTAGCTCGGCTACGCCTACGGCTCTCCCCCTCATGCGAGACGATGAGGTGCATCCCGTCGCTTCCTCAATCGAGGTCTCCCACGGGCGTGGCGCTACTCCTCGAGGTTGGGAGGTGGATAAAGTTTAAATATTTGAGATAAGAAAGAAGATCTCGGCCATCAAGCATCATTTAAAATGTTCAGATGCGCTGCTGAAGATCTCTAGTTTGGTTTTGGCTAATTAGTGACACCTAAGGACTAATCTCTCGATGTTAAGTGTTTGACTAGATTGGAGATTGGTCGTGCCGGAGTTGGTGCATGGTGATCATGGAGGATGGATCGAGGTGATCCAAAAGATGATCAAGCATGCAACCCGGTGGAGGTTTGGAGATCAAAGGTCCCAAGGCAAAGGTATAACCATAGGGCTTTTGATTTCACACCCAAGACACTATAGAGAGTGTGGGTGGTTATAGGATCGATAAGTCGTACTATAAAAGAGGGAAAACTTTTCGTACATATCGATCCTCACATGCCTTTAGGTTCAAGTCTCATATGCATGCATTCTAACCTAAAGAGCTAACTCCGCACTTGGTGAAAATGGTTTCAAAAATGCTAACACATGGTGTCGAGGTGTTCTTCGACGTGTCGGCAACAAGAATCAAGTGACGGAAGTCGGTTTGGAGCAAAGGCGAAGGAACGACGACGAAAACAACGGAAATTCGCGGCTCGGGGTGACCGGACGCGACACCGGAAGCACAAGGCTTTCGACGGGACGCACCGGTGTGCGGGTCGGTCGGAATTACGAAAGGGTGTAAACCGGGGTTCGCCCTCGGGCCGATCGGATGCTTCCGGTGGCTGACCGGAAGCATGACCGGACGCAGCAGCGACCGGACCCGGTCGAGACAGGGGCAAATCCACCGTTTGGGCGTTGTCGGTTGTGACGGACCGACCGGGACTCGGCGCTGGTGAGTCCGGTCGGTCTTGTCTGGTCGCTACTAAAACCGTAGGTTTCCCCCAACGGCCACATTTCGTGGTGTGGGGTATTTATACCCCCTTGGCTGCCTCTTGCTCTCTCTCTTGGTCATTTGAATCACTCCTAACATCTTTGAGCAAGCAAGAAAGCCTCCCTCCTCTTTCATTCTTGATTTGAGCTTCATTCTTAAGAGAAGAGTTGATCCTAGTGCATTGCATCGAGTTCTTACATCTAGAGGCACTTGGGGATCGTTGTGAGCCGGTTGGTTTCTTGTTTCTCTTGGAGACACCGCTCTTAGCCGGCTTGGAGGATTGGTGGAGTTGTTGGCAAGAAGAGGTGATTGTTTCTTGGCCACCTCGGTTGATTTGTGAGAGGATTACGCACTCCTCGTCGGGAAGACAAAGTGCAAGGAATACATTGCTCGTGTCTTGGGTACCACACTTATTGAGTGGTGTGTTGAGGCTAGCAAGGGCACCGCCTAGCTCAAACACCATCCATGTGTTGGTCGGCACAACCGGAGAGTAACTTGTCGGTGTACAAGCGAACTCGGGTGAACAAATCGACTTGTTCATTGTCTCGGTGTGTGGATCATCACCTTACGTGTGATTGATAGTTTATCTTCTTCCCGGTGATTGGTTGACATCCTCTACATCGTCGGTATAACAAGCCTCTCACTCTTGCTTTACCTTCCTAGTTTACTTGAGTAGAGAGCTAGCTTTGCTTTGTGTAGTTGTTCTTGCTAGCATAAGGATCATATTAGGATTGTTCACTAGATAGAGTAGTGACATAGACCTTGAGTGAATTAGAGATCATAGCATACTTAGTCTTGTCACTAGAAGGCTTGCAAGACCACTAGAGCTAGCGCAAACCGCATATTCGCCATTTGTTATTCTAATCGGTTTGTTTAGTGAGTTTGTAGAAAATTTTTATAGGCTATTCGCCCCCCTCTAGCCATCTAGGACCTTACAAGTGGTATCAGAGCCATGATCACCATTTTAGAAGGCTTAACAACCTCCGGTGTGAAGCATGGCTAGTATTGTGTTCAACAATGTTGGGGGAAAGCCCCCGTTCTTTGATGGAGTCAAAAATTTTAACTATTGGAAGAGATGCATGAGAATGTACTTGGGATCAATCAATGACCAAGTATGGAAAGTGACGGAGAAGGATTTTGTCATCCTAGATTCTACCAATCTCACACCCACCGACAAGATCCACAAGAAATGCAACACAATGGCATTGAGCACACTTTACAAGGGAATGGATGTCAAAGTGTTTGAAGGCATCAAGGATCTTGAGAAGGCAACTGAAGTGTGGGAGAAGCTATGTGAGACCTATGAGGGCACCAATGTGGTGAAAAGTGTCAAGTTGTATGTTCTCAAAAGTGAATTTAAGAATTTAAAGATGAAGAAAGATGAGAGCATACCGGATATATTTCATAGGCTCCAAGTGATTGTAAATGACCTCAAGGCATTAGGAGTGAAGACATTGGATAGAGACTTTGGGCACAAATTCTTGATGTGCTTGCCCAAGAGATTTGCCATGTTGAGGAAGATTCTCTTTAGAGGTGCTTTGGACACTATGACACCTAGTGACTTGCTTGATGAAGTGCTAACCGATGAGAAAGTTGATGGCATGGAAGATGAGGAAGAGAAGGAAGATGACAAGAACAAGAAGGTTGTGGCATTCAAGGCCGCCACCACCTTATCCAAGGCTAAGGGCAAGTTCAAGGCTCAAGAAGAAGATGATGAGGAAGTCAACCTTGAGGAGATTGATCAAGAGTTTGCTATGTTTGTGAAGAAATTTAGCAAAGTCTTGAGGAGCAAGAAGTTTGGGCAAGGCTCTAGAAGAAAAAATGATTCATCCAAGGGCAATGAAGAGCCAAGAAAGTGCTTTGAGTGTGATAGCCCTTATCACATCCTTACCGATTGCCCGATCAAGAAAGAGAAAGAAAAGATGAAGGCATACAAGAGTGGCAAGACACACAAGAAGAACAAGACCATGACCTTCAAGAAAACAAATGATGGTGCTTTTGTGTGTTCTTGGGATAGTGATGGCTCCTCCGATGAAGATGAAGAGAAGCCCAAGGCCATGAGTGCAATTGGCCAACACAAGAAGTCATCTCTTTTCGGCTCATCACCTTCATGCTTCATGGCTAAGGCCACTAAGGTATCATTGCATGAGCATGATGAACTAAGCGATAATGAAGTGAAATATGATGATAGTGATGATGAAGATGATGAATGTGAACCCACTAAAGATGATCTTCTTGAGATGCTTAAGCAAACTCATATCATGCTTAAGACAAAGGACAAGAAATGCAAAGCTTTGCAAAAGAGTGTAAAAACTCTTGAGCAAAATTTTAGTGAGCTAGAGGCCACCCATGAGGGTCTAAAGGAAGACCATGGGGAATTGGAGCTAGCTCATACAAGGCTTCAAAAGGCCCATGCCTTGCTCTTAGAGAAGAATGATAAAGCTTGCTTAATCATCAAAAAGGATGTTGGTTCAACATGTGACATCATAGATGAACCCTTTGTGGTTGATGTTGAAGAACCATCCATTCCTTCCACATCCACATCAACCCACTCAAGCTCTACTAATAGTGATGGAGTAATTTTAGATTCATCACTAAAAGTTGAGAATGAGACTCTCAAAAGAGAGGTGGATGAGCTCACCCACTCCTTGAGGAAGGCATATGGTGGGGATGCCCGCTTGCTAAAGTGCTTGGGTAGCCAAAGGTTTTCCCTTAACAAGGAAGGCTTAGGCTATGTCCCCAAGAAAGGCAAGAAGGCCTTTGCTACTCCAAAGCCTAACTTTGTGAAGAGCAATGGGTTCTATTGCAATAGATGCAAGCAAGTGGGGCATCAAGAGCTAAAATGTGCTAAAATGAACATGAACAAGAAATCAAGCAAAGTACATTCCATATCTTTTGATTCTTGTTATTTGCTTACCAAGGGTGAGAAGGGTGTCAAGGCAAAGTTTGTTGGTTCACCCATTGTTGGCCTAAAGAAGAAGGTAATTTGGGTACCAAAGGCTTTGGTTGCTAACCTCCAAGGACCCAAGGGAAAATAGGTACCTAAATCTTACTTATTTGCTTGTAGGTGAATTACAAGATTGGAGGGAATCATTGGATCCTTGATAGTGGGTGCACTCAACATATGACCGGTGATGCAAGAAAGTTAAACATTATTGATTCAACTCAAGAAAATGGCAAGCCCATTACATTTGGTGATAGCAAGAGTGGCAAGATATAAGGCATAGGCAAGATAGCAATAACCAATTATTTGACTCTATCAAATGTGGCACTAGTGGACATATTGAAGTACAATTTGCTTTCGGTGGCACAAATTTATGATCTTGGTTATAAGTGCATCTTTGGTGAAGATAGTGTTGAGATAGTGAATACAAAAGACTCAAGCTTGATCTTCAAGGGAATAAGATTTGACAACCTCTACCTTGTGGATTTTGGTGCTAGTGAGACTCAAATTAGTACATGCTTGATATCTCAATCTAGCATGGGTTGGCTATGGCATAGAAGACTTGGTCATGTTGGCATGAAGCAAATCAACAAGTTAGTGACACATGATCTAGTAAGAGGCTTGAAGGATGTTCACTTTGACAAGGACAAACTATGTAGTGCATGTCAAGCCGGCAAGCAAGTTGCCAATACTCATCCAAAGAAGAGCTTCATGAGTACTTGTAAGGCATTTGACTTGATCCATATTGACTTGTTTGGCCCAACCGCATATACAAGCATTGGTGGCAACAAGTATGGATTTGTGATTGTGGATGACTATACAAGATTCACTTGGGTGTTCTTTCTAAATGACAAAAGTGATGTGTATTCTTTGTTCAAGACATTTCTCAAGAGGGTGCACAATGAATTTAATATCATAGTGAAGAAAGTGAGAAGTGACAATGGTAGTGAGTTCAAGAACATAAGAGTTGATGAGCTATGTGATGATTATGAAATCATGCATCAACTTTCGGCCAAGTACACACCACAATCAAATGGCCTAGTTGAGAGGAAGAATAAGACTCTCATTGAGATGGCAAGATCAATGCTTAGTGAGTATAATGTGAGTCAATCATTTTGGGCGAAGCAATCAACACCGCATGTCACTACATCAATAGATTGTATTGTCATCCCATGATGAACAAGACACCTTATGAGCTATTGAATGGAAGAAAGCCAACCATTGCATACTTTAGAGTATTTGGATGCAAATGCTACATATTGAAGAAGGGGTGCAAGACTTGGCAAATTTGACAAGAGGTGTGATGAAGGGTTCCTACTTGGTTATTCCACCTCAAGCAAGGCATATAGAGTGTGGAACAACTCAAGTGGTGTATTGGAAGAAGTCCATGATGTTGAATTTGATGAAACCAATGGGTCCCAAGATGAAGATGAGAACCTCAATGATGTTAGTGGAACTCAATTGGTAAATGCCATAAGAGGCATGGACATTGGTGATATTAGGCCAACTCAAGTTGATGATGACAAAAATGAAGTGCAAATCACTCAAGCTAGTGGTGCTCAAGTTCAAGATCAACAACAAGCTAGTACATCATCTCAAGCTACAACAAGTGATCAACCAAGCTCAAGCAATCAAGTTCCAATACTCCAAAGCTTAAGCATAGCTAGAGATCACCCAATTGATCAAATTGTTGGTGACATTACAAGTGGAGTACAAACAAGAGAGGAAGACTAGCGGCCTTTTGTGAACACTTTGCTTTTGTGTCACAAGAAGAGCCCGAAAAAGGTTGATGATGCCTTGAAGGATGAAGAATGGGTCATTGAAATGCAAGAGGAACTCAATAACTTTGATAGAAACAAAGTTTGGGAATTGGTAGAGAGACCAAAGGACTACAATGTCATTGAAACCAAATGGGTGTTCAAGAACAAGCAAGATGAAGATGGCATTGTTGTGAGAAAACAAAGCAAGACTAGTTGCACAAGGTTACACTCAAGTAGAGGGTCTTGACTTTGGTGAGACATATGCTCCGGTTGCAAGATTAGAGGCAATTAGAATCCTATTGACCTACGCATGTGCACACAACATCAAGCTCTATCAAATGGATGTCAAGAGTGCTTTTCTCAATGGCTTCATCAATGAGCTAGTGTATGTTGAGCAACCACCCGGTTTTGAAGATTACCATCATTCCAACCATGTGTACAAGTTGAACAAGGCATTGTATGGGTTGAAGTAAGCACCTAGAGCATGGTATGAGAGGTTGAGAGACTTCCTACTCAAGAAAGGCTTCAAGATGGGTAAAGTTGACACTACTCTATTCACCAAGAAGATTGGAAATGATTTGTTTGTCATGCAAATATATGTTGATGATATCATCTTTGGATCAACAAATCAAGAATATTGTGAAGAGTTTGCCAAGATGATGGCAAAAGAGTTTAAGATGTCTATGCTTGGAGAGCTCACATACTTCCTTGGTCTTCAAATCAAGCAAATGAAGAGTGGCACCTTCATTAGTCAAGGGAAATACATTAGAGACATGATCAAGAAGTTTGGCATGCAAGATGCAAAGGGCATCAATACACCAATGGGTACCAATGGATCATTGGACAATGATGAGAATGACAATATGGTTGATCAAAGGTACTATAGGTCATTGATTGGAAGCTTACTCTATGTGACCGCTTCTAGGCCCGATGTGATGTTTAGTGTTGGCAAGTGTGCAAGATTTCAATCCTCACCTAGAGAGTCATCTCACCGCATCAAAAAGGATATTGAGGTACTTGAAGCACACACAAAATGTTGGGCTATGGTATCCCAAGGGGTCAAACTTTTGAGCTTATTGGATATTCGGACTCCGACTATGGGGATGCAAGGTTGATAGAAGAAGCACAAGTGGCACTTGTCAATTTCTTGGAAGATCTCTAGTATCTTGGTCCTCAAAGAAGCAAACCGGTGTGACACTTTCAAGCTGCCGAGGCCGAATACATTAGTGCCGGTAGTTGTTGTGTACAATTGCTATGGATGAGATCAACATTGAAGGATTATGGGTTTGATTTCCATCATGTGCCTTTGTATTGTGACAATGAAAGTGCTTGCAAGATGACTCAAAACCCGGTTCAACATACAAGAACCAAGCACATTGACATAAGGCACCACTTTATTAGAGATCATCAACAAAAGGGTGACATTGCTATCCAACCTATTGGCACCAAGATCAACTAGCCGACATCCGTAACACCCGTGTTTTTGCATCATTTTAAAAATCACTAAAAATTTGAACTTTTTATAATCTCAACTAAAACTGGATTTATTTTTCCGCTAAACCGAAACCCTGTTTTTCAAAAACCCCGCATCTCAAACTCCCACCATATAGAAAATAGGAAATCTTGTTCGCTTGCTTGTGGAACTTTATGGTGACCGAGGATGCAAGGTAAGCCCTAGATTTTATTTATGGAAGAATATTGCATGAGTAATGAGTTACAAGTTTCTTTGGGCATAAAACACACGAGCCTCGTGTGTACCAAAATACATATGAATATTTTTATGAGCACAATAGATAAATATCCTCGACAAATAGAAGTCATGGGAATATAAATGTGCTTGTGAAAATATTTGTAATATATGTGTCACACATGAAATAATGGAATTGGGGGGAAAAGTGTGTGCACCTAAATATATATTCATATGAGTACTATGGAATAAATATTCTCATGAATGAAACAAGAGGGTATGGTTCCATGTACTTGGGCAAATAATATGAATATATATATATACATATAAGCACACAAGGGAGAAAGGAAAATGGAAAAGAATAAGAGAGAAATAGAAAGAGAAAAGGAAAAGAAATCAAGAAAGAGCTCTCGGGCTCAAACCCTCCCCTCTTTCCTTCTCTAGCCCGGCCCAACCGGCCCTCCTCTTCCCTTCCCTTTCTCCTCACCGCGAGGCTTGCCCGGCCCATCACGGAGCGAGCCCGAAACGGAGATCGAGCCCAACCCTGGCTGCGGCCGACGGCCGGAGCACGAAGAACCGAGCGAGCACGGCGTCTCGCCACCGGTACGCCGGCCGCATCCACGCGCATATAGGCATGACCATTAAGGGCCTAAATACCACCATGGACTACCACTCGCCGCAGGTGACCAAGAACCACTTTGCCGCCACGGCGAAGTCCGGACGAGGACCCGGCTAAGCCGGTGCGGACGACGAAGACCAAGGCACGGGGGCTCACTAACTCCCCGCCGAGCCACGGCGCCGCGCGGGGCGTTGGGTCAACCTCCACGGCCAGCGCCAGCCACCTTGTCGCCATGACCAGGCGGCACCCTACCGGACTTGAAGACGCCACCCGATGGGCCGGTGGCCTCTCCGGTGATGGGACGGGGCGAGGCCGAGGCGAGACAACGTCGAGCACTAGCTGGAGGTCCACGACTACACCGGGGCTGCCGGAAAGATCGGCGCCAGCGAAAAATATCTCGCCGTCGACATCGCCGCGCCTCGCTATAAATAGCACCGCTCGGGGATTTCGGTAGAGCCATTCGACTCTGAGCTCCGCCCTAGCGTGGAACACACGGTGCTCGCCATCTCTTCCTCCCTCCCCTTCCCTCCGGCGAGGAATCAAGCTTCCCCCAAATCGGTTGCGCGCCGCCGCCGCCATAGCTAGGTCAAGGCGTTAAGTCGATTTCGTGGCGTCCAAGGACAAACCTGAGTCCATAATGTCACCCATCTCCTCTCCTTTCGATTCCGCCCCTTTTCTCTCGTTTTGGCACGGTGTGGAGCCATCCTCGAGCACCACATCACGGACTCCGCCGGTACTCGCCGTCATCGAGGAAGGAGGTCTCCACCGCTACCGTGGTCTTGGGATTACAAACCAGGATGACAAGGCGACCCGACGACACTCCCACGGCGAGCTATAGGCCAAGGATGGCGATCCGCCAACGCCGGTGAAGCGCCCGCCGCGACCGGCGTCCCGACGGGACGGGGATCCGCTCCCGAGCAACGCCGCCGCCACGCCGAAACGCCGTCGGGGCGGGAGCCAAGGAGAAGACGACCACGTCGTCCCTCCGCTCGCTTAAGTCAACCACCGTCACCGGCCACACCATCCGGTCCCACGACCCACGTGGCGCCCACAGGGCAGCCACAGTGGTGTCCACTGGACCGTGCCATCCACGTGTGGATAGGCGGTCTTTGGGTACACTAGTTTAATTGCTAGGTCTCCCGAGTAGTGTACACGGGGGTATTGTAAATCATATTTCCCGTGTCGAAAAAAATTCCCGAAAAATTTGTAAATTCATTATTTAATTTATAGAATTTTATCATGTAATTAGTTCTATTTTTTATTACATGATAAAATTATTATATAATATTACCCTAATAGATTAATTAGGGATTAATATTGTATAATTCATAACTCATGCATATAAACTCCGTTTCGCGTGAAACGACTTCCATAATTCATCTAAAATCTAGCTCTATGCATCTAACCCATTGCCACCATAATGTTCTATGTTTGTTTTATATGTCATAGTTCAAGCTAGGGTTTATCGCCCGCACATAAAGTAGATTCGGCGACCCGATTAGGAGCATCCGTCCGATGTACGCTAGAAGACGTTCGACGCCGTGCCGATCCGTAAGAACCTCCCGTGCAAGTCCTTACCCCCTAATCATGACCTTAATAAGATGAGATGATGATGATGAGAGACATGATGCATCACCGTGGATAATCGATTAGTATATAGTGGTATGAACCGATAACGTAGCTATGGAGCTAAGCCGATGACGTAATCATCCACGTTATCTACGCCATACGTTGTAATTAAGTATAACCTAAGATGCCGATGAACCCTAACCAACAAAAAGAGGTGGGTGATAGTAATTCATTGTGAGATGGGTTACTACGGGAATTGCCATGAGGGGATTCCTACGGAGAGATACTCGCCTCCCTAAGGACCGGTTCATAGACCTTCTACCTAGTGCGATATTACGTACAGCCACACGCCGATAAATGGGGCGGCTTGATTCACACCCCGTTGGGTTGAGGTATAATTGGGAACCAAGGTGGCCTGAGCGTGCAAACGATCTGTCGGGGCCGACTTCGGATGCTATGTGATCTTCCGAGGTCGGGTTGGCGTGGTTGCTATGTGATCCTCCACGTAAAACAGTTGGCGCTTTGATATCGTATACAAACTTATGAGTTGGCGGATGCTAAGTGATCTTCCGCGATGCTATGTGCTAATGGGGTGCTAAGTGATCTCCCCATTCCCCAACCCCTGAGAAGTCGTGGTAAAGATTATACCAATATACCTAGAGTAGCACTCAAGCGGGTACGGATCTCGTTGGACCTCTCGTCGACCACCGATCATGGAAGAGGATGTGTCCATCGTGTGGGGAAATTTGTACAACCTCTCTGAGTTTATTAGAATCTATTCGAATAGCCATGTCCTTCGAATGGGCGAATGCTAGGAAAGAACATCTATGATTAGAAAGAACTAACGTTTGTGATGATGTGAAGGTGATGACCGGATGAGATAACCCCGAACTAGCGAGAGCGATTTTTGAGACTCCGCTAGGGCCCAAAACACTTAATATACCAAACCACCCCCGGTTTGGACTTCTTTGAAAGTACCTTTGTACTCACCCCTCTGCTTTTTACGGATATCGGCATATTCCAAGGTAAGGTCATTTGTCAAAGTAGGAGACCAACGATGTAGGAGTCCGCAAGACGTTGCTTAGGAGAAAGACGTAGAAGCCCGTGAAAAATCCATCCGCTCAAGTTGCACGTGGAACATGGAGTTGTGCCCGCAGACGGTCTAGCACCTTAGCGGGGCCTGCCAGCGATAAACCACTGCTTCACGCTTTGGCTACTCGATCAATATAATCCGTAGTGGTGTCTTCATCACCGCCGTAAGATCTTCTATCCTATGTCAATATATGCCGGAATAGTTTATCTATAACTGATTTCCATTTATCGTGACTCGGTAAACGTATTGGTAGCGTGATCCCGGCGCCAATACGCGAGATTAAGGTCCCATTAAAAGTGGGGGCGTGACAACATCTTTACAAAGCCACTAGATGAGAAGAGGTTTTTGCAAGCTAAGAAATGAGTTGAATATCCTTGACTTCTCCAACATGAGTTGAATGCACCCCACTATCATGACATGCCCCTACATCAAGCAAAGCAAAGGTATCATTGTTTGACATGGCATTCATGATAACTAAGGACTTGTTAGAACATATAGACATATAACTTGTACCTTAGGAAGCATTCATGGAAAATCAAAGGATTTCAATGTATGTATGCCATCACTATTGCTATTTATGATTGTTTGATCTAGTGATGACATATGACATGTTTATGGGCTTGCAATCTCAAGTGTTGAATTTGGCTATCTTTTTCACACATATGCTTCAACATAGGCAAGGTAACCCTTGTCATGAGGTGTGAAGAAGCTTGTCTTTGGTTCAAACCGAAATATATGTTTGACAAGTGATCCAAATTTGACCAAATTTGAGCACTATTCTCTCTTCCATAACACAACATGGTCATACCTTTTATGGAAATTGTCGACAAAGGGGAGAGATTAGTACATGAAAGGTTTTTGGAAAATTAAAAATTTCACATATTTTTAAAAACCTCTCATGTGGTTCATGAGTTTACAAGTGGTTCACACAAGTAGGGGAGCAAGCTCATAGACAATTTGTTGCATTTGATTGTGCAAAAACATATGACTTGCTCATTGCACATGTATTTAAATTCCATATATACATGCTTGTGTGGTGTATGCTAGTTTGTACAAGTGGTTTACAAATGATTGATAACTAGCATGCATAGGAGCTAGCTAGATTTTCTAAATTCCGCTCTTAATTCAAGTACCTTGCTTATAATGTGATCTCACGTGGTACTTTGAGTTTTGATGAAAATCAAGTTACCTTGATGCTTGTATGATGAAAATAGCGCAACTCCGATTGGTATCACGCTTCAAAGGTCCATTTCTTTCACCCTAAGCATCATTTTGGTAACATAGCTCACCCTCAATTTCAATATTCATACATGTATACAATGCTTCGTTCCAAACTCGTGGCATACATGTACGGGGAGCTCATGCTACCAAACCGAACTATGATGATTGTCCAATCCTATGATTGTAAGCAAAATGCTTGGACAACCGTTATGCGTTCAAAAACATTAATCATAAAACCTTTTTTTCGGGTTGTCACCAATTACCAAAAAAAGGAGGAGATTGAAGATCTCTAGTTTGGTTTTGGCTAATTAGTGACACCTAAGGACTAATCTCTCGATGCTAAGTGTTTGACTAGATTGGAGATTGGTCGTCGCGAGTTGGTGCATGGTGATCATGGAGGATGGATCGAGGTGATCCAAAAGATGATCAAGCATGCAACTTCGGTGGAGGTTTGAAGATCAAAGGTCCCAAGGCAAAGGTATAACAACGGGGCTTTTGATTTCACACCCAAGACACTATAGAGAGTGTGGGTGGTTATAGGATCGATAAGCCGTACTATAAAGAGGGGAAAACTTTCGTACATATCGATCCTCACAAGCCTTTAGGTTCAAGTCTCATATGCATGCATTCTAACCTAAAGAGCTAACTCCGCACTTGGTGAAAATGGTTTCAAAAATGCTAACACATGGTGTCGAGGTGTTCTTCGACGTGTCGGCAACAAGAATCAAGTGACGGAAGTCGGTTTGGAGCAAAGGCGAAGGAACGACGACGAAACAACGGAAATTCGCAGCTCAGGGTGACCGGACGCACCTGACCGGAAGCACAAGGCTTCTGACCGGACGCACCGGTGTGCGGGTCCGGTCGGAATTACAGAAAGGGTGTAAACCGGGGTTCGGCCCTCGGGCCGACCGGACGCACCGACCGGATGCTTCCGGTGCTGACCGGAAGCATGACCGGACGCGCGACCGGACCCGGTCGAGACAGGGGCAAATCCACTGTTTGGGCGTTGTCGGTTGTGACCGGACCCACCGACCGGACTCGCTGGTGAGTCCGGTCAGTGCGTCCGGTCAGGCTGCAGAAACCGTGGGTTTCCCCCCAACGGCCACATTTCGTGGTGTGGGGTATTTATACCCCCTTGGCTGCCTCTTGCTCTCTCTCTCTTGGTCATTTGAATCACTCCTAACATCTTTGAGCAAGCAAGAAAGCCTCCCTCCTCTCTCATTCTTGATTTGAGCTTCATTCTTGAGAGAAGAGTTGATCCTAGTGCATTGCATCGAGTTCTTGCATCTAGAGGCACTTGGGGATCGTTGTGAGCCGGTTGGTTTCTTGTTTCTCTTGGAGACACCGCTCCTAGCCGGCTTGGAGGATTGGTGGAGTTGTTGGCAAGAAGAGGTGATTGTTTCTTGGCCACCTCCGGTTGATTTGTGAGAGGATTACGCACTCCTCGTCGGGAAGACAAAGTGCAAGGAATACATTGCTCGTGTCTTGGGTACCACACTTGTTGAGTGGTGTGTTGAGGCTAGCAAGGGCACCGCCTAGCTCAAACACCATCCTTGTGTTGGTCGGCACAATCGGAGAGTAACTTGTCGGTGTACAAGCGAACTCCGGGTGAACAAATCGACTTGTTCATTGTCTCGGTGTGGATCATCACCTTCGTGTGATTGATAGTTTATCTTCTTCCCGGTGATTGGTTGACATCCTCTACACGTCGGTATAACAAGCCTCTCACTCTTGCTTTACCTTCCTAGTTTACTTGAGTAGAGAGCTAGCTTTGCTTTGTGTAGTTGTTCTTGCTAGCATAAGGATCATATTAGGATTGTTCACTAGATAGAGTAGTGACATAGACCTTGAGTGAATTAGAGATCATAGCATACTTAGTCTTGTCACTAGAAGGCTTGCAAGACCACTAGAGCTAGCGCAAACCGCATATTCGCCATTTATTATTCTAATCGGTTTGTTTAGTGAGTTTGTAGAAAATTTTTATAGGCTATTCACCCCCCTCTAGCCATCTAGGACCTTACAACTGCTACCACGACATATGTGAAGATGCCAATGTGGGATTTGTGAGGGTAGGTTTTGAAGCATTGCCTAATTCTTTTGTGGTGCTACACAAATCAACTAGTCTATGATGTTGCTATAAAATTTGTTTTTGTTGAGATCAAGACCCTTGCATATGACTTCACCCAAATGAAGGTTAGGTCGGGTATCTATCCCACATAGGAAAGTAAATGTGTAGAGAAACTAAGGGGTTTGGAGATGGAGGGAATCACCTTTGCCTTTGCCCACTGAGCTCTAATTATAAGGGAGGTGTGAAGAGACAATCTTCCTCCCCTTCCCCCTTGGTTTGCAAATTACTTGGGAGGGGGCCAGGCGCGGCAGCACCTTTCCCCAATAGTAGCCTAGGATTTGGTAGGTACAATAAAATCCAATTGCTACAGTATTAGTAAAAAGGCCCAAGAGTATAATTGCTTAATCTATCTAGGGCTTCAATAGGTGTCCTCAAAGTATGAAGTGTAGCAGCGTGAAGGTCAAAGGCCATGATTCGAGATCATGATGACTTTTCGGTTGTGGAGGTCAATGACCTTGCTCGTGCTTGGTTGCTATGAGGGTCTTCACCTTGCCAAGAAGCAACTCTATCTGCAGCCGTCATGGTAGTGGAAGTAGTTGTTCTAGATGTCATGTCCGTCGAACGTAGATGGGCACAAGGGTTGTTGATGATGACATATTTGTTGAGGTCGACATCGACAGAGCAATTGTTGTAATCAGTGGAGCTTACCTCTTTCAGCTCAATGAACACTAAACAAGAAATGTCCTCCAGGTTGAATTGGTTCTCCAATGCACACTCTTGACTGGTACTTATGAGCAGGCTAGGGTCTCATACCTAGTTAACAAAGGTGTTGATGATAAACTTTCAAGGATGTTCTTCACTTGACCCAAGGTGATGGCGGGGTGAAGTTGAATTCATCATTGAAAATGGTTGTGGTCCCTAGGCAGAAGGTTTTGCTGAGTGAAGTTGCGGCCGATGGTGATGACGACGATGAGCTCCCCGGGCTAAAGGTAGCCTGACGAAGCCACAATTAACGCTAAAGTGGAAGAGTGAGGCAGTAATGATGTCGATAGTGCTAAAGGGTTGAGCAAGAAGTGTTGTTGTGGCATTTGACGAAGTCACACCGAAATAGACAAGCAAGCACCTTACAATCGGTGTGAGATGGTGAAATGTTGTGATGACGATGTCACTAAGGTCGGATGTGGATGTAGACCCTCAAGGGCCTCAACCCAAACGTGAGGTCGAGGCTCAAACAAAGTCATAGCCAAGTAGTGATGTCGATGTCACTAAGGTCAACGGCAGAGCCCGTCGGCAACATGTTGGAAGAGGTCACAAAGATGTCATCGAGGTCGATTGCGGAGCCCCTCACTAAAGTGTTGGCGAAGGTAAAGTCGATGTCGCCGAGGTTGAAGGAGGGTACCCTCACCGAAATGTTGGCGAAGGTGGAGTCGATGTCACCGAGATCGATGGCAGAGCCGCTCGCCAAAGTGTTGTCGATGTCACCGAGGTCAATGGCGGAGCCCCTCGCCGAAGTGTTGGCGAAAGTGAAGTCGATATCGCCGAGGTCGATGGCTAGCCTCGCACTGAAATGTTGGTAAAGGTTAAGTTGATGTCGCTGAGATTGATAGGAAAGCCCCTTGCTAAAGTGTTGGCGAAGGTCACCAAAGTGGACTAACGGATTCAACCTTGCCGGACTTGTGGACGGCGGTCGAAGACGCCCTTTTGCGGATGAGGCAAAAAAAAAAAAAAAAAAAAAAAACGAAACCATTGAACAAAATTTAAATGGACATTATCGGCCTAACATCAATACTACAGGACCATCCCTGAATTTTTTTGATTTCTGGCTTGTAGCAGTACAAAGATTTTTCAATTTAAGCCTGCACCATCATTCAGTACAATACTCCACAATACTACAATCAAGGCTACAAGACTACCGTACTCTACACGAGTGTCAGTGATTTCAGTCCCAAGCAGCGCGGCGCGGGCGGTTAGCTGTTGCGGTCACGTGACCCTCCGCCCGTCCTCGCCGCCGCGGCCGCCCGCACGGACAGCGTCAGCACGTCCAGATCCGACGCCTCGTTCCTCCTCGCCGCCTTAATCCCCCGCTCCCGCACCGCGTGCCTCTCGTCGTCTTCGTCTTGTTCCTCGTCGTTGTGCTCCTCGCCATTTTCCTCGACGGCCCCGTCTTGGCCGTTCTCCGCGCCGTCGTCCCCATACGCGCCGCGGGTCCGCTTGGCCCCGATTGCGACGCCGAACAGCATTGGCTTCGGCCCGGTGGGGCCTTCCCCGTCGCCGCCGTGCCCGTCGTCACCGTCAGCCAGATCCTCATCTCCGCCTCTGCCTTGGTCGTACCGCGTCAGGAGGTGCCGCACGCCGTCGCACAGGCGCCGCGCACGGGCCAGCTCGCGCGTCAGCCTCGCATTCTCGCGCCGCAGCCGCGCGTTCTCCCTCCTCCAGCTCGGCCACCGCGCCGCTAACTCCAGCCGCCGTCGATCCACGCGGCGGCGACGAGGAGACCGCCGGCTCACCGCCGGAGCTCGTGGGCGGGGACGAAATCGGTATCCCCGTCGGTATTCCCGGCACCGGTACCGCCGTCACGACGCCGGTCCCCTTGCGCCTCTGTATCCCGCCGAGCAGGTGCTTCTCGCCTCTCCGGAAACCGTCGTTGGCGAACTCCCATCTGTCCGCCACTACCTTCTTGAATCCCTGTGCCCACAAAGAGGACGCAATGGACGGCGGTTAGGCTTAGGCAGAAGACGACGAGCGCCGCCGCCGCGGATGGACACCCAAAGAAAACTCACATAGGTGTTGAGCTGGCGGACGAAGGAGGAGAAATTGCTGTGTTTGAAGTGTTTGGGGAGAAGGTCGCGGGCAAACTCGGCGGGGCGCCACACCACGAACGCGGTGCCGGTGTCGTTCCAGGAGATTGTGTCGTCCGTTGTCGGGTCCTCCACCATGGCGTACGTCTTGGTCAGGAACGGCGGAGTCCCCGTCGCCGGCGACGCCATCAGGCAACAGAGTGCGGTGTGGCGTGTGCAGAGGAGAGGAAAGGAAGGTGTGAGGAGAGAGAGGAGGACGCGACTAGAAAGTTGGATTTGGGGAGGAGATTAGGTTGGACCTAGGTGAGAGAAGCATCCAGCGGGTTCTAGAAGGTTCCCGGCCTCCCCATGCGCTACCGGACACGTGCGCTGCTTCTAGAGAGTGCCTGTTCGGATTGATGGGCTCGAAGAGGTTCTCTGAGTTACACTTGGACACAGCCCAAATGGACACTTTTGTTCTTTTTGGATATAGGATATTCTTTCAAAATTCTCGCAGAAAATCCAAAATTTTAAAATAAACAAGTAATGCCGCCGCCTCAAAATCCAGTTAAATGTTGATATCCATTACAGTATATGTATCAATTTTACAACGTACTTTAACACGTATTAACCGCTGAAAGGTTTGTAGGCAGTGACGCTCCGTAGTTGCTAAAAACCGGCCTGACGAAGAGGACAGGGCAGCGGAGCTCAACGCTACTACCAAGTTTGTGTGGCGGGCCCTCATCTGGGCCGGGCTCTGGCCCAAGACGCGCGCGAGCTCCAGCACCACCATCTCGAACAGCACGAACATAGCTCCCTCGTACAGGCTGCCCATCGGCAGCTTCGCCGGCGCCGGCGAACTCTCCGTATCCGTCTCCCCGCCCCCTCCTCGTCGTCCGCCATGGTCTGCGCGGGGAGGTGCGCCACGACGTCAGCCTGGCGCCGCGGAAACTCCCCATCGGGGCGTGCCGTGAGCAGCAGGACGCGCGCGCCGGCGCCGCGCGCCACGCCGCAGATGGCGTCGACGGTGGAGAACGCGCCGGGCCCCGCCGAGGCCACGAGGAGGTCTCCGGCGCCCGCGGGCGGCGCCGTGACGTCCCCGACGCAGTGCGCGGTGAGGCCCAGGTGCGCCAGGCGCATGCAGAGCGCGCGCATCATGAGGCCCTCCCGCCCGACGCCGTGCACGAACACGCGGCCGCCCCGCGAGGCCGCGGCCTCGAGCTCCGAGACCAGGACGGAGCGCGCGGACGGGTGCGGAGACGCCGCGGCGGAGAATACGGAGGCGATCTGAGCGCAGATGGTCGCCGCGTCCGCCTGCGCCGAGGACGAAGCCGCGGCGGTGTCGCTGCCGGCCATGGCCATTGTTGTCGCGCCTGTGGGGGATGAGGCTTATCCGAATCTCTCGTGGAACCTGGATGGCCTTTTTTTTTTTTTGGATAGGAACCTGGATGGCCTTGGGAGATGGCCTTTGGTCAACTCTCATGTAGTCTGAACCTGGGCCAAACCAGCCCCAATCTAGGATGAAGGGCTCATACTGTAGGCTGGAGGCCTAGAGCCAATTAGGGTCCATTTCTGCCGGTGGCAGCTCTGCTTCGCTCGGAGAGTTAGCAAACCGAGCAATGAAAAAAAAAATGGATTTTATTTTGTATTTTATTAACAAATTATTTGAAAAAAAAAAATAATGACCGATTTAGATTTTGAGAAAACCTGACTCCCGTTGCCACATCTTGTTTGGTTACATCAAACCAGTTTGGCTACACAATAACAACCGAAGTGTGAGACACAAATTGGATCTCAGACTAAAGGGATGAAATATCATCTAAATTCCTTCTTCACTCAAGGCAGATTCAGGCTGCAACCTTATCAGAAATAATGAAGAATCCTATTTGGGATATTCAATCGCGACATCCTAAGGTGTAAACTTAGTAACTTTTGAACTTACAACAAAGTAAAAGGAAAATAGTTATCAATGCTAACTTTTCCCAATGGGAAGGAACTCTATTAAGTTAAACACAATTAACCTTTTACATACAAGCCAGAACCTTAATAATAATAATAACATAACTGACCCCCAAGTCTTGACATTGGTGCTTGCCTGGTCCCAACCCATCGATCAGCAATGCCAATTAACAGTGACGAAAAATCACCCCCAACCATCCACGCAACGATATGAAACAAATCATGGAGGCACTACATATTCTAACGCCATGGGAACTTCAAGCAACAAATTAGAAACAGCATCGACCACCTTGTCGTGAAGATGGTCAAGGGACCATCCATCCAACACCACTACTACCTGACCGTCATTAGATTAGTTTCTAGCGAGCTGGTAACACAATGCAAATAAGAGGGCCAACTACTCAATGCTTTAGATGCATGGATAAGCACCCGCACAAGAGATCTCTGGGAGTCATAATATCCAACAAAAAATCAACAAAGATGACCACACACTCAGTCTGTGAAACAAAATTCATTTAACAAAACCATAACATCACAGCTACATTTGGATGGTTCCTTACTACTCATCACTGACAAGGTCATCCCACGGGAGCGTGCATGGGGGAAGGGGGCAGTCAGATGCAGGAAAGCCGTAACCAGCAGCGGTTGTAAAAATTGAAAAGAAAGCGTTTGATGTGGCTAGCATGTGGCTAACTGATATTTATTATGTTTAAAAAGCCATTTGGGAATTACTATCCTCAGGGCCATGTAGGGAATTTGATCATTGATAAGATATCATTTAGTAAGCATGTTAGCTACGTGGTGCTTATTAATAGAGCCAATCACCTCCCTGATAGAGAAAATTGACCTCTCGTAACGATTGCATCTATAACTTGCACACAAGCCACGAGATGTAGAATAATTTGGCTTCACAGATGCATGGTGATCCCTGATTCCCCCGACAAAAGCATACTCCGTTTGAAACCTCAACACTCTTATCATCGTACTCCTCCGGGGTCGAGCAGAGCAGAGATCTAACGAAATTATGATCGTGCCAGGGCGTCAGGGCCCATGAGCGTTTCATTCCTGTGATTCCATCCACCATCATCCATCGTACTCGTACACGAGTCACCACAAATCCGCACGCACGACCGCACAGGCACAGCACAATTCGCCCAAATGAGCTGTCCGAATGTCAGCCTGTGCTCCCCATCCGGCCGGCCATGCATCATGTCCCATGGAGGCCCATGGGCAGAAAAACGCAGCAGGGACTAGAAACTGGGCGCCCAGATCCGACCGTACCGGCCAGACCCCTCGGCGCGGCGGTGACGGGACCAACTGGCCACCACCAGGCTCACCAGCACGTACTACGCCAGAAATGGGAGATCCAACGTTCCACGGCCACGACGCGCATGGCCCGCCGGCCCGGCTGGATCTGGCCGCGCCACCCATGTCTCCCCTCGCCGCTACAGCGTGCTCCCTCACCGGACCGGAGCAGGACCAACTCGTGCGCGCGCTTGGCCCTGCCGATCGATCGTGCTCGTGCCCTCATCTCATTCTGTCCTCTAACCACGGGCACGGCAGGATCCGCGACGGGATCCACGCAAAAGATCGCGCCGATTAAACAACGGGGACGGGCAGTCACGGTGGCGCCATGCCGGAGCTGGAGCTGGAGCCGTGCACTGAATCTAGGAGGCCGCGGTCGCCGCTTTCGATGCCAATGCCACGCTGTGCTTGTGGTGTCTGGTTTGTGCAGTGCAGTGCAGTGCAGAAAACGGAAAGCGTTTTTTTATATATATTTATTAACAATGCATGCATGCATGCACCCACCCCCGTTTTGTGAACTTGCGACGCGATGGCCGGCGAGCAATAAGGTCGTCATGGAGTGGGTTAGGCTCAAAACAAATTAAAGGCGATATTAAAAAGCTTGTAACAGATCGCGATCTTGCTGCTAGGTGCTGCTAATCCTGAGCCTGATCCTGAGTTGTTAAAGGCCAAACATGTCCAATTATGCGTTAGGCTAGCACAATGATTCGGCCGCAGCAATAGGGACATGCTTAAACAAAGGCCGGACCTGAATGCTCCTGCTGTCAGCTTGTCACATCGTCGATCACTCATTCCTGATTTTAGCATAAGGTTCGTCAGATAAGATTCCTGTCTCTGACAAGGTTGTTCATCTTTTTTTTATACGAGTAGGAGCCGTAGCCCGTACCGTATGGGCAAGAGAGACAACAATAAACAGTTTTTAGCGCGTTTGACAATAAGCAGTTGTTGAATGCTCTCAGCAGGATCCAAACTGAAACAGGAGATGAACCTGCCCTGAACTAGTTGTACACTTGACTGGCTCTTTGTTTAGCCTGTGTTTGACCTGCACTGCGCTAGTTGATCAGTCGTTTCAAGTTCCAATGATCCGAGTTGGAGAGGCAATACAATACTGGATTGACCCAAAGATGGAATCTCCAGCTCCAACCAGGCGCCACGCTAAGAGGGGTTGAATCGATCGAGTCTGGCGTCGCACAACGGCGCTTCTTGCTTTGAAAAGACCGACTACTGAAATGCTATCTAGGGTCGCTTTGTCAGGCATTCCTTCTAGAAGACGAGGATTGTACATTGCACATTGGCCGTTGCGTATGCCGCAGCTATCGCTCAACTTAGTAGTAGTATTACGCTTCGGTGTTCCACATGTAATGCCATGTTACTCTTGAATAACGACGCAAGTATAATGCACTGCTTTGCAGAAACACACGCATGCTGCGCTACCCTTTCTTTTCTTTCTATATTTATCATCACTGTACGTTGCAAAAAGCAGAGAGATGCTATGTTTGTGCATATCCACTGGCCAGTGTTTGCGTCCTAGGACGCAGAAAGAGGAGCCGAGCGGCCCACAGAAACTAACCAATCATTTTTCTACGCATCATTGTGCACAAATGAGCTGTGTCTGTCTGCCTATCTTTGTTTCAGAGCCTGCAAATCTACCAACCAGAACGTGTCACCTGTCCTCGCTCCTCCCACCGCAGCGGATCGTAGCCCTCCGCTCGCCTCGCCGCGTGGATCGTACGGCGTCCAACGCGAGGGCACAGGCTTTCCCATCCCCTTGGCCCAGGAGCGCCTGCCTCATCGTACACGGGCCACGAGTGCACGACCCACGCGCCGCGCAACTCGACCCCGCCCAACCCGATCGAATTAGCTGTCTGGTCCCGTCCCGGCCCATGCATGGGCATACTCGGAGACGTACGCCCCGACCCGACGAGGCTTAGATGGGCGGAGAGGGACCGGCAGATCCAAGGTTCCAGCCACGAGCGGTGGCTCCGGTGCCGCGGCTGGATCCTGCTGTCTCCCCACGCCGCTACACCAGCACAGCCACCATCCATGGCTTTACATCCGAAGGGTGGCAGGGCCGTTTGATGATTTTTGATCGATCTCACGGACCACAATTCACAATTCCTCCCGGTCCCGGTCGAGCGAGGGAGCGAGATTTACGAGAAGTTGTGCCGCGTAAACTAGGAGATGCCCCACCTTTCAAAAAAAAAAAAAAAAAAACAGAGATGCCCCGGTCAGGCCAGGCGGGGGAGATAGACAAAACTGGAAGACACCTGAAGATTACAACGAACAAATAACCGTTGCAAACATTACCTGGGCATGGGCATCCCATTACAACTTAAAATAGATTTTCTCCATCAAAGTGGCACACCCAGGCGGCCATGATGAGATCCCGACATACTTTGCAACCGTCGTGGGCAAGCCCTAGGGCTAGGCCACTGTCGATGCGCTAGCTTGCCAATGTGAGTGCTTATGGATTCAAGATGTCAACGGTACGTACCCGATGGATACTGGCTACCCATACCCGTACCCGGTAGGTTAAAATTTTACCCTTCGGGTTTACCCGCGAAAGCAGACCGGTAAGAAATTCATTCCACACCCGCATCCGACGGATAATTCAACCCGACAATACACTCGAGTTCAGCCTTCACATGCAAAAATATAACAACTTCCACCAAGTAAAAAAAAAAAAGATTCATATTAAAAAGTTAGGGTTCGAGGGAGAGTTTAGGAATATATATACTCATATACTTATCTAGTTCAAATTCATGGGTTATATGATTACTTGGGCTAAAATTTTAGAGACGGGTTATATACTTGTGCGGGTATTTTCTACCCGCAACTACGCGGGTATGGGTACTATACTTCCACACCCGTATCCGCCATATGCGATGGCTACAAGATTTTACCCAATAACATACACATGGGTATAAAATACCTTCCATACACGTCTATCAGGTAAAACCCGTCGGGTGCTCGAGTTTCGGGTACCGATGCCATTTTGACTTGCCATGGGAGAATTAGGATCGTTGGCAGGCGATTCATGTCCACTCGCCCTACGCTTGTCCCTACAACTTTTAATCAAATATACTATTTCCTTTTTTTGTGTGTGTTGTGGGGCATTTGCATCACCCTACAGACGGCCATGATAGGATCCCACATACTTCCGTCGTGGGCGACCCCAGGCTAGGCCACTATCGATGCGCTAGCTGCCCAATGTGAGTGCTCGCCATGAGAGAATAGGATCGTTGGCTATAAAAAGGTGATTTGTGTTGACTCCTCACCCTGCGCTCGTCCCTACAACTTTTAATCAAACCTACAATTTTCCTTTTTTTTTTTTTTTTACCCCTACGAACAACATAGGTTCACCCAAATTTAACAAACAGTAATTCAGGAAAACAAGCTTAGAGTTATTAACAAATAAACCAATAATTCTATATTAACAAAAAGAACTAAGTAGAAACGACTAGGCTTGATCCAAGACAACGAGCGCGATGGTGGCATCGCCTCTGCCGCCAACAAGGCAGCCCTGCGCTCCTAATGCCCGTATACTCTTGCCATATTTGGCTCCTGGATGCCCATATACTAGCGCCATATTTGGCGCTGAGTACAACCACCAGGTCCACCACACCTATGAAAACGCACGCAAGCTCCACCCAAGAGTGGCACCTCGTGTGGGCCATCGCCGTGCTATCCAAAGAAAACAGAAAGAAGAAAAAACCACTTTAGGTTGTAGGGAATGCTATTCAAAAGAAAAACCAAACACCCAACACTATACTTTTATAAAAACTAGCAATAAGCATAAAAAACTGCAAATATGTGTCGGAGAGCAGCAGTTGCGTGGAATGAGTGACCGACGTGCATGTTGGCAGAGCGGGATCCCGACCAGGAGCCCCGCCTCCGAGAACAGCAGTAGCGTGCCACGAGGGGGGCACCGCGCATGGTGGGTGGCTCCTCACCGTTGTTTTGCAAGTGGAGTCGCCGCGCGTACTCGTCGTCTCCCTCTAGTGCTGCAGGAAATTGACGCTCTCGTGTCAGAGCTTCATCTCCCTCGAGTGGTGCCGGGTGTTTGAAGATCTCCAAAATAAAAAGCAAGCATTCAGGCCTAACTAAGCATACCAGCAGGAGTGCGACCTTTTAATCTGCGCACGCATTAGTTAATCAGCAAATCTGGAGACAACACGGGCGAGCGGCGGCGGATCAGGGGGGGCTTGAGCCCCCTACCACCATAATTCCTACAGAGCCCCCTAAGCTCCCTACAAATTTGAGGAGGAAAAATAAGTAGGGGCATCCACCATTGGTTAACGTTGTTTTTTTCTTTTTATTTTTGTGGCAGTTCTAAAAACTAAGCAGAGCATATACATACACATTGGTAGGTAGTGCGTGGCATGGCCAAGGTGGGCCATGGACATCCCTCCTTTTCTGAAATTTCCCTTTAAGTAACAATAATCAACAAAGCTCAATTAAGTAATTATGCGTCTAAATGTTGGATTGCATTTTTTTGAACCCCTATATTTAAGCTGAAGCTCCACCACTGATAGAGCGTGTGGTACAACGAAGCACAGCTACAAGGCACAGGGAGTTTTATTCTGGACGACATCGTAACGCAGAAATGGAAACTTTGGCATGCATACCCTCGTGGGTCGTCGAGCCACTCTCGAATCTCGATCACGCCATGCATGCAATCATTTGCACGCTGATGTTAAACGCGCTGGCCGTATGTGTATGTAAGCGGTGAGGTCAGCAGTGTGCGTGTACATAGAGAGGAGGAAGAGAGACCGGTTTCCTTGCCGTTGGGCCTCGAAGACGACGGTGAGGTCAGCAGTGAGAGCGAGCGCCGCGCAAACTAAGCGATGCCCTGGTGCGGCCGCCGGGGGAGATGAACAAAAATTGAACGGCACGCGAAGATTGCAACCAAGTGTGAATGTGATGATCTACAAGGTCTCGTGGTCGTCAGCCACTCTCGATCCACGCCAATGCATGATCGATGTCGCAGCGAGAAGAGCATAGTAGTGCAGTGCATTATTTGGCCCGATGATGTAGCGGCCATTTGCAGCGATGTTTGTTAATCCCGGGCATTTGCACGCGTGTACTATGTAATATGTAAGCGGTGAGGTCAGCAGCGAGCGTGTATGTACTCCGAGCCCGATCGAGGAAGAGAGACCGGTTTCCCCGTTGGGCCTCGAAGACGATGGAGGAGGGGCCGGCGGCAGTAGAATAACAGATTGCGATCCTGAGCGTAACGTGCTTAGGAGTATCCGGTTATACTACTACTACGCGCGAGCGAGGCAATCAATCACAATCACTCACAGTGGCTTTCCATCCTGCCGTGGTCAGAAGGGACAGGAGGCGGCGGCAGTGCCGAACGCTCATGCACGCATGCATAGACGCGCACAGTGTTTCGACGTCCTTTATTCGGCTGGCGTTTCTCAAGCCTGTCGACAGTTTCGTGGTTTGAGGACAAAGTTACAGTCAGCGTCCCGCTCTGACATGATGTCCTGATTTTACTGTACACGCGGCAGAGGGCGAAAGAGGTCGACGCAAACAACTGAAAACGACCACTCAAGGAACGTCCACTCGGCTTCATCTGGGCATTGGGTCGAAGCTGCTGTAGCGAGCTTTGGTCAGTTCATTTCGGTAGTCGGGAGAAGCAAGCGCTTGTGTGATTGGACGCGAAATGCATCTCCAACGACTATTCGGTCAATCAGGCTAAGATAACACCCAATGAAGATTTGCTGCATCTGGCATGTTCACATCACAACGTTTTTGCTTCCTGCTTAAGCCGTCTGGAGACTGGACTGGAGTAGAGGTGGGCATCTTCCTTGACCAATAGTGGACGCATTATTCTCTTTGCGCCGATCGAACCCGAAGAAACGCAATCATCGATCGTCTGCACCAGCAAACAGTCTTCCAGTTCCGGTAGACGAATATTGGATACATACAGGCATTGCCGTTGTGCCGCCTCAGGTCGTGCAGCAAACTACCTAATAACAAACTACTCACACCTCGAGTACGTACGAGACAATGCAGTCTGGGAATATACTACATGCACGGAGGCACAGTTTGTTTGTTTGGAACGAATATTTCCTGCTCTGGGAATTACTAGCACAGATGCTGCTTTTTTATGACCTTTTGCCTAAACTGCCTCGGCACTGCTTCCTTTGCCGGGTACAGTACAGGACGAGCGCTCGATCTTGGGGTCCAGGTCCATCAGAATCATTCCGCGTCGTGCGTGCGTGAGCTGTCGCTGTAGCTCGCTCGCTCGCTCGCCTGATAATTCCATTTTTTCCACCCCCACACCACACCCACCCCCTCCGAGATCGCATCGCCCATGAGCGGCGATGCGACTGTGGCTCGTCCCAGGCGTGTCCACCGCTCTGAACCCGCAGTGGTGGATGCTGTACCTGCATGTCTCCCACTGCTGCTACAGCACAAGACAGTTGCCATATGACAACATGCTGATGCTGCCGATGCCCGCCTGCCCGCCCCGGGGCGGGGATCGGATCAATCCGCCACGGACAAATCCAGACGACGCTTGCACTGCAGCTCTCTCTCAGTGAACCACCTCCAAACAAACAGTGCTCACTGCTCTGCAAAAATGTATTGCAGCACGGCACGGCATGGCAATCTTCGTGCGGCACGGCATGCATGGCACACCTCGGATTTGCCATTCGCCGTGCAGGCGGCAATCTGGCTGGCGGGGTGGTGCCGAGACGTGCCGTCCGTCCGTGGCCACTTGCTTTGCTTGCTTGGCACGCGCTGGAAAACGGAGGCCGCGGCCACGATGAGGTCACGGAGGACGTAAACGGAAACTGCTTGCAACTGAAGACCGCACGGATACTACTAGTTTATGTTATTCTATACTCCTGTGTTGGTGCTTGTGATAAAATAAGTTAATTGAGTATACTTATTTTATCTCTATGCATGCACGGATCAGTATGTGGTGGTGCTGCGAAATGCAAAATGAGCGGCTCATGTGATGAGCTGAGCTGCAAACCGACGCAATTATGCCACGGCCTAGGGAGTTGATCAATCCAGTTGAGACCGAGCAGCACAATGATTCGAGCCTGGCCAGAATGTTCAGAGTACTCTGCTGTGATGCAGCCTGCAGGTCTGCGCCGCGCTGCCCGCTCCCTATGCGCAGAGTATACGTAATCCTAATTCAAACGTGGTAAATTCGGCTACTGTTGGTGGCGTTTAGCCGTTTACGGTGGTTTCAGACTTTCAGAACAGGGTTTCTGAATCCACAGCTGCCTTTCTCGGCTTTTCCAACGTGCTCTGGCTTTGAATTAGCGCAGCGCGTCAGCCCCTCTCTTTTTTGCTGGTTGAATTGCAGGACCGGAGTAGAGTGTAGACCCTGGACCGTGGTGAGCTGGAAGCACAGTAATACTAGGTACTACTATGACCTAAGCAAGATCAGCGATGACCTAATAACCAGAGCCATGCAAAGTTTGAAGGTGAAGCAAGCCTGCAACCTGACGAATTCTCGATTACTCAACTTTAAGCTAGCCGCTGTTGACTACAATTGCTCAACTCTGATGACCTAGTCATCTGGTCCAACTACAGCAAGAAATGCTAATTGGAACTTGATAACATTTTTTTTTTAATTTCATAGGTTTTCGGTGGTCAGAGTATTCAGGCTTTACCATGTTATTAAGCTGCATAAAGCAAGCTCAGAATGTGATCAAACTACGGAACTTACACGCCCTGATTCTGGCTAGAATTTGAAGCCTTCTCCGGATTTGAAGAGATTTGCTACAACTCCCAAATTGATTGTGAGCCGTCCATTTAATTAGATCGAACGGCTAGCATTATATATTACTTTCTAAGAGGTAATAGGTGAAATAAATATTTAATTAATTTTTAGTTTTAGAAAGTAGGATAATTATGGAAGTCTTGGATGTGATGATCTTTTTTTTTTCAATCTAGTTGATGCATACAAGATCCGGTGAACGTGATAAAGGACGTACGCACATGTCCACTACACATTCTACAGCGTGTACGTGTACGTACATGCCAAATGACGTGTGTCTAATGTATAATGTGACAACTATTAAAGTTGGACACAAAACTTCAAGTTGTTGATATTATTCACATATGTAACATATTTTTTTAACTAGGTATATAATATGAGCGGTGTACAACTTTAAGGTAACTCAGTAAATTAAAAAAAAAGTACTAACAGTATTCAGTCCAAAATATGTACGTGACATGCATCACGTATATATAATTATCAAAAAAAAAAATAAAATACATAGAACTAAAATAGCAATGCATTCAACGTTGAGCTCAAAAGGAAGGGGCACTGTACGTGAAAGGAAGGAGCCATGCGCTGCATTGTCTCTTTCCGTGTTAGGAGGATTTAGTGATTTTTGTTATTTTCTTATATACTAATTAATTAGATAACTAAATAAAAAAATCTTAAAATTCAATGGCTCAATTTGAGATATTACCTCCAACAAGCAAAAAGTGTACCTGAAAGATTGCCCGGAAAACGAATTCACTGCACCCTTAATCGTACAAAATCGTGGCAGTGTCAGACGTCAGCATGGCGTCACACTGACACTATCAGTACCCAAAAGCAGGAAAGATTGAAAAACCATTTTTCTACCTTGCATTGGACTTACATTAGTCAATCATGCAGACTGAGTAACCTAATGTTTGACAACATCAGGATCACCAATCTTGGCCGAGTTGTTAACTATTTTAGAGGCAATCAATGATCGCCTTGCCTAATGCCTAGATCCAATTGTGGCATCAAGTAGTAGACAAATGCATCTCTGATGTTTCTAGTGAGTTGAATCCATTGACGTCCAGACGAATGGGAGCCTTGCCACATGCATTGGGAGCCTTGCCAGCCTCAGAGTCAGAGTAGCAGGGAACTCAACCTCCAGAGAAATGTGCAGTTAGTGGTAACGTGCTAGCAGAAAAGGGGGTTCTTGTTCCATAAACCGACCAAAATATCTGGATATATTATCCCACATTCATCAGATAATAATATCTTGGAAAGACAACGAAGAACAGATCAAGTGCACGGGGAAAATATATCTGATAGCACATTCATCAGATGATGCTAAGGTCTGAGCTCAAATAATTGACGGATGTGCTAGCAGCAAATGGGGTTTTTGTTCCATAAACCGACCAAAATATCTGGACATCTTATCGCACATTCATCAGATAATAATATCTTGGACAGACAACGAAGAACAGATCAAGTGCACGGGGAAAATATCTTGGTAACAGATAATAGCACATTCATCAGATGATGCTAGGCCTGAGCTCAAATAATTAACGGATGTGCTAGCAGAAAAGGGGGTTCTTGTTCCATAAACCGACCAAAATATCTGGATATTTCATCGCACATTCATCAGATAACATGGCTCAACTAAAATTCAGGATCAGGATCGGTAGATTTGTAAGATGCTCAACTAACATGGTGAACCAATATAAAAGATGAACAATCTAAGGCCCCATAAGAGGGGGTACAATAATAACCTCTAGAGCAGCTTCACTGGGTCCACACCGAATTGCTTATGCTGTCAAACAGGAGAACCAACCACCTGTATCCGAAATTCGACAAAGTATAGATCAAGAACGAGCAGAACAACAGGGCACAAAGTTCTAAAAAATGAACGAATTTTGTATATTTGACTGGAACATATACAAGTGGCGGTTCCCGCTTGAGCTCCCGCAATACAATGGGAGGGGAACTTACATTCAGCTGATACTAACATTTCTGTTGTATATATCAATGAGCAATTGATTTAGGACAAAGGAAGAAATCTGATCTACACTAAAATTTTTCTACAAAAGGTACAATCTACGGGTCCTGCCATGAACAACCGCTGATGCGGAGATTTCTTAGGACCACCAGGTTGATTATGTACAACACTGGTCCATGTACAATTCAGCAGGAGCACTGAGCATGTGATGTCTTGTACCAAGAAACCACACGCTGGACCAGCATAGCTGGGTGCTTGGGTACCCCTCTTCAGGCCATGTGAGGTGCCAAAACTGCCGTGTAGTTTCAGCAAATGCTCAAGCTGATCACTGATGCGCTGGTAAGCCATAATTCTGGAACGACCTAATCTTGCCGTCCCATCCTGCAGTAACTATCACTTGACCCCAGGAGTTTGGTGTGGTCTGGAAACAGTTCCTTAGGAACTTGTACTGTGACTCATCCAAAATTGCGCGAATTGAGCGAGAAGGCAGAATTTCCTCTGGCCAGGTTGCTGAACTTCTGCAAGTGGACTCAGAGAACTCCTGATTCAAACTGAAAATACCAGGAGCAAATCTTGACACAAAACTGTTAATACCAGAATCTTCACTGCGACTTGAACTGCACTTAACAGCCTTACTCATGCACCAGAAGTTATCTCCTTGTGGTGACAAAATTTGCGAGGCCAAAGCGACCGGGTTTCTGGGTTTTTGGCCATTCCATGGTATTGCGATGGCTGCATTGTTGGAGTGGAAGCGCTCTGAGGACCATATGGTTTTTGCATGTTTCAGTGAAGGCTCATCTTGGTTTTCATGTTTCCATACATAAATATTGGAGTCTTCGCTAGCAGAAACTATATGCTGCCCGTCAGGAGTGAATTTTGACAATGACTGGCAAGAGCCAGTTCGGAGTCCTGATTGAATGAACAAAATGATGAGTTCATAATACATAAAATGTAACGATCGCTTAGATCAATAAGAATGAAGGCTAAGAATATGGAGCGTACCACTATAATTCTGAGTCACAACGGTTCCATCAAGAATTTTGATCTTCGAGTCAGCAGAGGTAACCATTAATTTACTTGGGTTGCTTTGGGGAGAACTGACATGAAAAATAAAATAAAGACTCAGAACATAGGAGCATCATAACGAAAAATGACTCATGAAGTAATCTATGCGATAAAAAAAGCCTTCCTTCTCGTGGAGATATTTACCTCAAAAGCAGTGATTCGTTTAAGGGAAGACTTTTTCTTGCCACTGAGTGCAATTTGTGTTTCGAACCTCAGCAGCTTATCTGATCCATCAAGATGTAGTTATAGTCAGCACATATGGAATGTCATTCAAGTAAAAGCAGAAATGTGCGCAATTAGTATTCAAAAAGCTAGTGCAGATTTAACTTTTTTTTTTACCTGATGCATCATAAAATCGACAATTTCCAGAAATGGTTCCAACCACTGCTCCCTGCAAGATATAAAAGAAAAGGAAGATTAATCTCACAAACTACTGAAATAACAAGTTAGCTAAAAAAACCACTTCAGAATGCATGCTGATACCTTTCCATCAGGTCGATAGGAAACCGCTGTTATTATGTCTCTAATATCCACCCAATCAATGACACTGCATCTGGGAATATCCCATACACGGATTTTGCCATCTATCGATCCACTGATGAATCGATTCTCATTGGCTGGATTGAACTGGACACAAGTCACTGCAAAAGTAAATTTCCATAGCAAAAGGGTCAGGTTAAATTCAGAAGCATAGTTGAAAACTTTTGAGGCAGCAATTAAGAGACTATAGGCCTACCAAAGTTGCTGTGTGGAAAAACAGTGATGCAGTGTGCAGATCTAATTTCCCACAAGCGAACAGTCTTGTCTGTTGATGCTGACAGTAGACGCTGCAAGGTAGAAAATTTCAATCATCAGAAAGGAAAGGACAAAAGAAAAAAAATGCAATCAAGCCTTACAAATGAGGGGGACAAGCACATTTCATTGTACTGACCTTGTTGCTAGACCATGACAGATTCAGTACATCACCAGAGTGACCACGGAACTCATGCAATGGTTCCTCTGAGATCTGGAACACCATTGTTGGAATCACAACACAAGCAGAATCTGCAGATTGCTTCACGCCCTTGACTTTGCATTTCTTCTCATTGTCAGCATCGACCGGAGCCAAGCCACTCTGGCGATGAGCTTTGAGGTAAACACAAGAAGGATCATCCATGGGAATTTTGCAGTCCTCAGACTGGGTGACACCCCAGACCCTGACAACTCCATCTTCGCCTCCACTTGCAAGAAACTGTCCATCCGGACTAAACTTCATAGTCAGGATGGCGCCATCGTGGGCCTTGATCACTTGGCCTTGATAAACTGCTGACAATTCTTTCGACCGCTTCCTGTAGCAACGGACCTTGACCCTTTCGTACCTTCCACCCCTGCTTTGGTCACTCTCTGAGGAGCTGGTGCTGGCTTCATCGCCTCCGTGATCGAGGATACCACCCCTCAATCCCAGCCTCCGAAGCCAACCGTTTGTCCTCCTCTCGATCGCCTTGGGAACACCAGAAAGCTTACCACTGCGGCTCATGAGCCTCTGGATGAAGGACAGTGAACTGAAGCTCCTGCCCACCTTGCTGCTACTGCTAGCATCATCCCGGCTGGATCCACTGACAGAATTGTCATCCGAGACACCATCCGCCGAGCTCCCGGTCTCCTCCGTGGACCAGCTCGACATGGAGCAGTCATTCTCATCCGACTGCGACCACAACCTCCCAAACTCCGGCACAACCACCTCCTCCTTCTCGACATAGCCCACAGCCTCGGCCTGCAGGGGAGCCGGGCAGCACTCTAGGCCCATGCTTCTCATGAAGCGCTCCCTCCTCTGGCTCACACTGTCGAGGCTCCCCGACCACGGCAATGCAGGGCCCGGGCTGGGCGCCGGCGTGAGCTCCTCTCGCGAGTCAAAGAACGCTTCCTCCTCCATCTCCATCCTACTACAGCCTACTAGCAGCTGGCACCCCTCCATGGATCTTCTTGAGCACAAGAGCGCGGCGCTGCAAGGAGAGAAAGAAAGATGAACACATCTCAGAGCCCTGTTACGGTGCGGAGGAGCGCTTATATAACAGTAAAGCGGCGCAGAATTGGCTCGGCGGCAACTGGGGACGGAGAAAGGGAGAGAGCGGACGCGGGGGGAGCACGGGTTGGGAGAAGAGGGCGATTAGCATAAAGAAATCGCGGCAAATCCCACGCATTCAACTGCACGCATCTCCCAAATCCCGCACCCAAGCGCTCTCCTCCTGAGCAATGCATCTGGCCTGGCAATCGGAGCAACCAACCGCGCGGCCATTAGAAAAGCGGGCAGCCAGGCCAAGAAACGCTGACAAAATTTCAGGTTTTTAATCCCTTTCCCCCTCTCCTCTAAACAAGACCCGCGGAAACATATCTCGAAACAGTAGATTGATGATGGTAGAGGGGAATAATGAGGGGATTAGAAAAGGAACAGACTGATGGCAGGGGAAGCTCACCTGGGCGAGGCGAGGCGAGGAGAGGAGAGGAGAATTCGCGCGCACGCTTGGGTTGGGGAGCGACTGGGATCCGAGAGAGAAAGGAATCGTTTTTGTGGTGGCTTAGCGATGCCGCGCGTGTTCTTGGCTCGTGGTCGCCGGCCGCGGCAGCATGGCGCAAATGGGGTGGAGGGATTGGATTCGAGCCGACGCGGGCAAGGAGAAAGAAAGGAACTCAACTCGGGGAATTGGAGACGACGGGCGATTTATGACGACGGACGTGGAGGCGGAGCTGGCCGAGCTGGGGTCCCCGTCCGTCCGCCCCCATCACCATCGCCAGATTTGGAAGACGCAAAAATAAACAAACAAATACTAAATCGGATTTAATTCTGGTAATCCCCTCTCCGTCTGTTCCTTTTTCTGAAAAAATGGACCTCGTGAGAATGAAATCAGTACAGGTGTCGCAAATCTGCCTATTTTACCGACCTTGCTGATTCATCTCTCAACAAAAGAAATGGATGTCGTGAAAATGAAATCAGCAGAGATATCGAAAATTTGCCTCTTTTCTTTACCTTGCTGATTCGTCTCTCCCCTCTGATGACACCGCTTTCCAGACGCTTCCATACTGGTCCAATGCTGATGCACACTTTAATTTTCTTTTTTTTTTTCACTTCTGTTCTTCCTTTTTTCGATATATTTTCCTTTTGTTTTTCTTTCTCACTTTGAGCGATTGTTTTGGCCTAATTTAGTTCGCACCCAAAAAACTTTACACATGCATGTAAATGTAGACTCAAAAACAACTAAAATTGTATAATTTGCATGTATTTTGTGAGACTCAATCTTTTAAGTCTAAGTAGTAGATACTAATTGCTTCAGTCACACATATGCTAATGATAGATTAACTATGCTTACTAAATTCTTCTTGTGATTTACAGCCAATTCTATAATTAATTTTTAAAATACTCTATACGACGCCCCCATGTGATATCTGATGTACTAGCGGCGCAAGAGGTGAGCAGGCCGCAACAAGAAAAACAACATCGTGCAGCTCTAGGCCTGGGTCTAGGCACGCTTAGGCTACTGCAACCGGGTGCATCGCCGCTGCCGCACACCGACCTGCTCGTGTAATCGTTGCCTGATGCGACGGTCTGCAGAGAAAAAAAAGATCTTTTCTTTACTGCGGTGGAAAATTGATGTGCTGAGGTAGCAGGATTCATGGCCTGCCACGAATCACTTGTGGCAGTAGTAAAATTGTAACAGCAACAGTACAGTACTCTGTTCTCCATTGGTAGCCGTTGGATTTTGAGCAGCTGCGAAAGGGATCGTATGTTGGCACAAATTTGACCCAAGTTTGTGTGCTTGGCGAAAGGAACGAATCGTAAAAGTCTTTTGCTTGGAATGGCAATTACTGGGTGCTTGCGCCAAATAAAGACGTTCATCAAGGTGGGGAACAGTTTGATGCACCTAACATGCTACTACTACCATGCCATCCGCTGCCTTGCGTGCCTGCCTGGTCCCCGGGCGTACACGTACACGTACACGTACACGTACAGGTACAGTGCCATTTCTTTTACCTAGTCACGCAAAACAGCAACACGGCACACTGTTTCGCAGAGATCTCTTGGCGACTGGTCTGGGTCAAGCCTCTGAACCTGTTCTTCCTCTGTTCCGGTCAGTTCTGCCGAGCACGTACCAACTGCTGCTGCATTTCAGCCTGCATCAGTTCGTTCCATCCCATTTTGGACGCGGAATTCCCTTCATATATTGACAGTTACAGTCCCCTCATCGCCTCATCGGAGCGGGTAACAAGGCATCAGCATGCATGGAACTTGGTCACCTGCGTGTGTGGCTTTTGCTATTAGATGAGTAGTGAGCAGAAGAAAAGAGCACGAAGATAGATGCTGATAATGGCTAGTACGTAGATGGAGCTGTCTGCTACTAGTTTACTGAACCCCAGCTGGAGCAGGAGCTGGATATGCATGAGTAGATGCATGGACGTATCCATCTCGAGCTAACCCAACAACCCTGCAGTTCCAGAGTTGATTCGTGGTTGGGCAAAGATGGCAACAACGCCAGAGGCCGGCGAGGCGAGGGCGGCACGGCAACAACCCCATATACGTACGTACGTACGCGCCTCCTGCGGCTAAGCTTTTTGTGTTTGTTTGTTTGTTTATCCACGGACCACGGCCATTCTCGGTCTCTGGGAGGTTGGTTACCAGTTTCAGAGTTCTCCCGCGTCCCGGTCTTGGTCCACCTCCGTTGGGACAGGAGACCTTCCCCCAAAAGATTTCCCGGTCACGGCACCGGCCACCGGAGCAGGCTCGGCTCGGTAGTTGATCAGGTATCCACTTGTCTTGTTTCCCCTTAATTCCCTCCAAAAGATGAGGCGGCAAGCATCCAGTTTTGTCAATACCACCAGATATTTTAGTTTTTAGCGTTGATGAGTCAGTTGGCAATCCTGATACAGTTTCGTCAGAGCTAGAATTATCTGAAGAAATAGCAACCATGTCAGGTGCCATTCAGCGATAAGAAATAGCAGGTCTAGTCAGAGTTCCATCCTCTGTGTTCTGCCGTTCTCAATCTGGACAGTCTTTTTGATATGTCTCGGTCTCAACGGCAATGAAGAGAAAATGCTTTCCTGTGCTGGCTTTGTCGCTTTGATAGTGACAAAATACATACTCTGTTGAAAGAGCTAGAAGAATCACCAGTCCTGGTTGCCTCAATTGAACCGTAGCCCGTAGAACAGAGGATCGGACAACTGCTCGTTCGCTGTCATCTACTAATGATCAGCTAGATCTTTGTTTACTGGTAGTGTTAGGAGGCCTAGCTATCCACAAAGAAGAATATATGCTTTTGTACTGTACTGTACCCCTAGAATCCAAGATGGAGTAACATGGACTATTCAAGACTTCCACTTTTAATATCATGATAAAAAACTATTTAAAGAGAAAAAAGGTGGTCTAATTTGGTGACAAAAAATATGACATATGCATAGACCAACAAGTGTTAAAAAAATCTTTTTGTTTACTAGGAAAATGTTTTTTTTCTCCTGTGGCGCAGAGTCGTCCTATAAAGTACTGCCTTTGAAATTGAAGTAGCAATAGAAATAGCAACTTGATAGACTGTCACTGTTTCTGCTACGACAAGAACGACCTCTGTCTGAAATCATATCACCAATCATTATGATGCGTCCTTTGCTTGATCATGAAATCCAGGTTAGGTATGACGTCATTAAGCGTAACAGCTCCCGTTCGTCCGGCTGGTTTGGAATGGTTTGTTGGTAATGCATCATATTCTTTGGCAGACATGTGTATAGGAGTATATGTGTCCAGTAACAATTAACAATCATATGCTAATGATTAATTCGACACTACTGTTATTCGAGCATGACACGCAACCTACAAAATAATCACTTTTATATTTAGAAAAAACTACAAAAACAATCCAAAAGATGTCTGGGTAACCTAATATTATTCCTGCTGGAATCCGGCATATATATATAAATAATTGGTATTGTGTGCATGCATGCATGCATACAAATGCGGTTGATAATTATCTTCTAGTAGTATAGCTAGGAATAATCTCCTACAACATGCCCGTCCACTTCAATTTGTTGGATGACGAGGACGACGTGGATGATTATTCCATGAATTAATCCCAGAACCAAAATAATACTGGTCTCTCTTTACATGTACGGACTGTCCATTATTTGTCATCTAAAAAATGTATGATGGCCAACCTTTTAAAAAATTTCAAGCGCACTAATGTGACAGAGGAAATATTCTCGATCCATCCATGCTCTGCTATTTGTCTTTGTTTTTTCATGTGTTGTTCCTCATTGGCCAATCGATTCAATAATAATTTGGCTGGGATTGAAGAAGAAGATAAGGTTGGAACTTGGAAGAGCACTACGACTACAGAAAGCAAAGACCAAAGAATCGAAGCCAAAGCTCAAAAGGAAGATGGATCGTCTGTGCAGTTAGAATGATGTAACGGTTCGCAAAAATAAAACAGTTTGAATGAAAACAGTTTGAATGAATTAGTTAAAATGGTGTGGCAGCTGGTTAAATGAGTGTATACATTACATAATTAGTATCATTGGCAAGATCTTTTGATCTTTTTATTTATTTTGAAGATTTAAAAAATGGTGTGGCTACTAAAACGCCATTTGCATTTTTGCATTTTCCTACTAACGTGCAACAGCAAGCTTTCAAAGTTGATGTCCTTGTCAGCACTGTTTGAGTACGGACCCTGCACAGTGCGCAGCTTGGCGTTATTTACCAAATAGATGAGGCCGGCCTGAGCCAGACCATAAGCTGTTGCATGCCTTGATGGATCGATAGACTTGTTGGCACGTTAACACATAGACAAAGATACAAATCGAGTGTCACGTTCATGGAAGGATCCCTCCCTGTCTTGGGTTCCAACAGATCGATCACCACGGTGGTATAGTAGTAGTAGACGGTAGTAGCGCCATCTGATGATCGAGTACGTCGAGAGAGGTAGCTAGCTAGCTAGATTAAATTAGTTGAGTGTGCTGTGTGCCGCTGTGACTGTGAGATCGATGGAGATTTGGTGGTCGAAACAAATGGCGCCACACAAATAAGATAAGGTGCCGTCCAACAGTCCAAGGCACTGTAGCCCACAGACACACTGTATACATGCCACTTCAGTACGTAGGAGCATGTATATATATATAGGTTTGACATATGGAGTGTATAATAAACAGCAGGGCTGAATTCTTTAGATGTCAACGGAGGAAGTCAAGTGTATGTAACCACTGTGTATACATGCAGAGGATCGGGCCAGCCAGGTTGTCGTCTCGTAAAACAAATTAAAGGGAGAGGGTCGACACAGTAGGACGTACACTTGTGTTAGACGATCGAATCTGTCAGTCACTGTTCATCGTATCGGCAAGATTTGGGTGGGATTTCCTCCGGTTACGATGCACGGCACGGCAATGATGTGCAGTTTAATTCTAGTGTGCTATACCTACTTGTTAATTATATATGTGTCAAGTTGCATAAACACGAACCAAGTCAGGTTGTCGTTCATGCATGCAGATGCATGCATTTTGCATGGCCGACAGGGCAAGAACCATTGGTGCATAGCTGGGGGATGCGAGATCCACACACACAGCTAGCATCATATATATACAGTAGTAGTGGACCGACGGGAACGCTTTTAACACGGGCCGGGATGGATCGATCGTCGATTATATTGGTAGTGGTACCACTGCACACAAATGGCGCTCTTGCATGGTTGCGTGAAATGGATCCATGCATGGATGGATGGATCGATCTAGATGCAATGCAATAAGTATTGAAGATGTACGTACGCTGTACGCGAACCGACCAAACGCAATGGTTGCTTGAAAGGACGAACGGGTGATCGCTGAGGGTGAAGGATCATAGGACGCGAGCTGTAAAGAAGCCGTACTGGTACTGCTCTGTGGGCATGCAAAAGGCCAGAACACGCACCGGCCGATCGAATGTAGGGCATGTAATTGTTCGTACCGTACGTGTGCAGACTTTTCAGTTTGCTCTCGCATCACCGTGTGAGACATACGTAGTATATACTAGGACTATACGTAGTACGTACACGGCGGTACACCCTTTTGAGCATATCATGCTAGTTAGTTAGTCCCAAATATATATATGTTATCGGACCTATCTAATTGTGTATAGATCAGTGAAAAATTACACTAGTTCTTAGTTTTAATCTCCTAACATTATTTATAATTACGTACGTGTAAACATCTCCAAGACCATGCATGACCTCTATGAGCTAGCAGTAGCATTGCGGCGGATCGATCTGTGTGGTACACAATGGGCCAGCGGAGCCGACTTTATTTGCCGTGTGGTGGCCGCCGCCGATCCGTTACCGATCGAGTCAGCGCAAACAACGTGACTAGACCGAATGCCTCTGCCCGTTTAGCCTGCGGTGCGCGTTTTCCCTGCTACTGCCTTTTCAGAGTCGTGCATGTCCATGGACTAGATCCGATCGATGATCTACGTCGTCGTTTCGATCGATTTGGTCCCAACCCAGAAACGTACGGGTGCGTCAAAAAAGACCTGCAGTCTCGCTCGCTTTGCTGGACCGGCTGGTTTCGCCTTTTAAAAGACTCATCACGCGGCAGGGCAGCTAAGCAGGGGTGTATTTACCGTGGACCCGAATGCATAGCGATCCCGTTCTATAAAATGCGGTGCGCGAAAAACCCTCCCCCCTGCTAGCTTAGCTAGTCAGAGTCGTGCAGTGTCCGTGGACTAGATCCAATCTCTACGTCGTTGTTACGATCCATTTGGTCCCAAACCCAGACGGTACGGGTGCGTCGAAAAAGACCTGCAGTCTCGCTCGCTTTGCTGGACCGGCCGGTTTCGTCTTTAAAAGACTCATCACGCGGCAGCTAAGCTAGGACTGTGTCTTGGCTCTCTAGCTCAAGCGCGGTATGTAACTTTCGGCAAAATGATTGTACTGGCCGGCGACCGGACGCCGGAACAGTCTGACTAGGCCCAAGCCAGACGGTCAGTTCCCGTTCGTCACAGCAGCGCACGGTCCCTAGCTAGAGCCGTCGACTCCGCCGCAGCGGCACGACCACAATACAAACGACGACGCCGTCGCGTCGGCTGTGCCCGCTGGGGAGGACTGTACGCTGTGAAGGCGCACGCCTCCGCAGCTCTTTCAGCTTCAGACCCCTGCTGATACACGACAACGTCCGTGCATGCCACGGGGACGAGATGGCCGGCACGGACTGCGACCGTACGTACCGGCCGGCCGAGTGATCCGCCGGGGAAAGGTCAACGGTTTTCCTAGCTTCTCGGTGATTAAAATAGCAGACGACTCATCGGAGTGAAGAACTGCATGCAGCAGTACCTGAGCAGTATGAGTAAACGGTTCTGTGTACTGTTGTCTGTGGGCGTACATACGTGCCAGAGGCTGAGAGATGGTATGCATGTTCGAGCTCTGTATGTAACCTTTGGTCTTGGTTGACCAACAGCTTTTAAACGAAGTCAAATTGCTCTCGAACAAATGGGCTTAACTAAACTACATGAAGAAGCGCGCAGAAGCTAAAATTAGCCTAGAAGCACGAGGGATTGGTCAGCATCAGCATTACATTAATAACAAATTATAAAGTAGTAAATCCCAAACTTGTCAGCCTGTACATGGGATTGGTCGGTGTCGACTGTCGACACTTGTGACAGCAAATCCCTGGAACTCCCGATCGCGAGCGACGACCTACTATGCAAAACCACGGCCAGCGCCGCCGCGGGCTCGGAATGGTGTGGATTAGATAATGACCATGATTGGCGGAGTAGAACAGGTGGAGTCCTAGGAACTCAACCCGGATTCCGATGTCTGCATGCATGCGATGCGATGCACCTCCCACGACACCATTGCCGTGCAACTCGCAAATGGAGCACTGCTTTGAGTGCAGCGCACTGCACCAGTCACCACAGTGGGGAGTTGACTTCATTTGCGCGCTGCGCAATGCAAGTTGGGCAGCTGGCACAGGCTCCGTGCGTATAATATATATGCATGACTTTGCCCGGTTGTCAAACGGCCGGCAGGGTTACGAAATAAAAAGTGACGGGGCCTCCTACCCTCGACAGTGTCAGTGAGCGACAGTACGTGGCCACTCCTCTCGACACCTCCTATGTTATGGGAGACGATGGAGACAAATATTAGCACGCATGGCATGCATGCATCCCATATGGTGTAGTATGCATCGGAGAGCAAACTGACAACATAATGCAGAGGACCAGTCCCTATAGCCACCCCATTTGTATTATACTCTTATATAGGCAGGCCAGATGCAGTTACACAGAAAGCATCAAGGAAAAAGATGAAATATGTACCACCGTTTTGATATGATTGGTGATTGTCTTAATAACTAATAAAGGTATAAAAGTAGTAAGTACTTTCGAGAAATTATATATTCACTTGGTAGTAGACATATAGAGTACTTAGTTATGTATTTATATAGTTAACTAAATGGATGAATATATAAAAAAAGTTATATGGTAGACCGGAGGGAGTTTACAGCAAACATTGCATGTAGGAATCCACTCTCGATCTCGTGTATCAACCGGAATCGTACGTGCCGTATTTAGCTAGGGCATTCGCATGCCATCAACGGACGGACCAACGCGCCACGCCGCCATAACACTTCAGTTCGGGTGAGAAACCGACAAAGCGACTGAATTACCGCCGCCACAGGAGACTCGAGAGCCCCCGCCCCCTGGACATGACATGTACTTACTCCGTATGTATCGTTATCGATTCCCGCGCGCCTACTCTGTCGGTGCTGCAAGTCGTCGGCGGTTCCCTCGCTCATATTCATATCCCACGGAAATAAAAGCCGGACGGACACGTACGCGCTTCGGCTCCTACTCCTCCTGCTAAACAAAGCGCCGAGGAAGGCTTGTGCTTCCATCGCGAAGCTACATCGCACCCGGGGCGAGCCATAAACAACTCTGGCGGCGGCGGCCGCGCCTGGCGACGGCGAGCAACGCGACAAAAGGACACGGTACACAACCGAGAAAACGCACCGCCAATTTCAATGTACTCTCTAGTCCTACTAGCAACTGATCTCACCCAGTCGATCGAGACACGTGTGCGGCGTGGTGCTTGATGCATGTGTAGGCGGCGTAGTGCATGTGTTGCCACTCTCGATCTCGAGAGAGGTTACAGTACGTTTCTACGCATACGCAACGTACGCGCGCGTCGCAGAGCCATGTCGCGTTGCGTGTATACTGTATAGTATGCGCTGGCCGCTACGTGCCGGGCTGTTACCTGCTCGGCGCGCGCATGCATGTGCACGGTGTCGACGGGCCCCGAGGCCAACAACTCGATCCGTTTTTCTCCGCCGGAGCGAGGCTTTGCATTGCACGCGGCCGGGCGGTGCAGCCCATGAGCTTATATACGTACTACTTGACATTGATTGATTGATCATTCATTGATGTTCTATCTATCTATATATATATATAGTTATTATATACTAATACTATATGGTCTGGTCCGACCGGCCGGCCGGCCAGAAATAACGCTCCAAATTAATAAGACTACTTGATCGATCGATCGGGCGTCCACAAGATGTCAGCGCGATGTGGGTATGGGTCGTCGATCGATCCAGCAAGAGCACAGGTCTGGCCGTACTAGTAGCTAGTGGCCAATCGTCCAGGCTGGAAATATATGGCCGTGCAATTGCAACGTGCATGCGCTCGACTCGATCACCGCTCTCCGATCGATCGAGCAGAACCAGACGCGTCTTGAGCTGGACGGCCAGGCTGCGACAGGCCGCCGCTCTCGCTCGCTCCGACACCACGCGAGCTCTTCAGTACAGTAAATAGTGTCCACGTGATTGACAACGTCCACGCGTCTGGCATGTAGCCAAAGAACGCAACGGATTAAAGGAGAGCTGACGTCGACGTGCCAGAGTACGTACGTAGTACGTGCGTTATGACGCAGCAAGCAGTAGGAAGCTAAAAACCAAGAGCTGATTGCTTTTGCTGCTTGCTTGTACTGTCCAGCTGTGTGCTCACCTTTTTTATCCCAAAGGCACTGCAATGCGCCGTTGCTAAGGATAAGCGCGAGGGCACCATGCTTGGACCTTGGAGTAGGGCACTAGGCGAGTAGCAGTACTGCCTAGGAGTGGTAGTAGTATTTACAGAGGAGGAGAGCGATGTGATCCAATAAATAATCCATGGAGCCGGGCGGGCCTGTGGTTGCGATGGATCACGTGGGCCATCGGTGCAAGAAAACACCGTACGGTCGACAACACGGACGCGGACAAGCCGAAGGTCGGCCATCACTGTGATGGGCCCAGCCCCGGCCCCGGGAGGAATGCCGCGATCGCCGAATCCCCGCCCGAGGAATCATATCACTTTCCAAATCGGCCGGCCCGTCGTCCTGGAGCTTTCGCCGTCTCTCCACCCGCCACTGCGTCCCGCTCTGGTTTTTTCCGGCTAGGCAACAAGTTGCCGTTATGGGGCAACAGTACAAACACTGTGCGCTGGCCGGCGTCGCTGTGTGGTTTGCGCCGAACACCGGCGTACCTGCACATGACGTCTACTGCTCGTCGTCCCGGCTCGGCGCGCACACGCCGCATCAACCGGCCGGCAAGTGGGCTATCGAGCTAGGCACGCCGTGCTTGTCCTCCCTCGTCGATCGCGATGCCGGTGGCCGCCACTCTCTCTCTCTCTGTGTACGTTTAATTTTGTTGCCTTGCGGATCGAGCTGAGCTGCGGTCCATCATCGTCCACGCGCACGTCGTCGTCGCAAGCAATGCCTGCAAATAAACACTAGGCGACGTGCCGGCGGAACACGCAGCTATCTTGCTGGTGCGCCTCGATGCTTTCATGCGGGCCAGCCACGGCGGCATTAGTTGAGCCGATCGAGCGCCCGTACCGTACGTCCTGGCTGGTCTGCTGCTCGTTGCCCTATCGAGGTCGCTGTTCACACGTAGCCATCCTGTGCGGCCCGGGGAACAGTTGCGCTGCTGGCGATTTGTTTGTTGCTCGCTGTGGCGACGACGACGAGCACAACGCGACGTACGTGCCCGTCTGTTTTTTTCCTTGGGTGGGGGACAAAAATGGCACTGCTGCAATAACTAAAGGGAGGCTATGAAGAAGTTTCGCGTCGAGAACGACCCCAAAAAAAGGTAACGGAATGGGTGGTCACGTGGGAATTGTTGGGCCGAGTATGCTACCGAATGGGAAACTGGTGGGCTGGATTTTGGGGTAGAGCTCCTCCTTTATGTCCAAGATTCAGGTCCAGGTGCAAAATAGGTCCTAGAGGCAATGGTTTTGGAAAAAGTCCACATTCTCTCCCTCAACTATTACGTTCACTTTTCCTCCCTCAACTCTAAAACCGGACAAATCGCCTCCCTCAACTTTTCAAACCATGCATTTTTCCTCCCTCGAGTGGTTTTGACGGCGGTTTTGCTACAGTAACCGCGGGTTTGGTACAGTATCATCACCTTTGCCTTTTCCTTTTTAAAAAAAAAAAAATCGAATCTTTAAAAAATCATAGTAAATCACAGAAAAATTAAAAAATAGAAAATCTAATTTTGTTAGACTCCACATGAGTAGATCTACACAGTGAACATATAATATGGTATACTTTAGTTCAACAAAATAATTATAGAAGCTGCAGCTACGAATTATTTTAATTAATTATATATTCACCGTGTAGAACTTTATACTAAAAGCATATCATATTAAATATTCACTGTGTAGATCTACTCATGTGGAGTCTAACAAAATTAGATTTTCTATTTTATGATTTTTTTTATGATTTTCTATTATTTTTCAAAGATTCACCAAATAAATGAAAAAGAAAAAGGCAAAACTTTCATAGCAAAAACTTTGTACTAAAGCATATCATATTATATATTCACTGTGTAGATCTACTCATGTGGAGTCCAACAAAATCGGATTTTTTATTTTATGATTTTTCTATGATTTACTATGTTTTTCAAAGATTCAACAAATTTTTTAAAAAGAAAAGGTTACTGAATGGGCGGTTAATGTTAAACCGCCCTCAAAACCGCTCGAGGGAGGAAAAATGCATGGTTTGAAAAGTTGGGAAGGCTGGCTTTCCTTTTGGATGTCCAAAAGATTCAGGTCCAGGTGCAGAATAGGTCCTAGAGGCAATTTATGCTGGTTTTCGAAAGGAGATTTGAGTCCACAATACACATTGGACTTCTACTATGGGCCGGCCTGTCCATTTCTAGGTCGCCCTCCTCTCGTTGCCTAACCCAACCGGGCCGGCCGTTCATCTTCCCGGAATAGAATAGTATTTTTTTTAAGATCTAAAAAAAAGAGTATTTTTTTTTTTATAAAATGATGAGCGAATTTCCGAGGCTGTCTGTGAATGAAGTCTCCAACACGAGTAAGATGACGCACCAGAAGCAAACCGTCTTGCCTTCACTGTTGACTTGACTGTGTGGCGTTCGTGCACAGCACAGGCGCACACTGGAAGTAAACATGCTTACCAGTAAGCGCGTAGTAGTAGTGGAGATCGGCGGAGTGGAGGCGTCGCGGGCCCTGGAGCGGCCTGGACGACAGGGAGCGAGAGGAGGCGTCATGCCCCCCCGCCGCGCCGATGGATCGAGTCCGGACTGCCCTAGGACACCGACCTCCACCGTGGCTCCATTAGGCTTGACCTATCTATCATCCTCTCCTCCGTGCCTGTGCGTCCGTCCGTCCGTCCGTCCTGGGGGAGGACGAGAACAAGGTCAGCCACAGCGCCCCGCTGTCCACGTCGTACAACACAACACAAACCGGCACCCCGTCGTCACGCGCGCCCGCCGCGCCGCGCGGCCCTGTGACTAGCTGGGCAGTCACTACACTAGCCCGTGCCGTGCGTGCCAGAGTCGGTTTCCTCGTGGTGCCTACGCGCGGGGCGGCCGGTTGACTTGATCGCTCGATGGAGCGTGGCGGCAGTGCGGAGCAGGAAGTGGGAGTGGTGACTACTGACTCGAGAAGCGCTACGCCTCCTTGGCGTGGTGGATGTGGTTGGTCGTCCCCAGCGCCGGCGCGTCGTCGGCGTCCACTGAGATTTGGAGCAGGTAGAGTTTCCCGGGCGCCGTGCTCCTCGATCGTTTTTGGCCGGCTGACCGGCTCCTGTCTCCTTCCGTCCTTCCGCTGCGCGGCTGCGAGCTGCGGCGCCCGTCACCACCGGGGGTCAATCCGGAACGCGTCTGTGATGGATGACCTCACGATGGCTCGCTAGTGGAGTGCCGGGCCAGACGAATAAAACCTTGACTGACCTGCGAATAGGAGCCGCTACGTGCCTGTCGATCGCCCTTGCCTCCCTCTGCTACACTGACCTCCCTCTGCTACACTGACTGACACACAAATGGGATGCGTTTCCTGTTGGCGCAAATGGCCACACGACACGCGACGTCAAATCTTCTCGGTACGCGCGTGTTCCACGGTGACGTAACGCAACGCTGGAGAGCACAAGCCGCAGCGAACCTACTATAAGTTCGTCGTCGACGTCAACACACCTACTAGAGCTGCACACAACTGTGAGACGACGTGTTCCTTACAGTGTTGTTGTCAAAGATGCACGAAAGATGCGGTGCAACGAGTTGGGTCAGATACGCGGCGGATTTGATTTGACCCTCGGGCAGCGCCGTTTCTTATTCGCTTCTCTATATTCTTCGTGTCCACGAAAATGCTTAAATATTCGGGAGTGGAGACGGTGAGGAGGGTAGGATCGATCGGAGGTGAGGTCACGAAGGTGACAGTTGAGGACACGCCGTTGAAACTTGGAGCTTGCTGTCGGGCGATGCGTTGCCCCATTGCTTGACCAACCAATGGTGGGGTACTGGGGTTCATTAAGAAAAACAATGCGTAGGGATCAAATTTGTGCTAACTGATGGGGAATCCATTCCATCAAGACCGACTTGAAATAATATTCGTGAAAATAAAATTTCTCCTCCACTACCCGATTCTGGGTGGCCTTTTCTTTGTTAGACAAAGTGTGACTAGTGATGTAGAATCCACCGATTCAGATTAGTAAAACAACCGGATTCCTAACTCCTAACTGATGTTCTCAAGTGTAATTTTGTTTTTTGTTTTTTCTATGAGCTCACCAAGTCCACATAGCCCATTGCCTTCAAAAAAAAAAAACATAGCCCATTGGGCCAACCAAGTTTTCGAGACTATCACAACACTGTTTTTTTTTTTTTAACGCGGGACCTTGCCCGTAATTCATTAAGAGAAGTGGGAATGTTTACACGACCTAGCACGAATCCATGGCGAGATGCCTAGGAGTGCACTAGGTTCACGTAAAATACAGAGGTCACCAGCTTGAACGGTGGAGCTTAGAGTGGTGTACTAAGGAGGGAACAAATGTGCGACGGCGAAGAAACGGCGGCGATCAGCGGCCCCCTGTTGGAGTGGCGTCCTCGGCGCTGGCGTCTGCAGGGCATGAGCACATCTAGCACCTCGTGCTTGTGTTGCGGGACCGGGCCGACGGTGCCCAAGGAACCTCTCCGCGGATCGTGGAGTCCGGAGTCCCACTTGTTGACCAAGGGGGGCCCGCCCTTTGAGATCTGCCCTCTCCCACTTGTTGACCAAGATGCGTTTTAGTGCCATTTAGCCCGGAGCTCCTTTAGATGGTTTTTGGGATCTTTGACAACATGCATGCATATATTATATAAAAACAGCATTACATTAGTAGCAAGACGGACGCTCGACTATCACAGCACAATTAAACTTGTTTTAGTGCCATTTAGAAGGAACAAATTTGGAGGTCTTTTGATGGGCGATTTTTTTTAATGAAATTACTTTAGATGGTTTTTAATAGTAGATTGTGTAATCTAGTTTTATCTATGTAATAAGAAAACTGTAAAATTACATACTTTCTATACTTTACATAATGATACATGGCAGTGCTCTTGCCGGGTATTTCTATACTTTGAGCTATTTTTTCACGATCGGGTCTTTTACTTCTTTTTCCGTTTTGATCAATTTCGTGATTAGTTTTGGACTTCCGGAGATGCGGCCAGCACATACGAGTCAAGAAATCATTTTTTAGAATTAATAAATCAAAATTTTCAATTCCACGTCGGAACATTCCCATGTCAAAAGAAAAGCCTGGGTCCATCTTTTCCTGCTAGCTTTATTTTTTGCCGAACAGCAATGGACTAATCCAGCGAACCATTCCACTGCACAAGTCCTTTTCTGAACATTCTTTCCCGAATCTATTCGATGACGTACCCGGCTCGATGTCATCAGGGTGCCACTGCACTGTGAATGCTTCGATGCTTCAATTCGTTCGCTGCATGCTATCCATGCTTGACCTGCAAAAGTTCCAACCGACCTAGGGATACTCCATGATTTTCTGCACACGTTAGTTTGAAACAATGTACTGATACCTACGTGTGCGCATTTTTCTCTTGCCAGTTCGGAGGAAGTATATATACTACACATATACTCCGTAGCAAGCTAGCAACCCCCTACACGTACCAACAGTGACTATTTCAATGAAAACCATGCATGAGCAAAAGTTATATATTGTTTTTCCTCAAAAAAAGTTATATATTGTGTGTGCTAGATGCCTACATGCATGCACAGTGCACTCCATAGTATCTCCTCTCTGGAAAATAAAAAACACTTGCATCTTCGCCAAACAAATAGGAAGGCGTGTGCGCGTGTGCCAAGCATATATGCACATTTTCGTGCGTGCTTGTTCCTTCGAGCTTTATCAACCTAATTTATCAGTCATGCTACTATATTTTACCTCTCATAATAAATCAGTATTAGCCGGCTTATCATCCGCATAAACCATCAACGATCAGGGTCGACTCATTCTTCCTCAATCTAAACTGGTCACTTGTGTATTGCTAGTATAATATTGACATATTGCGGTTTGCAAAATATAAATCACAACATATATAGTTCAGTAGGCATGTTCATGCCTATTCGGAAAGGACACTCCCCCTCTTGAAAGGATCCGGTTTGACATAATCACTAATCCTAATTAGCATGTATCTATAATACAGAGCACATTTCTAATGATATAATCATATAACTATCTATTTGCGGCGTAATGATACAATTATCTACTAATTGGTCGCCTAATTATTTTGTAACATCGTAGTCATGTGAAAGTGAAAGTTAACCCCTTCAAAAGAACAGTAGCCATCTTCAAACCAGCTTGACCTGCAATCCTGCATGCAGCTCGACATCCAACTCCACGACCATCGCGCACACGCTAAACCAACCGCCAATTTCCTGTACAGAAGCTACCAAAACCGCCACCGTCCATTCGTCCCGTTGCTACTTCGCTCATTCTCCAACTTGTTCCAGAAGCACGATCAAATATTCCCTCCCATCATCACTAAACTAGCGGCCCTGGCAACGTCGTCCCAAGCAACAAGAGACAAAACCAAAAGGGTACATGACAAAAGGCAGGGTGAGGAGAGAGGGACATCATGCAAATGCAGGCACAAGAAGCTATGGTATTTACACTTGTAAAGCGAGGTTTGTGGCGCAAGTGACATATTTTAGAAGCCGGAAATCGAGGCTGAAAGCAGCAGTTGGCCTGCCGGCAACCGAAAGGCGGCCGACGGAATTCCATATCGGCAGACGTTGGATTCTTGCGGTTGATGGCGGTGTCCACTGAAACCCGGCTTCATCATTCGCAGGGGGACTTGGGCGGGCGCGGGCGGCCTGCACCCTGCAGCCGTGCGGTCCACGTCTGGTTTGTCGCGTGGAGTTGACGTTGGGCCGGGGCCGCCACTCGCGCGCGTGAAATTCTGTATTTTGTTTTTTCTAAATGGCGAAACCTTTTCTAAAAATGTAGTTAGCAGCTGTAATTTTGTCGAAGTTTGCGTTGTGAAATGCTGTAATTGCGTGGAACAAGTTGAAAATTCTGTGCAGACAGAAGTTGTTTGCAACTTGCAAGTTCTGCCTATGCTGGAGTGTCGCCGTTAATTAAGTGAACACGCAGACGCAGAGGCACAAAGCTCAGCGTCGAGTGACTTAACCCCGAGCACTATCCCCGTCCAGGTCCACAGAAACTAGTTCATAAGCTCGGCGTCAAAAAAGAAAAAAGCCGCAGATGCTCAAACTTTTTTTTAATCACATTTGGTCAGACTTCCCGATTCATTCATGTACACGGTGTGTTGCTTTTTCTGCAAACCTGACGTCGCCTGATAGTTGGGTAGAATACCAAGAACCCGGACCTTACTGTGTAACCGAATCTCGTGGCGTCAATCAATAAAACCTCGGCGTTACTGTACTTGAAGTTGACGCCGAGCCTCAAACCTCAGCGTTAGAAGTCACTAACCTCGGCTTGAGCACTGCTACTGAAATGATTTTCCGTGGCGGAATTTTTTGATTTTCCGTGGCGGACATTAAAACCGCCACGCAGCTAGGGTCACGGTTAACCGTGGCGGGCAAATGTCCGTCACGAAAAATCGATTAACCGTGGCGGTTATTTAACAATGCCCGCCACGGAAAATAGGGATTAACCGTGGCGGTCTTCTTACAATGCCCGTCATGGTAAATAAAATTAAAAAAAAAAAAAAAACCGGATCCGGGCCCAAATGGGCCCGGATCTGGCTCGCGCTAGGCCCGCTCTCGCCGTCTTCACCCGTCATTCACCGCGCCCACGGGGGGCGGGAGAGGAGCGCGCCCCACGGGATCCGCCGCCCGATCCCGCGCCGCCCGCCGCCCACGCATTTCGAAGGTGCTCGCCCGCGCGAGGGAGCCGCCATGAGGACGCTGAACTGAGGGCGCCGCGGGTGGATCCGCCTCGGCTTCGCCGCCGCCCGCGTGGATCCGCGTGGACGCCGCCGCCCGCCCAGCGTGGATCGGCCTCCGGCTCATCGCCGTCGCGTGGATCCGCGTGGACCGCCGCCGCCGCCGCGTGGATCCGCCTCCGCTTCGCCGCCGCCCGCGTGGATCCGCCGCCCGCCCGCGTGGATCAGCGACATCCCGCCGGAGCACCATGTGCGCCGCCGGAGCCGGGGGGGTGCCATCGGGAGAATGAGGGAGAGGGTGACGGGAGGGAGCCGGTGGGGGACTCGGCGGTGGGACTTGTGCGTCTGGGCTGGTGAGAATGAGTGAGAGAGAAGGGAGGCCGGTGGTGAGCAGATTTGGGTTTGATCTGCTTTTATATGCTCCAGGCAGTAACGGGCTCGCATGGGCTTGTCTGGGCTGAAACTCTGGACCTAATTAACCATGACGGTTTTTTTAAAAAACCCGCCACGGTTAATTCATTTACCGTGGCGGTTATTTAACAATGTCCGCCACGGTTAATAAAGACCGCCACGGTTAATCGATTAACCGTGGCGGTTTTTCCCCTGGCCGGGGGGCTGCCAGGCCACCTATTTTCCATGGCGGTTTCTGAAATGCCCGCCATGGAAAATCAAAACTGAACACCTCGCAAAATCAATCCTGTAGTAGTGTAGTCAACTGACGCCAAGGTATGGCCACAATGTTGCGCCTTCCCACATAACCTCGACTTACTGGTTAGCCGGAGCTCGCGAAGCTGAGCCTCAAACATCGACGTTACATGATTTGGTGTCGAAGTTCATATCTCAATGTTTTGTCATTTGACGCCTTTGTTATAGAAATCGATTCTTACAAATCCTTACAGAAATCGACTCTTACAACTTATCTATACCTACTAATAAAGAGCAAAAATTTCTGCCACATTTTTTCACCATCGTTTTCTTTCACCTCCTCCCCTCTCGGTCATCCGTCGTATATGAATAGGATACGGATTCTAATACATGTTTGTATATGTGTCTACGACTTGCATCCGAGGAGGAATTTTAGTCGTATATGTGTCTACGACTTGCATCCATATTATGAAACGTTCATAGAAGGATGTCTACGACTTGCATCCGAGAAGGAATTTTAGCTGTATATGTGTCTACGACTTGCATCCATATTATGAAACGTTCATAGAAGGAATTTATGAATAGGATAGTTGCACTAGGACTCATTAATTGGTGTGCGGTACCATGACAAAAATATTATTTCTTAGTTTACAATAATATACTCTTTTTATATTTAATTTTTTTCATTGTACAACATTGTGTTGTGCAACACGGCTGTAATCCGTAGGTCGATGGCGATTTTGCGTAGCGTATTCGGCTCGCGGTCGGCAGCTTCTACGAGCCTCGCCGGTGTTGGATGATGTGATGGAGCCGATCAAAGGTCTGGAGAGTTTTTAAGAAAGACCTAGAGGATGGTGTATATTGTCGAGTGTCCTGTGAATAAAACATTGTGTTGGTCCAGCCCACGACAGCTGCCTGCATCGGCATTTGAGAATCTTCATGATCTACTCATCTGAAAGGAGAACAAAGAGTGTCCCCATGCTGAACACCTGTCTAGGCGAGGGTTCTAGCTATGGAAAACTAGGTGATACGACTTGTGGAGTGATCAATAAAGAATGACAACTATGTGAAGACGACTAACGAACGGGGACCCGACGATTGAGTAACAGGCGGCGATGTCTATGTGAAGAAGTGGAGTGATGAGTACATATACGATAGTCTTTCTCCCGTTGCAACGCACGGGCATGTTTTGCTAGTATATAGTAATACACCAACTCTTTTTATCAATTAGCTTTCCTACATTATGGAGATCGAACTACTATTTTTTTTAAAAAAAAATCTATGTTGAATTTTGATATTTTTAATTATAGTTTATAGGCTGCTTATTTAACTTTCCCTTAAATCCATTTGAAGATAAGACTACTAACTTTCATTATTTTTTTTTTTATAAATGTACCTTTAGTAACTGTATTTTATATGGACTCTTTATTTAGGTATGTTCGTTTTTACAACTCTTATGGAAATCAGATTGATATTTTTCCTTAATTATAGTTCTGATTTTTCTATTTATTAATTCTACTTGGCATTGGATATTTTATTTAATCTAAACCATTAGTAGTCATTTTTAGATAGTATTGTTGGAGATGCTCTTAAGATAATCGATAGATATATATATTGCACGGTGAAAACTACCTGGTGCAACTGTCCATTATGACGACGCAGCACATGGTTCTATGAATTGAGCAATACTCAGCTACAAGTGGGGTTGATCTCTTAGTATACTACTCCCTCCGTCCATCTATCGGAGGGATATTAGCCTCCGGCACAATGTCTAAGGAGTACTAAAGCTATGCAAATTTTTAATTAATCACCTCGTTGCACGGTCTATGTTTAATTTTCCAAAGTGCATGCACAACATTAGATTGGGCATATGCACAACTACACGTGGTACGAGGCATCATATTTATTAGCAAAATGAGAGGACCACCTAATATCCCTCCAATTCTTGAATTTTTTTTTTTTTTTGGTAATATCCCTCCGATAGATGGACGGAGGGAGTATTATGGAAGAGTACGAGTAGGATAATGCAATATAGGTGCTAGCGCAATCCATCACTACGGGAGCTCGGGCCTTTGCCGGCGTTGCGAGACCTCACGGTGATTTTTCTCACGGCAAAGGGTCTTTGTCGAAAGTGTCTTTTTTCGGCACTCGACAAAGCCTTTACATTCGTAAATTAAAAATAAAAAACCTGAAAATAATAGCAAAAAAATCAGGGGAGGGCACCAATAGCTAGAACTCGGCCATCATCATCGAACCATCACTTTTTCTTTGACCCTTTTTCAACATTTTCCGCCATCTTCATCGAACCATTATTTTTTGACTTTTTTTCAACATTGTTCCACAAATGTGCGAGAGTGGGATCAAACTCCCGCCCTGCCGCTGAGCACTCACCGCCCTCTACCACGACACTACTTGTTTTTTTGTCCATAGGATTGGTTTGAGTTATTCGAATATTGTACTAATCCGAATGTAAATTGTTTATTTGAGACCCTAAATAAATTCAAATCACAAAGTTGTCGACTCTAAAAAGTTTCATAACATTTTGGGATTTATAATTTTGATTCAGAAAATTTTTCGATCCGAGGTTGTTTGCAAAATTTGAATTTCAAATTTGAGAGATTCAAACGTAATTTTCCATGATAAGATAAATTCAAATCAAGAAGTGGTCAAATACAAAGATTCATAACTTTTTGAGATCTCCACTTTTCATTTAACAAGTTTTTTCATCCAAGGTCATTTGAAAATTAAAATTTCAAATTCGAGACATTCAAATTTAATTCGAATTTTCCAAACGACCTTAGATGGAAAAACTTTCTAAATGGAAAGTGTAGATCTTGAAAAATATAAAACTTTATAGTTGACAACTTTTTATTTGAATTCGTTTAGGGCTCTCAAAACTGATTTGAAAAATTTTTTTTTTTGCCAAGCAAATTTCGAAAAATAGGGTCTTTGCACATTTTTTTTCACAAATAGGGTCTTTTCTCTCTCTCTCGATTGCATTTTTTTTTTTTCGGCAAAGAAAGTTGAAATAAAAAGTTGACTACAAAGTTTCATAACTCCTTGAGATCTACAATTTTCATTTAGGTAGTTTTTCCATCCATGATAGTTTGAAAAATTCAAATTTCAAATTTGAATGACTCATACGTAGTTTTGCATGATAAGATGCACTTAAATCAAAAAGTTTTCTACTACAAAGGTTCATATCCTTTTGAGATCTATAAAGTTTTACTTTGGTCATTTATTCATTTGACGAAGTGTTAGTAACATTGTTCTTAAATCTTATTAATTTCTCTTCTAGTTTCGAGAAACTACGAGAGGATATGAGAGAGATGTAGGTTTTGTGAACAACGTTACAAACGCTTTGTCAACTAAAGAAATGACCAAAATAAATTTTGTAAATCTTGAGAAGTTATGAAACTTTGTAGTTCAAAAACTTTTTATATGTAACGCCAAAAGAAGACACTTTCGGCAAATAACGCCGGTAAAGAGGGTTTTTGCCGAGTGCCCGATAAAAGCACTCGGAAAAGAGCCGGATTCCGGTAGTGCATGAGGTAGCAGTGATGTTTTGAAGAAACGCGAGAATCATTTTACATCAGCGCCAGCTACTACCAGCTGCTTCATCAGCACAGTGGCAATGAGCGAGATGATCAGAAAGCATCACATATTCCAAATTATAAACGAACTGGGTGCGTCCTCGTAGACGCTACATGCGGGACAAGGTGGTAAGTACATGATGCGAAAGTACTCCCTCCATTCCACAAAACAAACAATTTTAGCACATATTTTTAGTCAACCAAGTTTAACTAATTATAAATAGTTATTTATATTAAATAAATATCATTAAATTGATTACAGATATATTTTCATAATAAAATAATTTGGAGTCATAAATTTGAATACTATTTATTAAAAACTTGGTTAAAAACGAGAAGCTACTTTATGTGACACGCAACCCATAGTTGCAACTTTTCTGCAACGGAGGGAGTACTAATTTGCTAGCTAGGGCAGACAGCACCAGGCCAGGCTAGTCGTCCTGGCACTACCAGTATTATTTGTTGTTGTCGCAAGCTCGTCCATTTTGAGTACACTGACCAGGCGGTCATCCGAGAGATACAACCTGGGGATTCATTGGGAGAGAGGACACGATCGACGCGCGATTGGACTGGTTGTCCCACACTTCGCAAACATTTGTTCCTCTCCCACTCAAAATCCTGGCCCCAATATAATCCATCCACACTCGCCAAATTATTAAAAGTACGTGCCTAGCTCAGCATGCAAGTACTGCCTCCGTTTGAAAAGTCTGACTAAATTCACAAGAATATCAATATTATTATCAGTATTTCCAACACTTATTTAGTATCAAAGCTATTGAGTTTTTTTTTTTAGTAAATTTAGCAAAACTCAAAATGATTTGACTCCGTATCTTGTACTAGTACAGTAGTAATCTTTTCCGGATAAGTAGGTGTCACAGCCGCGATGGGGAGCGGTGGCGGCGGCACCGGGGCGGTGGCGCGGCAATGGGCGGCTGCCCTAGGGCAGCGTGGCGGCGGCGTCTTGCGGCGCAGGGCAGGGGGCGGTTGAGACAGAGGGTAAGAGCGGGGAATATTTTTCTTTATTTGCTTGTCCCTAAAACAATACATTCTTCCTTATTTATATAAACCCTCCTATGAGATTTATATCTCAAACACTCTCTAAAGGTTTTTTATATTTTTGGAATACTTTTTAAAAAACTATTATTCTTTTTCCTAATAGAAGATTTTCTTATAGATTGGAATATTTTCCGCACACTAAAATCATAATTCTAATCCGAATCGATGCCGAAGTGACGAACCCCCTCTCATGGGCTGGCTCGCCTAGCTAGGCCACCCAGACCTCCTTTGAGCTGGACCGGACTGTGACAGTAGTAGTAGTCAGGTACTACTAGTCAAGTTTGCACGGGAGAATTTACCCCCTGGGTACGGTGATTTCTGATCATAGAAACGATGTGATTGTGTAAAAGATGGCCGCGCTACCTTGTCCCATGCCTCTGGGCTGGTCCATGGAGGTGGGATGCATGGAACAGCGAATTGACAGGGGAGTCCTGGCCTCTTGAGCACCAGCCGGCGGCAGTTTGACGGGACGCAGTCACGCTGGAAAGCCGCGCCGCCAAGGCAGCCAAAAAGCCAGTGTGATGAGGAACAGAGCAGGACGAGGACGACCGACAGGTTCATCAATCTTCAAAGTGGTTGCAGTCCGGGCCCGTGTTCCTTGTTTCCTGAGAAACGCCAACACGGCACTGTCTTATTAGCATGTTACCGTGATGATGACAGATTTGAACCAAGTACGAGTACTAATGGTACCTAGTACTAGCAACCAAAGCTGTACGTTGACGTGTAATTTGTGTTGTGACTAACTTAGCGAGCGGTGCATTCCGTTGCTTTCTGTGGGGTAAAAAAGCACCATAAGAAAGGAAAATTTGCTTGAATTGAGCAATGCTTTAGTGGTTACCGGAGGTAGTTATTCTCCCTTGGCATTTTTGAAACCTGCCAAACGTTAGCCTGAAAAGTGGCTCTTTGCAAAGAGCCTAAAGAGCTAGGGCGGTTTTCATATAAGGAGCTAGAGCCGCTGAAATGTGGTTTCTCGGAGCTTCTCATAAACCTAACATAAATTATTACAAAGCTGTCATTGAGCCTGTTTTTGTTCAACATTTTACAAAACGACTTCAGCTCTATTAGAGAAGATGCTCTACGTCAAAAGCCGAAGCCTTGCCAAATGGAGCCATTCAATCTCAGAATATGTTAGTCAAATTCTCGTAGCTGTTTTTTAGTTGTATTATGCTGCGTTTACCTATGTAGAGATGATATGCATATATAATATGTTTGTGGAGGAGATTGTAGCCAAGCTGTGCAATAAATTGAGTCTAACATGTAAGGTGTGGAGCAAAATTGAGGCCTTATAGTTTTGGTATAAGTGGAAAATACATCGCGAGTGATGGCTAGTGTTGAGTGCCTAACAAAGAGTTACCTAAACCCTCAAATTAACGACCATGACAGTGCGATTAACCCATGAACGATTCTCCTAATTAGCTAGGGCCTTGAGGGCTACGCCCTTTTTGTGTGACTAAGTTCGAAAGTTAGGTTGGAGAAATTTACAGCAACTAATAAGATCAAGCTTTTATAAAAATAATAAATCTAGATTGATGTCATCACGAGACATAGCTACAATAAGTGTCATCATACACAATATTTCAGTAAATCAATATCACACATGGAGGTAAATCCATGCGTGATATTATTAGATTCACTGACCAAATGTGCCCAGTCCGCATACAGTTGCGATTGCAGAAGCGACCAAAATATTGCAGCGGCAGTGTCGGTCTTTTGGAGCGTAAGTGTGGCAGAGTTGAGATCCTAGTACTGAACTGGACTGAGGTTAAACAAAGCGTGAGGGCTAGTGGGCATCACCACAATTGTCATCATCCAGGAACATGCATGGGCCACACAACACAAGGACACCACGGCAGCTCTCAAACAGATTCAGCAATGATTGCTCTGCCTAACAAAATTCCATGCTGTTTAGGACAGGCGAAGGCGAGGAGGAAAAACAAGCTGAATAAAGTCGAAAACGATAGTAGCCTGAGGACAGGTCAATAATCCCCCTGAACCTGAACCTGAAGGAACCGGTCCTGCTCTATTCTCATTCGCTTCACAACTTCTTTTCCTGCAACTTTAGGACCAAACTCGATCAAGTAGGCGTTAAGGTCAGGGGCAGGAGGATGACGGCTCGACAAAAGGCCGTACCTTTGCAAGAAAAGCGGTGGTACAAGATAGACTACCTAATCACGCTTGTACCTGATCAAGCTAGGACCGCTACTTTCACTGTCCCATTAAATTTCATGGTCTTTCTTCTGCTGCTGCTGCAGGTGAGTCTGAAACTTCGGATTGTTGGACTCGAGTCAGCTCCGAGAAAAACAATCGGGTCACGATCCGGCGGCTGCTAGGCGACGACGGAAGAACTCCGTGGATGTGCCGCGCACGAAAGGAACAATCCCTGGATGGATTTGTTGAGCAGGATCGGACAAAAGTCACAAAACACAAATAAAAGACGTGAAATAGTTCGTCCCTCCTTTTGGTAACGTACGTGGAGCCATGCCCAAACGAGGCGTTTTGGAAGGCGGAGCGCGCAAACTCGCGACAGACCAGATCGAGACGAGCGGGGGCACGCGATGGCCTGCTCGCCGTCGGGTGGCGCCATCATGCCAGCAGGAGTACTCATCAACCATCATGCCAGCGCGCGGGCTGCCGGCCAGCCACCCAGCAGCCGTCTACTGCCGAGAGAGGCGCGCGGCCCTCGCGGCGTGCGGACGGCCGGCCGGGGTGAGTGCCGGCCGGGGCCGGGTGGGTCTGGCGGCGTGCCATACGCTGTCGGAGCGGGGACACATGCATGTATGCGCCCTGGGCCCTCACGCCCGCTGGGGTCGGGTGCGATCGATCATCTCGGCGGGCGGCGGGCCACCCCGGGACGTGGCACCGCGTGTGTGGAGCCGGCCACCCCGGGACGTGGCGTCCGTCTGCGCTGCGCCACCAGCCAAGCGCGCGTCTGCACGCCAGGCGCCACCACGCCACTGCGCAGGGCGGTCACTGTGCCTTTTGCCATGTCTGCTCGCGTGCCAACGACGCCTGCGATCGATCGAGCTGTATGGATGTCGACCGATCGGCCGCCGCGCCGGCTGGCCGGCGAGGGCGCCATCATTGGTCGTGCCGGTGCTGATCGGGCTTCGGACACGCGTGCATATACCTGAGTTTCCTTGAAGCATGCTGCATGGAACTCCCATGAATCGTCGAACTGAGCTGACTGTCCACTCGATTGAAGACAGTCGGCGCTCGGAACCAGAAGCATAGTGAGCCACAAGCATGCTGTACGTCTTTTTCGAGCCACGAACCAGAAGAGCATACTAGAGCATGTTGTTCAGTTCAATCAGCTGATGCAGGATTTGTTTCTTTAGACTTTTTTTTAAGCGCAAGATGATTCTAGCAGGTACACTTTTCAAGGGGAAAACCGCGGGATGGTCGGGAGATAAATGGAGCATGTAGCAGATTGGAGGAGTGATGCAATCTAGATGGGCTTGATTGGTTCCTCGCAACAGACACGATGGATCAGATGGGATGTTTTTTTCACTCACTAGTTAATCTTTTCTAATCAAACGTCTCTATTTTTCAATATCTTTACAGTTTTGCTATTGCGTGCTTGAGAATCTTATCTGCCAGACCTGAATTTTCTGGGTTTTTTTTTTCTTTTATTTCCCTTTCTTCTTCATAGACAACATGCATGTAAAGGGAGTAAAACCAAGATTTGGGTGAAAAAATCCTCCCCACCCCAACCCCACCTAAAAAAAAAAAAAAATCTTATCTGCCAGAAATTTTCTGTTTTACCTAGTTTTTTTTTTTTTTTTTAATGGTAGTAAAACAACATTACCTAGTTTCAACTTGTGCTAAATTTACACTCAACTTGTACAAGAGTTGATCGATGTAATTTCAAATCTAGAATTTGTAAAGGTTCGTTAAAAATCTCTCCTAATCCACTCGACTTGTTCTAGAGTTACTATGATTATTTTGGTGTAGTTTCTGAGGAGAATTAATGAAATGTAACTAAAAATTCAGGTTTGGAGGAAGACAGTTTCTACTCGGTTCGTCGTAACAACACTTTTTTTTTATCTAGATCGGAACTTCCCTAAAGCATTTTTTTTTTTTCTTTAGCATAGCATACCCATGCTCTTAAAATTTTGGTGTAGGAGGGAGGTCTTTCACTGCACCCAGACATATAGTGGGCAATCCCTATTTATAACATCAATAGTCATTTGTTTGATTAAATCAACCATGATATATGCCTTGATGTTGCATTTGTTTCAACCCTACATTCTGGTCAAAAAACAATAGAGAAAAAAATAGGAATATATATAATGGTAAACAATACGCGCTACAAGTAAAGTTGGATCATTGGATGGTATCCACTTCCATTGACACAAGTTGCACGCTGTGTATATGTACGCGTGCGTCTTTTTGGCAACAACCAAGTACCATGCTTTATTTCGACTGTGACATTTTAGAAAACAAAAATAAGCGCTTCACGGACAATCGATCTGTATTTGTTTATTTATGAACAAATCCAACAGATTGACTAAACTTAGTAGCCAAATTTTATTGTTTAGCTATTTAATAAAATAGAATTTTGTTTTTTTAAAAAAAGGTCCTCAACAGACTTGTTGTCTTATAAAGTTATGTAGCAAATGGGTACGACTAGGTATTTATGGCCACCGAGATGTTAAGGATAGCATATTTCCTATTTTATAAAATTAAATAGCACACATGTTAGAATTGCACTTAGAAAATCATATAATGCTGAAAATCTCAAAACATTTATTTGGTCCACGCATGCATCCTGTGGTATGCAGTGCTCCAAGTTCTATAGATCTATGATGGCACTGACTTAGGGATGCAATTCATGAAAAAAGAACCCGGAAACGTCGCTATAGGTGTGATATGATCGTGTGACTAGTCAACCAAACTTTTATACCACCTTTTTAGCTTGATGAACGGGTGGTTATGCAAGAAATGTCTACATATCTAAACATTAATTATGTATTGTTATTTAGAACATAAGGAGTTGTAATGATCAGTGGAGGAACTATGGAGATGAACTAGCCATGTACATGGCTTGGTTATAAACCGGTCCAACCTAACCAACCCATGATAAACCGTTTTTAGAGGTCACACATGGTTGGCTTGGTTATGGTCCAAACGCGGTAACCGTTGTCTTCTTCAAAAAAAAAAAAAAAAAAAAAAACCAGCCGTCGAGCTGCGTAGGTGCGTTCGATGGCACTCACGGACTTCATCCTGATGGTGGTGGTGGTGGGCTCGACACTGATGTTGCTACGGAAAGACTTCAAGCAGTCGGCCACCCTCTTTCATCGCAGCTCACGGTGCATCCAACAGCCATCTTTCCATTGCAGTGCATGAGCAACTGGCTCGAGGAGTCCACCGCCGCTGAGACGTAACAAGAAAGAAAGCACTTGAGGAAAGAAGGTCGGTTGCAACCCCAAACAACAATAACGGGGCCGTCATCATCCCCTTCATTCTTTGATCTTCCAATAATAGCGTAGCTACGTTGTCCTCGTTGGCTTCATCGTGGTTGTTGCGACAACAGCAACAACGATGGTGATGCCAAGCTCAAGCTCGAGCTCGAGGAGGCGTCCACGGCCACCCTAATGGCGACCAAGCACTGCCGTGATGAGGTATGTTGTAAACACATGCCAGCAGGGGCGGAGCTATATAGAGGGTTGTGGGTGCGCTCACACCGAGAAAAATTTGAAAAAACAATTATAGCATCCAACTTTTCACCGTATGTGCACCCCATGATAAAAATCTATGCACCCACAAGACAGATTCACCCCGTCGATTTTACTCTAGCTCCGCCACTGCATGCTAGGGTGGACCTATTGGTCATTACTATGACATTGTTGCTGAGCTGCTGTGGTCACCGCTCTATGGGAATTTTGCTTGGATTAATGGATCATATAACGAATATGAATTTTGACAAACCTTTGTCTAGATCTATTTTTTTAGGCTGAGAGTATATATTTTTATAATAAACACCATATGTCTAAAAAACACCATATATTTCTAAAAAGTTGGAAGAACAAGAGAAGCCAGGTGCCATGTCGCATGTGCCAAGAAAAAGCCGAAAGGGAAAAGCAGCACTAAACAGTGGTGGCCAGGGAATTAAGCCGTGCTGGCCGCACGTGCCACGGCGCCCCGGCGCACCAGAAACCGCCATTCCCAGGGTTCCTTCTCTTGGTGGCTTCCTCCACATTCCTTCGTGGAATGAATCGGTTGACTGCTGTGGACCTCACGAGTCATGAGCAAGAACGCAAACGCAACTGCTCTCGGCAGAGCTGCCTACCCTTATTATCAATCAACAGCACAACTAAAAATTGGCCACAATTGTGCGGCCAAACACAGCGCTCCAAATTCGTTTCCCATCACTGACGACGCGAGCAGCTGAGGAGTGCATAAAAATATATTTTAAAAAAGAATCCACTACTACTAGATTGGCTATTGGGCAAGAGAGAGGAGAGGGAAGGGGGGAGGAGGAGGAGGAGGAGGAGGAGGAGGAGGCAGCATAATTCCCACTCACACTGGCCAACCACAGGGCATTCTCTCTCTTCCTCCTGCGGTGCGGAGGCTCATCGTCTTCTTCACCCTCCCTCCTCTCCAGCTCTTCCCTCCTGGGCGTGCTCCTGCATCCAAGAAGCCAAGAATTGTGGGGGTGGCAGCGAAGGAATTGGAGTTCTTGCATGGATGCAGCCCACTGGCAGCAGGTAAATTCCTGATCTTGCGAAACAAACATCTGTCAATTATGCACCACATGCATGCATCTAGCTACCCCGCCCGGACATATGCATATCATCTGTGAGAATTTGGCTTGTGTTCTTCTCGATCGATCCTGTTGTTGGTGTTCATCTTCCTTCCTCTCTCTGCGCCTTGTTCTTGCTGCGTGCTGCGCTTTATTTGATGAGACCAGACCAGGCCATGATCGGTCTCCCTCTTCTTGGGTTCTGCTCTTCCTTTATATCCTTCGTGTAGATCTATGCATACCATCATCAGCATCTATCTCATCCATAGCCTTTGGAGGTGAGGCTGCCTTTGTGGCTTTAATCCTCTCTGCTACTACCTGCTCGGCCCTTTTAATCTTTGATTGAAAGCAGCACACACACCACCACCATCAGCACCTTTCTTTTCCTCCCTTTCTAATCCCCCTTTCCTCACTATCATCCTTTTTATTCTCCTCCATGGCTTTTCTCCTTCTCTCTCCTCGGCTCACCATCCCCTTGCTGCTGCATCAAAAGAGCAGCCATGTCGTCCGGGTCCGTCCCATGGTGATCTGTAGCAGAAGCAGCAGTACTGGACTGGAACACACAACCCTACAAGAGCACAAGCAGCAGCTAGCAGCTAGCAAAGGTGTGTTTTGTGCTGTGGTGTCTTGTGTTTTCTCTTTCTTCATCTTTTTTCTTTCCCGGCCTGGCCTGCCTGCCTCATCACCTTTACCTTTCGTCTTCCTTTTCCCTCTCTCTACTCTAATCTGTCTTTGTATCCATTTGTTTGGTTCTTAGTTGCGCCATAAAGATTCTAGCATCCCCACACATCTCTCCTTCCCTGCTGCATCTGCATGCATGCCCACACACATGCTATTTTTGTTCACTTGTTCTTGCTTCTTGCTGTGCTTGTGTAACTACCTTGAGCTGCTGATTGATCCACTGCGATCTAATGATGTGCTGTTGCTGCACCATGCGTGTGTCGTCAGGGCCTAGGGCTGGTGAAGCCCATGGAGGAGATGCTGATGGCGGGCGCCGCAAATCCCAGCCAAGGCTCGAATCCGAACCCGACGGCGCCGGTGCCGTCGTCGGCACCTGGCGGCGGTGCCCTGCGCGGTAGTGGCGCGCCGGCGGCGCCGCCCTGGCGGGCGCCGGTAGCACCGAGCGGCGCGCGCGGCCGCAGAAGGAGAAGGCGCTCAACTGCCCGCGGTGCAACTCCACCAACACCAAGTTCTGCTACTACAACAACTACAGCCTCCAGCAGCCACGCTACTTCTGCAAGACGTGCCGCCGCTACTGGACGGAGGGCGGATCCCTCCGCAACGTCCCCGTGGGCGGCGGCTCCCGCAAGAACAAGCGCTCCTCCTCGTCGTCGGCGTCGGCGTCCGCATCCACCTCCGCCTCCGTCACGAGCTCGTCCATGGCCAGCAGCACGGCGGGGGCGCGTCCAATAAGAACCCGAAGCTGGCGCACGAGGGCGCGCACGACCTCAACCTGGCGTTCCCGCACCACGGCGGCCTGCACGCCCCCGAGTTCGCGGCGTTCCCGAGCCTCGAGAGCAGCAACGTGTGCAACCCGGGCGGCGGCGGGATGACGAGTAACGGCCGGGGCGGCGGCGGCGCGGTCGGCGCGCTCTCGGCAATGGAGCTCTTGCGGAGCTCCGGCTGCTACATGCCGCTGCAGATGCCGATGCAGATGCCAGGAGATTACGCGGCGGCAGGGTTCGCGCTCGGAGAGTTCCGCACGCCGCCGCCGCCGCCTCCACCGTCGCAGAGCGTGCTCGGCTTCTCTCTGGACGCACGGGCCGGGGTCCGGTGCTGCCGCGGCGGGGTACGGCTCCAGCGCGGGGCTGCAGGGCGTGCCGGAGAACGCGGGCAGGTTACTGTTCCCCTTCGAGGACTTGAAGCCGCCGGTTAGCTCTGGAGGTGGTGGTGTTGCCGGTGGTGCAACAGGTGGCGCCGGCGATGGAAATAGCAGCCATAATCAGTTTGACCACAACAAGGAGCAAGACGGCGGCGGCCCCGGTGGCGGGCACGACACGCCGGGGTTCTGGAGCGGCATGATCGGCGGCAGTGGCGCTTCTTGGTAATGGAAACGGGGCGGCGGGCGCCATGCATGGCTCATGCAATGCAAAGCCTCCGTGGCGAGCGTGCATGGGCATGCAGTAGAGACAAGGGTTCAATAAGAGGTCATCGGTGGTGGTCGTCGCCCTGACATGGGAGTGTTTTGATGATCTCTTTCCTAGTGTTGTTCCTGGTGGTGTTCTTCGTCTTCTCGCCGTCGCCGCCGTCGCGAGATCGTTCATGTGTGTGTTTTGCTGACCATCGACTTTAATTGGGGCTCTAACACACCAGAGAGTACAAAAATTTCAGGGGTCATGATACATAGCCAGCGATCTCTTGGTCGTCTCTCTCATTTCTGATCATCTTTCACTTGATCTGCCATGGTAGCTGCTTCACTGTAGCACCGGGGGAAGCTTGTTTTTAGGCCGGCTTCAAGTTAAGATGGTACAGTACATCAGTGTGTCCACGCCACACATTGACAAGGTTTAGTGAATTCAGTGTGTTTGGTTGGTAACAACAACGGGTGCAGTGTGTGTGAACTTTTGAACCTACTGGTGCAGAGTTAGTACTAGATCTTAATTTCAAGGGGATTTGCAACAAGTTTGTGTATTCATCCAAAATTATTAGAGATATTCATTTTGTTTTTGACTTGCTGCTACTTTAATTATTATGATGATGTAGGCTCATATATAATAGTATTAGCATAAGTACTTTTTATGAGAACAAAGGCTGTTTTTGAGCGCATGTAATGTGTATTTTATTGGTATTCACAGTGTTACAAACTACTCCTACTAGAGTAATGTATACGTATAAATCTGATTCTAGTGTTCTCTACTTTTGCAAGCTTGTCTTTCTATCTGTCACCTCTGCCTGCGCTCCTTTTTCTTGCAGCAGGGCTAGCTCTGAGATGTCATGTCTCACCATGCATCTTCCAGCCATGAAAGGCACTACCGAGGTCAGGAATTCAGGATGAGGAGAGAGAGGGCATGAGATGGCCGGAGGGTGAGGGACTGCCAGGTCAGAATTCAGGATGGAGGAGCAAGAGAGGGCATGGTGATGGCCGGAGCAGGAGAATATTTATATATGAAAAAACAAACATATACTGCCTAAAATTTTTTATATATTTTAATAAATTTTGCCCTCTTTTTCTCTTTACCACATGGATATACTAGGTTTTATTATATCATATGGTTGGCCATCTGTAAGTGCCTGGGCAGGCCATTTGTACCACCTTTATCATTTTTGTAAGGCCAGAAGGTACAACGCTCCCTGCTCATCATAGTGCTTCTTGCATCCTTTCTGAGATCTCTCCGTCCTCATGCTTTCTTGTCCAAGTGGGTAAAGAACGCAACTTTTTACCACTCCTAGTACTCATTTGTTTTTGTTTGTTATTAAGCATTCACACTTGCTCAGTGTTCAACTGCCCACACCAAAAAGTTGTCACCCAATGATACTTCCAACCAGCCTGTACCTGTGTACCACACCATAACCATGCATTTCCTTGTCCATGGCCTGTACTGTGTATACTGCAATGCAGTAGTATGGCACACAAGCTCTTCGATCACTTCTTCAGTCACCATGCGTCCGTCCATATGGCTTCATGCCAAGCACAACCAGGTAGTACTTGTTCTCTTGGAGAGATGAGTAATTAGAGGGCCCCACACAAAAAAACATTCTCCTAGGGATGCGGGCAGGAGGAATATTTGTTTCATCATTCTATTGATGCATTGGGCAATCGTATTAAACAACTGTACGTACTGCCTCAATGTGCTGAAAGGAGTATATTAAGATACCAAAATGCCATAGAATGCATGTGAACTATAGTATAGTACTCTATTGGTAGTTCCTTGATAGCAGTATCAACCTAACAATGTGTGGATAAGGATTATGTGTGCATGCTCTTGTTCTCATGATTCACATCATTGCTTCAACCTTTGATAACTATAGAAAAAGTAACACGTACAGTACACAAACTTTAAGGAAAATGTCTCTCTGTATAATTAGTTTAATTTTTACAGTATATTTCTCTCCATCATTTTATGGGGCGTCTCCAATGGTTTGGGACCAAATCGCACACCCATTAGGAGAAATTAAACAACTGGCTATCAATGACAATGTTGAAATAGTATATTGAAGATACCAAAATGCCAAAAATAAACATGTTGAACTCATAGTATAGTGTTTCTAAAAGATTGGTAGTTCCTTAGATATTTATTATCAACCTAACAATTGGGATAAGGATTATGTTGCATGCTCTTGTTCTCATGATTCACATCATTGCTTCAACCTTTTATAACTATTTTTATATCTAACACGTACAGTACACAAACTTTAAGGAAAGTTCTCTAGAATTTCTCGCATAGCTATTTGATCACCATTGGAGACTTTTAAGAGTGTCCTCCGAGAAACGTATTTGTGAGGGGACATGCACGTTTTTCCAACGACACTTTTAAAAAGACAGAGGGAGTAGTTATGTAGGAGTACAGTATAAGTATACTCTAACGAAGTGCTAGTACTCTACTATATCAGATGAATACTGTGACTACATTGTGGTGATCTAACCTAACGGCTATTAAACACTAGTTTTGCCAAAGCCTTTGACTCTGTCAAAGTTGCTTCCTTATTTGTAACTATCACCTACATGTCTCAATCTGCCTATTTTTTTTTTCTATCTATATATATTTTCTGGGGTGTGGTCTCAACTTTGTCTGCATCCTGTCCTTGCCTGGCTCTCATGGTACTACAAGAGGATAGCTCATTGTTTGTTGCATGGGAGTGTAGTTGCTGTGCATCCTCTATATACCTTGCGGTGCAATGGCTTCCTTAACTTTTACGTGCGCATCTCTTTCATACATGCTACAAATGCGTGGATACGATTGGGGATGTCCAAGGCCTCGCCTTTCAAGTTACTCCATACTCTAGCTACCTAAACATGCACCTCCTTGCGCTTGTTCATTTATGCGAGAGGTGAAGATGGAGCTAGGAGAGGAGAGATCTGCATGTATGCATATATCTGGACTACAAGCCTACTACTACAACGCACTATATGCCTTTAGTTTTCGTCTCAGTTGTCTTTTTGAGCGCTCCAGAACTACTATACCTCTTTCGTGCATTCTTACACTTAGGTCTACCTCTGCGTGTTGGTGCTTTCTGATGGTGGAAAATTCAGTTTCTGGAAATAGCTGGGTAGCAGAGAGTGTTCCAGGATCTAAATCTGTAGTAATAATACCACAATGGTCTCTGGTAGTAGAATTATTGCTGCAAAATGTAATCACAGTTCACCACACCAATGAATTAAAGTTAAATTCAGAACTTAAAGTGATTCTGAATTGCAACCAAATTTGATCTTTTTCCTTTTTAAAATGGTACATATATATGTATCTCTTTAGATTATATTTGAATTATCAAAGATATTATTTTTCTCAGAAAGGAATATTCAAGGAGATTCATAGAAGAATCATATATTTATGATATCTAGTGAACAATTGATGCCACATTGTGAGTTTATGATATGGTGGTGCGCATTTATATATCTATAATTTTGCACTGTGTGGCAAGGCAAAATGTTTGTAGGCTAATTTAAAATTGGATGGTTTTGCGCTCTCTAAAGTATCTTTAACTTAATTAATGTGGGAGTAAGATATACTCTCCCTCTTTCCATAATGTATTGCATATTTTGCATGTATACAAAGGTTGCATGAATAGATTTGCATTTAAATTGATTTTATGTTGATGTTGTTTTTGTTAGTTACATTGTCAATATTTAGCATTAGAAAAATCAAAGTAAGGACATAGTATACTTTGAAGACAATTTTAAATTTTCCTTACACTAGTTTACTATGGGAGTGACAGTGAGGAGAATTTTGTAGCTTATTTTAAGTGAGGTTGTTAGTGCTAGTATAACTGAAGATAAGGCTTGTGAGTTTTTTCTTCTCTTTTTTTTTAAACACATGGGTAGCAGAAATTCATGAAATGCTTATGTTTTAGGATTTTGAGGTGATTATTTTTCATTTTAGTTGCGTTTATCTATTGAACCTCGAGCAAATGTTTTTCTTTGTTCCCTTATGTTCAATATACTCTTTATATATGCTGGGCCAATCAGTGGCATAATAATAAAAGATGAAAAACCAAAAAAAGGCTCTACCCTTGCATCTATTGGATAAATAGAGGAGGGCAAAGTCCTTTGGTGTACCTTCCAGTTAAGAATTGGGGCTTCACAATTACTAGCAAATATTTCTCTTCTCAACCCGTGAACAATATGAGTCTGAAGCTTCTTTCATAACTCCCAGAATTTCTTCGTACCCATACTGATTTCTTCAAACGAACAAAACAACAAATGGTATTTTCATAAGCTACGCTAATGTTCATAAAAAAAAAGATCTCACTACTGCTAGAAGATGTGAATTTGAGACAATTCCATTAGAGTGCTTTAGAGTGGGGTTACACATATAAAGTTTGCTTAGTGTCTTAACGCTGCCAAGAGGTTCAAGATGTTCTTCTTTTGCTTCTAAATTTGGCATCTAGATGTCACCACATATAATTGTGGGGCTTTGTATTAAATATTTATAATAATAACACGTGTTGGGGTACTTTGAGTTAAATATTCAAATGAAAAATACATGCAATGTAAAAACAGGTACTAGGCTACCTTGGATTTATATTCCCGTAAGTTATAACACATGTTTAGGTTTACATACATGATGGTAAATATTAGTAATTTAGAAAAATGTTAGAGAACCCGTTATTGTTTTTATTAATGATTAACACATCAAATGAATGGTATGATGTTTGGCATTTTGTGAGAATTTTTAGTGTTTCTCTATTTTTTGCCATGTTTAATGTGAGGGTTAATGTGAATGGTCTAAAGTGTGTTAGCATTATGATTTTGCTTTGGGTTAAGATGATTTTAATGGAAAAGATGGGTGATTTAGACACAAGTTAAATATAATGTTTGTCAAGTATTTAATAATAATTGGAGCCCACCATATCAATTAATGGTTAGTTGTTTTCTTCTATATGCGAGAATTCCTAACATTCGGCATCTTTTTTTTTTTATTCTAGTTTGCAAATTAACATATAGATGATTTAAAATGATAGAGCCAAATCGTAATAGTAAGATCGATAAGATATAATGTAGTACGTTGTATTTCTAACCTCAATGTTTGTACAAATTGAATTATGAGTTGTTTTTAATTTGGGGGACGCGATGTAGTAAGATGACGATGAATAAATAATCAACTAATTTTTGTATCAAACTGAAGTTATGTATGTTACATGGTCCAGAGCCACCCCGGCCCACCCCGTTTTCAAACTGAAATAACACCTTGATGCCTAAGTGGCATCTTGTGAAATGCCAACATGAACGATCATACATACTTACTTGTTAGATCTTCTAATTTTGAAAAGATGAGCAGCAGGAGAACCATCTCTGTCGCTCACTAAGTCCACGAACTGTACATGGAAGTGGGATTCAGAGTAGAATGCAAGACAGCGAGGAAAATTAGGTCACAAACACATGCACTTAACCCACTAGTAACTAGCTAGGTCTGGACCAGCCCAGGTCACCACCGTGATTTTACGTGTGGATCATTCCTGTTCCCTGACGTGTCTGGCTGGGGCGACGGCGCGGCCGGCTGCTGCACGTACCAGCTCCACTGTTACAGTTTCATCCCCACGGTGTGGTAGCCTGGGTCTGGTCTTGAGAAGAGACGCACACCCGCGCAGGTCCTTCTCCCTTGGTTTCCAAGCTATAGCTAGCCATCTGATCGACTAGGTGCCGTGTGTGGGTGACCACCGTGCCCTGGACGCGAAATGTTGCCAACCACCGTGCTACTGCTACAGCAGCGCTGCGTGTAGTGTACTCACTCCGTACCAAAATAAATGACGTTTTCGCTTTCCTTAAAAATATCTACCGACAATTATATATTAAAATAGGATTAATATTTATATTACAAAATTAGTATCATTGGAAAGATCTTTTGATCTATTTTTTAACAAATCTATTTGAAGATTTAAATCTTTTACGTATTTTCTATAAATCGAGTTAAAATTTGTGCTACGTCGCTCCCAAAAACGCCGTTTATTTTGAGACGGAGGGAGTCGTGTAGTGTAGCAGCTGCGAAGATCGATCCGTGGTCGTCGGTCGAGCGAGCCCTGACCGCCGGCCTACGGAGCACGCACGCACCACGTGCCGACATACCAGCCTGCCCCGGCCTGTTAGATCTCCGTGTGAAATTGTATTTGTACGTGCACTGTACAATACATTGTGTCATTGGCCGTCTGCATACGCGGACCGTACATGAAATGAAAATGCATTGCCTACTCGTAGCTACAGGAGCAGTACCAGATTCCCGGATAAACTGTCCGACAGAGAGGAGTGGCTACTGCTGCTGTCCGGGCAGATGGCCAGACTCCTTTTCGACTTCTCAGTTTTCACCTGTCTGATCTTCTTGGAGCTCCGACCGCCACGTTTTTACGGACCGGAAGTGGAAGGCCTGGGGTTGCTCGGCATGTGGCGCCATCCCTTAAACCGCCCCAGCGGTTTTCGTCGCGCCAATTCAAACATCGCTGTGTTTAGATGGAGAAACTTTGAAATCCAAACTCACTTTCATCCTATTTATCTCCGGTTTGAGCCAGCACCGCCAACGGTTTTGTAAAAATAAAAAAACTAATTACATTTTTTATAAAATGCTAAAAAATTCTAAAAATACTTCATGATTTGTAGAATCAATGATGTCAAAATTACTTAAATTTGAAGTATGTTTTTCGCCTGGATTTAATGGGCTGCTTTTCGGCAAACTTAGATTTGAAATTTTTATACCAAACCAACTCCCATTTGGCCGCCAACGGCCGCGCGCCGGCACCATGTAAACGGTTCCATGCCCAGCGGCTGTGTTATTTTGGGACTGGAAGTGGAAGGCGCGCGCCGGCATACATCCCTATCGATCGCTTCGGGCGCGCGCCAACATCATATCGATCCCTTTACATCGCCGACCCCGGTGATTCTGAACGGCCGGCGACGTCGCCGGCCGGCCGGTGAGCCATGTAGTACTTCCTGCTTCCCAGCATGAGAAACGTAGCTAGGGACAGTTGGAGACACGTATCGATCGAACAAGGGAATTTCAGTTCCACGGCACGGAGGTTTTTGACCCATCCATCCATCTATCCGCCGTAGATCTAGGCCCACCATTCAATTCAGAATTCAGCTGGGGTGGAGGAATGTTCCGAGGCCCATGCCGGCATGTTGGTCGAATTCAATGCGGCGGCCCGGCCGATGGTTACGATCTGGTACGCGACGGCGACGCGTGATCTGGGCTCATCAATGCCCGACTGCCCGCCGGCGAACAGCCATAACGAACTGGCTGGCAGTACTTCAGCCGCAGAGGCAAAGTACGTTACGTAGGAGTACCGGCGGCGCAGATCAGAACGGAAACTTGGGCCGGCGACGTCCTCATGCTCCCATTGCTGATTAAAACTCTTAACGGTATGCGGAGCACTAGATGATTCTGACGTGGACATTCGTTCGGTGTAGAGTAGTGTACTACGTATTATCCTAACCGGCAGGTACGACGACACGCACGCATACGGCCCGAGTTCCGTGTGTTGAGTTGCGTGATTTCGTAAGCTGGCACCCGGGCCTGCCTGAGACAGCATTTTCACCTGACTTGACCCAGGCGGAGTAGGAGTGTACTGTGCTCGAGTCACCGCAATCTATATGCGACGACGAGGACCCAACGGCGGAAAGCACACTGCACGCCGGCCGGTCGGCATTTGCGCGCATTGCATTTCGGCTCCACATGCCTTAGCTTTCTCGGTACGGCGTGGTGGTCAGGGCATCGTGGGCTCGTGGTGACTCTTTCGACTCAGACCCATTGCTGGCGAGGCGAGGCGACACGGTACAGTACGTTGCGGCGTGGTGTTTTTTTCCTTCACCGTGGGCCGGACCGTGGCTACTGGCTACGTAGCGTACCTCAGCGTGACAAGTCATCTACCAAAGTTGTCTGTCCATTAAAAGATCGACACCACGCCTGTTTCAGGCGACCATACGACAACTGTTGGAGAGTTTGCTTGCTCAGGATACCTACAGTTGCATTCTAGTACATCAGGGTGGCAACAAGCCGCATGCTGGAACAGTAACCAGGTTCTCTCCAAATCAACCCGGAACCAGGACTCACTCGCTAGTCTCCACCACCTGCGATGGGAGTCACTGTCCGGCCCACTTTCCTTCGTGCGGAAGACATGTAGGGCGGGCGGGGCCTAGCTCGTGATCGACTCACTATTCTCCGTCTGGTAGCGACGGAGATGGACAGCATGCGTTGCATTTGTTTGTGGAAGCATTTGCATCCAAGACATAGTAATCAGACGGTTGGCCATGGAATTCTCGCTCACAAGACCTCTAGGGCCTCTTAAATTGTAGAAAAGTTTCTAACAAAGCATTTGGATATATAGTACATGAGAAACACGTGAATTAGAAGAAAAATAGACACAAAGAAAGTTTTCAAGAGGTTGGGCGTTGTTAGATTTCCTCTATAATTCTTGAAGAGTCAGAGAGGTGACACACAAGATACAAATCTATACTTTACCCTGGTTTGTGTATCTATACTTTTTTAAGCCTCCACAATGAGCCACGTCATTGCCTTTTCTAGACCACACGATCTCAAATCCACAGTTCTTATTGTCCTCCACGAAACTTCTAGACAGCTCAGGGAAACCACCGTCATCCTCTTCCCGCGCTCCAACCTTCTCCGGAATGAGATCGTCTAACTTCATACCAAGACGACTGAACCTGCAGTCATATGCAATCTTAGCCATCAGCTGAGCATCGGACGTCTGCCCGTATTGACGCGCTCACGGCCTGCTGGTCCGGCCCAAATACAGCCCATTGTCTCCGGTCTCCAAATCTCGTCGAGTCGCAGCCTCATAGCGCCATCGTGTACTGTCGCGCCGCCGCTGTATACCGCCGCGGCCCCGCCGTCTAGCGCCACGCCACCGGTGGCATCTAGCGCTGCGCCGTCGCATCAGCTGCCTCCGCACTTGCCACCGCGTCGGTCCCTCCGAGTAAGCGTGCCCCGCTCTCCTCCGGTACATGCCTCATGTCCAGCACCTAAACCTGACCTGAGCGAATCTCAAATCCACCATCTTCTCGTCTTCCTCCTCAGGTCTGGAGCCTCAGGTCATACACGATGCAGTAGCAGTTGGCCCAGCTACAGATGCAGCGCTCCATCTATCTCCATGTGCTTTTGTATTCCAAGGGAAGGGTAGCCGTGGTTCGGCAATTCTGCTTGTCAGGATGTAGACACAATAATGCAAATAGCAGAGCTGTTGACAGTTTCAGAAAAGGATTGTTAGATAGGATTGTGAGATTGTAAAGTGATATTGTGACTAAAGATTTGAGAATGTGATCTGAATTGCTCAAGTGAATGACTGGATGTACATATTGTTTTTTTAGATAACGGAATTACATTCAATTGGCAACGCACGTAAGCCTCTGCGTGACCACACACAACCAAACTTATTATTACGTAATCTAAGAACAAAAAAAAAACTTTGTACATGAAGATATGTATACTAAAGATCAACTACATCCATAGCGTCGAAGAATTCAACCCATGGACACCCCACCTCAACGCGCAAGAGGAAAGGCAAAGTGGTATGTCTCCTTCCGGACATCCCCCACTATGTTGTCCGCCCACGCTTTGATTCAAAACCGTTGTGGATCATCTCGTTTTGGATATGCAAATATGTTACCGGGTCGCTAGGGTGCATCGCGACGTTGAATGGTCGCCATTGGAGAAACATCTATCCTCGACGAAAGAGAGGCCGTTCCTCAGTTAGAATGTGTGAGCAACGGCCGCCGCCGCCGTGTCGGCGAAATAGGAAGTCGCCACCGTGAATCCTCTCCTCTTCGACCTCCACCTTGGGCACTCCCACCGCAGCCTATGCGCGAGTGAGGTTTGGGGGTGGTGGATCTTGACATGGAAAAAAGGTCCGCCATGGAGAAAATCCGATCAATCTTTGGGGGAGAACGTGTGTGATCCGGCCGTCCTCCTCTCAAATTCCGGAATAAAAGAAATCTCCAATGGAGGAGGAAGACGCGGTTAGGGGGAGGCCCCTGTGTCGCCGGTAGGAATTTGTAGTTCTGCCTACCCTGTTCTATCATTTGATGGAATGTGAGAAGATTCAGAAACAGGCCCTCCTTGTCAAGTCCGAGCTTAAGCTCAAATGGAGGGTGGAAACCACCACCAACTGGATTTTACAAGGTTAATTTTGATGCAACTTTTCATTTAAATTCAGGTATGGGTGGTTGGGGATTGGTCGTGATCAACCATGGGCAAGGGAGAGGTTCTGGAGGTGGGTATGGGGCGTCTGCAACAACTATCTTCTCCTCTTTATGCTGAAAACTTTGGCTGGGAGCGGAGGACCGGGGGGGGAGCGCCGCCATGTTTGGAACGTGCTGCATATGGACCTCTTCCTCCGCATAGATTGTTGCATAATGATCATGTCTTGTAGCATAATGTACATTTCTTCCATGGTTCAGACACCTCTTTTCTTCCATCTCATGTATCCTGATTTTACTTTTGATGAACGCAAGTTGAGGTTTCTTTAATCAGTTACAACATGAGCTGAAATAGGAGAGGATGGCAACCAAATTATAATAATACTGATGCAATCGAAACACACATGAAGAGAACCAACAGACATGCGAACATAATCATGGCAGCCAACAAAGCAGCAGACGATCGTCCATGCCTCACCCTCGCCGCCTCGCAACCGCAGGAAAAGACGACGAACTCGCGCCAAAAAACATCGCTGGCGCTAAAAAGGCAGTGACAGAGTTGATTTTGGGCCGAGGCCCATGCAGTGGAGGAGCACCGTAGCCGAACCAGGCTGTGAGCATATAAACTATTCGTGAAAGCCGGCAGACGTTCGATGCTTAGCCGACGGCACAGATGGCGTGACTGCAGGTGCAGTCGTTTGAGAAAAAGCGCTTGATCTCGTTCCCTTCTCCACCGCCGCACCTGGAACAACACCGCGACGGCCACCTCCGCATCCACCCGCCGTCACGCCTCCTCCGGTCGTCAGCCCGCACCTCAGTCCAACGCTGCCGCCATTGCAGCACCCACCACAGCCGCCGCCGCACCTGGCTGGTCCGCCCCGTCCCGTCCCTCGCCACTGCCGCCGCCGCTCCGACGTTGCCACCGGCGGCGCATTGGGACACCACGTGGCGGTCCGGAGTCCTACAAACTTTTGGGTTCGCGCTCCATCAGCCCCGCCCCACCCCTGCGTCCTCACCCCATCTCCCTCCCCTCAGCGACGCCCGCCGCTCTCCGCCTGCCTCAGTGACGTACGACGCCGCTCCGTCCCTGAACTCACCAGGTCGCCAGTCAAAACAGCACACGTCGCCTCCGTCCCCGTCCCCGTCCGTGCTGTTTCACATCCCTGCGCCACACCACCTCAACATCTGATGCCGTCTCCAAAAACGTTCAGGCCTGCTATATGTTCCCCTTTACCGTTTTGCCATACGCCCTTCAACTGCTCGATTGAATGCTTCAACTATTCGATTCAATGCCCTCTAAAATTTCAATTGCATGCAGGCTTGCTAGGATGCCCAAACGAAGAGCAGCTCAATTACATTAGAACCATACAGGTAATACTATCCACACGTCACACATATAGTAGGATGAGGCCATGTTTCCTTGGTTGTGTAATTTACGGCAACCAGCTCTATACAGCGGTACCAAAATCAAGAAATGTTATTTTTCCATACAGTTCCACATCCAAAATCATCTTTTCCTGTGATACTAATTTTTTTTTGTCGTTTTCTTATACAGATATAGACCTTCGATGACCATAGTCTGCTTCGGCAACACCAAATGGGCGTTCTCTTAAACAGATATAGACCTTCCATGGCCATATAGTCCACTTTGGCAACACCAAATGGGTGCTATATACAAAGCTTAAGGTATCTTTTGTCCAATCCAAATTATTAGACTATTGCTAACTGTAAATCTGAAAATTAATGACCCATGCTACTTTGTGCTAGCTGAAACTATTGCTAAGAAGTATGTATAAAAATCTTTCATAATCATGTAATTATGTTTAATTTATAACAAACCCTCTATATGTGGTTCTCAACATACTCTACTTTTAAAGCTTGCAAATTGAAGAACTATTTCCCAGTTTGAACAACCATTTTGTACCTTATGATGAAAATATTACTTCCAATTTCGTGCCTACATCATTTGCCAATCAGGCTTTCAGCAGCCATATCTGAAACAGCATTATAGTTTTCAATGCTGTTGTATGTGGCACACTACAAAGCAATATTTATTTCTAATACCTCCATACTGATCCTCCTTTGTTTCAGTTGCCTTTATGTGGTGACAACCACAACACCTGTGCAAAGTTGGCGTACAGACCTATGTTATTAGTAAAAGAAAAACTTATTCTTTCTACATTTACAGCCTGAACAACATATTGCTGCCCGCACTTTCATTAAATTACCCAAAACTTTATGAATGCCCTGTCTACATCTTTTCTGTAAGCCTTACATGTCAATTGTAATTAGTATAATATCTTGCTAAGTGTTTACTTTCTCTTCGGCAACAGCCCAGATAATGAAGTCAAAAAAAAGAATAAACCTACCTCTACCTACTTGTGCTTTCAAGTGGGAATTTAGATTGTTACTAATTGACCAACGGTGATGTGATAGTGTGAAATTCCGTCACAAATCAAAGAATATATGGAGATAAAAAAAGAAAGCAGCAGTATTTTGTTGCTTTGATGATTATTCAAGTTGGTGCCAATTGTCAAAAAGTACCAGTAGAAGAAAAAAATGACTAGAGATATGATGTGGTTTTCCTTGACCACGGTTTTGATTCCTGTGATGGTTTCCTTTGTATTTCTATAAACAAAGCCCAGGGTCCCTATATGCATTTGCTGGATTACAGGTGCTGACGTCCTTCTTTAGCGTTTTTTAGGATTGTTTCAGTAGATTTTTGTTGGATTGGCACTAACTTAAATTGCTGACTAGTTTAGTTTATTGGTAATGGAGGTAGTCAGATTGACCCAAGAGAAAGGGGATGCATGAATCATGTGCCATCAGTTCTCTTTGTTGAGGTCCTGAGGAAATGTAGTGCTTAACATTAGAATTTGTGTTTGCTGGTAGTGTCCCATAGTGCTCTACACTTTGTTCTTGCTCTGAGCCTGTGATAGATGAGTTGTGCAAGTGGGAAGTGGGAACTGACTCAATATAAATGTACCTCTAAAGTGAAAGTTTTGGTTTTTGTGGGGATACATTTTAAGCTCTGATATCTTGCATAAGTAACTCACTAATAATTCAGATCGTAACCACAAAATGAGAGGGGGGAGGGGGGGTGATAATATTCCAGTATAGCCTCTGTCAGGCTCTGGCACTGCAAGCTAGCACTGTTACACTGCCATCACTGCATAAGAAACACTAGTATCAAGAACCTGGCTACTCTGAGGCAAGGTGTCAGCCGAAGATTTCTAACTAAGCAGGAAAGAATGCCCCTTCACTGATCACACCCCCAGTAATCAGGGAAGTCCATAATATCTGCGCTAGAAGCTCATGTTTGCATCAGTCATGTTCTTGATACTGGCATTTCTAGCAGCAGTGAGACTATCACTCAGATGTTATCACTGGGTTCTGTCTTAATGCTACCAGATATGTTACAGTCGTGTTATCTAACTCTATCTAGTTGAAACATTTGCAGTCACTGTAGTCTCTCAGGAATGCCCACTGGAACTGGCAGAGGAGATCGCTGATGGTTTGCAAAGGATGGAACCCCATTATTCATGACCTTAGCCATCTGGTCAGTAGTTCGATCAAGGCTGTCCTGTTCCAGTAACTGAACAAGCGACAAAAATATATCCATCCTTGTAACTTCTCTGTTTGCCTGAAAAAAAACCCAGCATATACAGTTTAATAATAATTAATAACGAAGCTATAAACGAGGAATGTGGACATATGGTTCCTTCTCTACCTCGACAAGAAACCGTGACCATATCTTGCCATCACGGAGCTCTATCTGCCCTTTCAAGATCGTGAGACCAAATCCACGTATGTTGTCAGCTATCTCCAGAAAGAGCCCACGTTCCTCGCAAAGCATCTGTAAATTTTTAATAGACAAACGGTTATCTGCATATGCTGCACTTAGAGAGAGAGAGCTACTTAAAGTTCAGTTTTCACCTCAACAAGCATCTGACCAGGTGGTGAAAGATCCTCAATGATTATTGGGCAAACCATGGTTTGCCCAGCAACCTCGTAGGCCCACGTGGCACCACCATTTTTGCCAGCATCTGGTTTGTCTTTCAAGACAACACCACTCTCTTTGTCGATTATCTTAACAACCATGACAAATCAGCATGTGTCATAATAGAGGACTTCTTTATAAGAAACATTTAATTTAATCAATACATAATTTATGTGCATATATACAAAGAGAGGATACCTTTGGTTCATCAGCTTGCTTAATTTTCTCTGCATATTTGTTTACACTTTGTAGAAACAGCATATGCTTAATTGTTCGCTCAACAAAGCATCAATGCTACACTGTTGTGTCAAAAAAAACGAAAAAAAAAAAATCAGTCATTCAGTCTTGATCGATGTAAAACATGATAAACTTAGAAGCGAGTGTTTGATTGATTATTACCTTTGCACCATTAGGGACAATCTCTCGTAATTCTTTAACGCGATCTTGTATCAGTTGTCTGTCTTTTGGTCTAGGTCTGGTACTCTCCCCAGCTCTAGCTCTTCTCTTGGCAACCTTCATCCCCTCAGGATTGCTCGACTGACTTCCCTTGGAGTTTGCTGTGTTGAAACTGCAGGTGTCATCCACAGATATGTTTGCTGATGGCACTTCTGAAGAACCATTTTGGGCACTTCCAGTTCTGGATGTATAATTACCGCAGGCCAGTGATGAGACTTGTGCGTTGTGTGCTGTTAGGCAATCTCGAAAAGCAAACTGAGGCAAATGATAATCTGAAACACGGCCAGCTAAAGCAGTAGCATCAGCCTCAAGCGAACTATGTCCGGCAGGTGGATGTGCAACATCACCTAGTAATTGTTCGACAACTGGTATGCCTCTCTCTCCAGTTGGTAATGAATGCCTATTGGCCAGTTCTATAGCAGGTTGTGAGTGATTTTCGCTTGAATTTGGAAGCTTTTCTGCCAGCAGAACACTGTCATCCCACCAATCTTGCACAAAGCTGTTAGTGCTAAGATCAAGCATCATAGTTTCCAGCAGACTGTTATTTCCACAACAGTCCTTCATGTTGTTTTCTGAAGTTTCAGCAGTAGCTTCTTCAGGTGATCTGTTTGGTAATTCAGGATATGTACTGTTATCCTGGCATGTAAAGTGGGTAGTATCCTTGAATTGCATTGAGTCACCTTGACCAATAAAAGATTCTTCATGTGAAAGGAGCCTCACAGATTCTCTAGGGTCGTCAGGTATCAGGGATTGTTCATGCATGAGGGCATGGTATGGTGATAGGTGATTTTCTTGGGTTTTAGAAGCACAAGGGTTGTTGCTGAATGATACAGATCTGCATAGAAACTTGTCACTCTCAGTTTGCAGACGATTTTTAACTTTTCCTGATACTGCTGTAAATGATGACGACAAACCAGTGCCAGAATAAGAAAGTTCATCTTGGCCAGAATTTGCAGAGTTGGTGGTAGTGTAAAGGTATGGGGCACATGAATCATTTTCTGTCCTATGAATATTGTTCAAACTTTTGTATCCTGGCATTACACCAGCAATAATAGAACCAGGCTCTTTACTAGAGTTGACTTGTAAACCAACTGTGTCATCAGCACTTTGATGAAACAACTCAGTGACGTTATCAAACCGTTTGAGCTCATATATAGTCTTGGAGTTAACAGGCATGGCCAATATATGAGTATCCATACTGGTGTTACCAGTACCATGTGACGTTAAATCATTTAAAGATAAAGATCTGTGTGAATTGCTTGGAGAGCAGATCGAACTCCTTATAGATTCTGTTCTCTCGATATTCTCCTCAAGTTTCTCAGTTTGCAATGGGTTGACCTTGTTATGTACCAGCATGTCATTGGCAGATCTCAATGAAGTAAGGATAGGTTGCTGACCATATGCAAGAGAGTTGTTCAGGGTATACTCCGTTGGACCATTGCTTGAAGCATTCTTCATCCGATCAAATATATCTCTAACCTGATTCAAAAAAACCGAGCTCCTGGGAACCTGGCAAGTTGTTAAATTAGAGTTAGGTTCAAACGGAAAAAAAAATACAATGTAACAATTCTAATGTGGACAACTAATAAAGACTACATTGGCGGCACGAGGGTATAAAGGTTGCAGTTTGGAGTATCGCTCACCTTCCGTGTGGAACCAAATTGCACCAGTCCCTGCAACTGAAGAGGTAATACTGCAATAGTCTGCATATAAGGTGCCGCTCTTCAGTATCCAATTTGACGTTGTACAAGCTACAACAAACACTCAGAGCTATCTGAAATAATCAAGGTTGCCTAGCTTTTCAGGCAAGAAACACCAACCTTAATCCCATTCAGAAACTGATGCTGCCACCAAGTATAACCCTGAAACGGGGGTAAATTTCTATTTGTTAAAATCGACTGCCTGCTGTAGGAAAAGGTACCACGAACGGTAATGAATGGAAGAAAGAGAGGAAGAGCAGAAATTAATTATCTATAGTTCACCAGGCACATAATAATAATAATATGAACTCTGACAATAAAGCTGGGGGGAAACAGATTTATACCAGATATAAGTCTCTGCTATGAGCATGGCTTGTCTGATTCAACGCATGGCAAGTATCGTCGTAAATCCATTGACACTCTCCGCTTACTAGAGCTTCTCCTAGGATACTGAAACCAAAGGGCATAGTGACATATCAATATATATCAAGAGATATATAAAAAATGCCAAAGATAACCGGGTAGATCAATTAATCGTGCAATCCGTACCCTTCCCCAACAATTTCAACAAGATTAAGCATCTTCTGAACAATTGTTTTTGCCTCATCTTCACAGTAGCAGTCCCCCAATGTGAGCAACCTGGCATCGAATGGGGTAACAGTAACACCAGTCAGTACTCACAAATGATGAAGCACCGAAACAAAATATATAGAAACAAAAAAGCAAAAGTTGGACAGTGAATGACACGATGCATCATGTCGGAAGGGAAAAGAGGGATCCAAAAGTAGGCGACACACCCTGCTGTCAATTTTTGATGGGATCACAGTGTTTTGCTAGCTAAAAAAGTTGAGGAAAAGGGGCAGCTTCCTGCAGCCGCCGCATCTACTAGCAGTAGTAGTACTATTACTCTCGACAAAGTTCAAAGGAACAAAGGGAAACTCTCCATCCCTTCCTAAATGCAATGAGAATACCAAATTGCAAGCGAACCCTTCAAATAAAACTCTCGATTAGCAATAGTTGTGTTCCCTATTTCCCTGAGAATGGTATGAAAAAGAATCGGATTTCGAAGCAAACTTCAGACAGAAAAGAGCACACGCAGAGACATGAATATCTTTTTCTTCGTCCCTGCAATGTTTTTGTCCAGTGATTCTACAGACGATACGGTAGGCCTGCCCCTTGCACTTGATTCGTGCTAGCTGCTTCTTGCTGAACACGCTAAGGATTGGATTCAACCTTTTACCTCCGGTCCTAATTAACATCTCTCTCAGGAGAGACAGGAACAGGAACCTGCTAGAGGCAGATTAATGTGCGACAAGCAGGCAACGGGAAGAAGAAGATGAGCATGTGGAGCTCCAAATTTTCAACCATCTAGCTGTAATAATAAGCTTGCCAGAGAAATCACCACCACCAAAATACAGTAACACACACACACGGTCAGTAATAAATCACAATTCACACGGCTCACCGAGGGTCTTGGGGATGGAGGCGCCAGACGGCCGCGTACGACCACCCTCCGGCACGGCACAGCGCCCCCAGCGCCGCCTCCATCGCCGGTTTCCGGTCGCCGAGGACGACGACGAACGGACGACGCGCAGAACGAAGCGGACGGAGGGCGTTGAGGCGCCGGGGAGTAGGGGGCCTGATAAATATACTTGGGGTGGGAGACGGAAGGAGAATTTGGAGAAAGAGACGTCCAGTGCCAGTACGGAGACGGCACTGGCTGGCCCCGCGTTGGCCACTTCACCCCGCCCGGCTTCTTCCAACTGTGTGTAATTCTACCGAGGAACGGCCGGAGGAACGGCCGGATCGGAGCTGCGGCTGTTCAAGATAGTAGGAACTTGCATAAAAGCTAGGGAACTGATAAATCCAAGACCAGACGCTCACGACAGAAAGGCATACAGCCAGCCAACCAAGATCAGATGGGACTGTTTGTTAAGTAAAGAGGAAGAAAAGGAGAAAATGACTTGTGTCCATAATGAAATGGCTGCTGTCGCCTTGCAAAATCTTCTGCAAGCTTATGAATGAATGAATGAAACCGGTGGGCACCATGGTTGTAACTAATAAAGGTCTAAAAGCAGCAGCCTTTTCCTGAAAGGACCTGGCCACTGATTCATACTACCTGTGTTTTCTGTACACAGCTTCCTTTTCTCTTTGTTTCCTTATTTATATTATTTTATTTTGCCTGAAAAGAATAGCTATTAATTTGTTTGGCAGGTCAAAATTGTCTGCTACAGTCTTGTCTTATTATTCTATTTATTACTAATATATATACTGCTGCTGCTGCTCCTCCATCACCCCCTGAACTTTCCAAAAGCGAACAAATTACCCCCCTCAAGCAGTTTTGAAAAATCATAATAAATCATAAAATGGAAAATACAATTGTGTTAGACTTCAAATGAGTAGATCTACACAATGAACATATAATATGGTATATTTTAGTACATTTTTTTTTGTTGTAGCTTTACATCTATGCTTTTCTTTATAGCTGTAAAAAAAAATATACTAAAGTATACCATATTATATGTTCATTGTGTAGATCTACTCATTTGGAGTCTAACACAATTGGATCTTCTATTTTATGATTTTTCAGTGATTTACTATGATTTTTCAAAACTGCTTTAGGGGGTAGTTTAACCGGTTTTGAAAAGTTTAGGGGTGATATAGACCATTTCAAAGGTTAGGGGCTTATGTAATCCAACCCCCATAGTTTGGGGGGCGATATAGACTTTTTCCTTTTTCCCAATCCTTATTCTTAATAATTCTTATTTATGTAAACATGCCCTTGTTATTGGGCAAACGGCCAGTTTCTACACACTTTATCAATTCTTAATTAGTACGATATATTGACATTATGAAAGTACAAGCATGCTAAGGGCATGTTTACATTCTCTGATCTAAAGTTTAGTTAACTAAAATTGATTGAAACTTTATACCAAAAAAAGAGATTAGCTAAACTTTAGACGGGACTTTTGACCTCCTGTTTAGAGCTTCAAGAGCTAAAATGGTCAAACGTTTAGTGGCTAGACTTTAAACCGTGAGATCCAAATAGGGGTTAAATCATTTTATATGACCTATCAAATACTCATGAGAAGATATGCATTTAGTCATTTGTATTTTTTAGTCCAATTAAAATTGAATTATAGCTTTGGGTTTGATATCTAGCCACCAAAGATTGAGAAATTCCTGCATCAAGCGGTCGTCGTCTTCGTCGTTGTCGGGCCTTCTCCGGCTTCCTCGTCTCCGTCGACCTCGCTACGCAGGTATGTCGTAATAAAACAAACTCCGCACTGCCGCAACCTCCAGCAGCTCCTCCTCCACCCGCTCCCTACCTCTCCTAGAGTCCCCACGCCACCGCCCCCACGCTCGCCACCCATTCGCCATCTCCGCCGCTCCTCTTCATCACCAAGTCCAAGCAGTCTCTACATCTTCAGATCCGTGGCTGCCTCAGCAAACATCCATCGAGAGAAGGTCAGAAGAACCCGCCTCCACCGGGAATCGACTTCGAGATCCATTTACCGTCGGCGACGAAAGCCTCCAACATCCGTCAGTCGCTCGGTGTGATCTTCCTCAGCATCTCGGTCGTCCCCTCTACAACCGAGGCAAGGCACGGTCTCTCCATCCAGCTGTTCTCGCCACCGGTGACATCTCAGCTCACCGCCGGCGTGTTCTTCACCAGCCGAATCTAGGTGGAATCCCTGTTGCTCAGGTCCAAGGACCTTCTTGTAATACGACCTTCTTTGAAGGACCTTTTTGTTATATGGTTGCTTAATGTATAAAATGTTTTTCGTCAAAAAAAAAAAAAGATTGAGAAATTCCGTTATAAAGCCCCGTTTGGGTTCTGGTCGCAGCTAGACATACATACCGTGGCGTCACCAAAGTTGTTAAGACATGACTTATTCATAGACCATAATAAAGACATTTATTCTACTATTACTTACGGAGCAAAACTAAAGTCGTAACTTTATGTTAGACATGTGAACAAGAATACGAACGGGCCAGTATAATGTACTATTCCCTCCATCCCTAAAATAATGTTACCGTGGGATACGTGTCATAAGTTTAACTTAATTTGTAGAAAATACGTCCAGGTGTGGATATATAAATATATCAACTAAAACAAGACACTTCTCAAACAGAAAATGGATGCGTGATAGGACAAACAACAGCATGACTCGGAGGGAACTAGTAAAGTGGCCGGGGCCATCTCTGCACAAGTCCTCCAGCACCCTGCTGTGTAGTGCACGCCAATGTGCATGCATGTGAGTGCATCATCTTTCCTGTAGGAGTATCATCCTCCGGTCCGCATCCACAGTCTGCTCTCTCTCTTCTCTCTCTCTGTGGCCGGGGAGATTAACCTAACCACCTTGCCGCCATGACAACCCCAGCCTCCCGAAAGCATGTGATCCGTTCTCATGCATGTGTGAGCGCAATGGCAGCGGGTGTGGCGGCACAGGCCCACACCGCCCCAGAAGCGCGGGCGCCCCATCAGCCGGAGAGTGGATGGTGCAAGAGCAAAGACCCCACGCAATTGTAGGAATCTTGACCGGGGAAGACGATCGCCGCGCCATCAGGGCATGCAGCGCAACGACCGTCGGCGGCATCATGCGTGCACGGAGATTCCCAGACATTCCATTCCATTCCATTGGGGCCAAAGGCTGGCGATGCAGATGAGCATGATCGACCCGATGGCTCTGTAAATTAAAGCTCTCTCATCTCAAGCTCATCATGTGTACGGACGCTAACTTTTTAGATCCATGCATGGCTTTCAGCTCATTCCGCTCTGTTTATAGCCATGGAAGATGAGGAGGAGGAGGAGGGCCATCATATTTTGCACAAATATAATTTATTTTTTATTCTGACTTATTTTATCAATGAAGATATCAATATTGATTAATTTATTTTATAAATTGCATAAATATTTTGAATAAAATGGATGGTCAAACATGAAGTTTAAAAGTCAAAAACGACGAACTCCATGGGACAAAAGGAGTACTCCCTCCCCCAATAAAAGACCTTCCGACGGTAAAGTCAACGTTTAAAATCTTCCGATTATATATTGGGAGAGATTTTGCCGTAGGACACCGTAAAAAGCAGCATTTGCCAGCACATACCGCAAAACGCATTTGCCCAACCATTTCAATTTTTGTGTTCTTTGCTATTGGACACCGCAGCTATTAAAATATTCATTTTCGTGGTTAAAATATACGGTGGGCAACCAAATTGCCCCTGCCATCATCTTCTACCTCCGTCCATGGCCGAAGGCACACATGTACGTGCTGCGCCCCCAACCTCCCAGCGAGGCCGCACTGTTTTAACCACGGCCGCGCCCTTTGAAGACCCCGGCGAGGCTGCCCTCCCCGGCCCAGGTCGAGAAGCACCGGCGAGGCCAAGACGCCCGTCCCAGGCCGTGCCGTCGTGGTCGCCGTCCCCGGCGAGGCTTCCCGCCCGAGGCCAGTTCGCAAGCCCTCAGCGAGGCCGCACCGCCCCCGAGGAGTAAAATAGGCAGGAGGTGACCGGACTTGGCAGATGGGAGCTTGACCTTGGTTGGCAATGGCGGAGGTCTGGACCTCGACGACACAGCCTCGGATCGACGTCTAGGGGTGCAGTTGTTCTTTGTGCTACTGCGATGCCAACACAGGAGAAACATAGGCAGGATGTGACCGGATTTGGTAGATCGGAGCTCGACCTTTGGTCGGCAATGGAGGCGGCGGCGGCGGCTTTGGGCGCTGGAGAGAGGGGGAGCTGGCACGGGGATGGGCGGAATGGTGGCGGCGTGCTTCTGCGGAGCTCAGGTGCCGTTCGCTAGCTCTTCGCTGCCTCTTGTGTTTTCTCTCCGTGGAACCCCTCGGCTATTCATCGGAAGCTGTACGTGCAGTGCAGGAATCAGCAAGAAGGAAAATAAGCAAACGAACCAAGGTTGAAGACAAGGACACCAAAGTCATTTCCCTCACCTTCTCACTCACCAGAACTAAGAAATGAATAAAATATTCATCGCGGTGTCCACCAGCAAAGAACACAAAAATTGTAATGGTGCTGGCCAAATACTCGCGTTTGCGGTGTGTGCTAGCAAATGCTGCTTTTTTTTGCGGTGTCCTAGGGCAAAATTTCCCTTATATATTAAAATATATAAATATTTATTTAAGTAATTATATTATCGGAAAGATCTTTAAGTCAAATTTATTTGAAGATTTAAATGTTGCACGTTTTTCTACAAACTTAGTTAAAGTTGATAAAGTTTGATAAAATTGCTTTCATAACTCATTTATTTTGGGACGGAGCGGTAGAGTATAATGCTGCTGCTACTAGCTCAATTCATGTGCGGTCACATCTGATTGAAAGCCTACCAAAGGAATATTTCTAGGGTTTCGTTCCCGCTTTTGCAGGGGATGTCTGCCACTTGCTGATGAACTGATGATGGTCATCTTTGATGTGTCATCGATCGACATGTCATCCCCCTATCCTTGCCTAGCCTAGCCTAGCTACAGGTCCACTAACTCTTGTTGCACATCGGTAATGGCAAAGAAGTGGCACACCGCACACCTACTGTGCTTGTGCATCAACCAGAGCATTGTATTCACGTTTGTGTGCCAGTGTACGCAAATGCAAGTTGTTTAGATTGCTAAAATTTCTAACCTTTTCCTCACTTTCTCTCCATCACATCACATTAAATACACCAAAAGACATATGTTTGGAGTATGAATTGTAGGTAAAAAAAATAACTAATTACACAAGATGTACATTGCAAGACAATTCTTTTGAGCCTAGTTACTCCATGGTGGGATAATATTTACCACTAACAAACGAAACGTCTTCTGATTATGCGATAACATACGGTTCAAAATTTTAGCCATCTAAACAAGGCCTAAAGGCAAGGCGCGATTAGGTGCACTTTATTTTGGACTTTTAGAAAAAAAAAAAGAAATTATGGTTTTATGAAATATGTACTTTTTGGAAAAGGTTCAGGAGTTTGGATATATAACAAAAAAATCTTAAGGCCCGTTATGACATCATTTCTTTTAGATGGTATTAAAAGTTGTGCTTTTATAAGTTATTAAATTAATTGTGGTATTTCTAAAACCGTGGTCTTTTATAGGCTTACAAACTCTCTTTAGGCCTGATCTGTAAAAATCAAGCTCGACTAGATGACCAATTGGACGATCATAGATGGGATTTTTTTCAACCTGTATAGTGTGGCCCGCAAAATGCTCGAGGTCTACCTGTAACCACCAAAGTAAAATTGTTTTCCTTTGGTGGCTCTCAGGCAAATAAAGGAAATGTATATCACCAATAAAAAAACTTGCAAAAATCACTAATAAAAGAAATGTTGTTTGCAATGATCAACATATTTAGGAATTCTTGTATGATAACATCGACATACACATTTCATTTAGGAGAGAACACCATATGCATATCCATAAGAGCATTACAAAGTCAATCGAAATGAAGGCAAAAGGAAGCTGAGCTAACATACTTGATCCAGGGTATGCATGTAAGGCGATACCACTTAGGTTAACTTCTTAATTGTCAATGTGAATTTGTGTGTCTGTTTTCTTCTTGATAAAATGTCAAATTGCTCGCCTCCTAAGTTGGTCTGTTTTTTTTTTCTCTCTTTAAAATGAAGGCAACAAAACAAACTAGATGGGCGTGATGCTAACAAAAGACATATTCCTTATTGTGTCAAAATTCCTTCAATTCAAGCATTTCATATATATGTATAGTAGAACCGTGAATTTGCTCCATGTTATTATTAATGGGGCCAGAGAGGTCTGTTTTTTTTTTTTTTTTCACGCAAGAACATTGCGTGTTATTGTATAAAGGAGAAATAGAGCTATTTTACAAGAAGCCGGTCCATGGCCGGAGAGGTATGACCGGAGGCTAACTAATGTACTTTCTCCGTTCTAAATTATAGTCACTTTGGTTTTTTAGATATATTGTTTTTGCTATACACCTATTTACACACTAGTTCTAGATAAATAACAAAAGAAATGCAACTAGAAACTCCAAAACAACCTACAATTTGGAATAGAGGTAGTAGCTGCAGCTCTCGTTCAGCTATGGGTTAACTGATGAGTCAACAATGCTGGACCAAGCTCATCCCCATCATTTGTTTTTTATTTTTGTGGTGCTCACCAAGCTAGCCATAGGTCTATAATTTTGTCCCGTGAAGCTTTCCAAGTATTCCCATGCAAGGTCAATCTCCCAATCACAGCCACAAACCTTTTTCCGGTAGAGCTTTTTTCTCCATTCCGATCCCTCCTCTTCCAGTGAAACGATTGCATCGATCACCATGACTCCATGTGCTAGCTCCTACTCCTAGCTGCTGGTGAGATGATGCCGAAAGCAGGATGATTTCGCAGCGGACAGGTGGTAAAAGGTCTGAGAATTATGCAAGCACTTTCAGGGCACACTCCCAAAGGCAATCGATCATCAAGCTAGTACTCCAGCTTATTGTGGTGTTTTATTTGTCCTCCGAATGTAGCAGCTGCCACCTAGAAAGTCGTCACTCTCTGTTGAGACTACTTTAGTTTGCATTGGTGTGGCACTTGTGTACAGTTTAGCAATGAATTATTTGGAAGGTCCACCACTGCACTGTGGTTGCCTTGTTGTCCATCCCTGGCCTGGCCCCTCTAGATGAAATTACACATGCTTGATTGGATATATATACAATCATCACTTGACATAATTAGTATATTCTAAATGATGGGATGATAGTCGCGCACCATGATCTAGCAGTACAAGTGCTTGCCTACAGCCTACCTAATCCAATCTTTGATACATGATCACTCAAGATTCGACTAATGCTTTCACAAAGACATCACAAATAAATAAACAACAAAGGAGATATTGGAGCGAACGGGAAAAAAAAAAACATTTCCTAGCTAGAACTAGTTCGTCAGGCGTGATAGAATCGTGACATCATACTGCTCATGCTTACTATACACAGAGCTAGAGAAAACGAGTAGCCAATAATAGTACAAACTGAACTAACGCCTTGTTTAGATGGCTAAAATTTCTAACCTTTTTTCCACTTTCTCTCCATCACATCATATTAAATACATCAAAAGACATATGTATGGAGTATTAAATGTAGGTAAAAAAATAATTAATTACACAGTTTAGATGTACATTGCGAGACGATTCTTTTGAGCCTAGTTACTCCATGGTAGAATGATATTTACCACTAACAAACGAAAACGCTCTACGATTAATGCGATGTGACATTCGGTTACAATTTTTAGCAATCTAAACAAGGCCTGATCTTGACTAGAGCAGAGACGAGACGACCAATAATAAGACAGTTAAGATTCGGCTGCTGCTTCACCAATCACCACAGGAATAAATATCCCCCCTCTCGATCAACGTCGCTCTTGAGATCGACGGAGCACTACATACACTGCTTGGCCGTACATGCACATATATAGCAGGGGCCAGTAGCTAGGGCTTGTGGTAGCTGTCGCCGGTCGTCGTCGATCGCCAGCTCCATGCTGCAGGAAGCAAGAGAGGAGTACATAGACCGCCGGCTCCGGCCGGCTCCTTGCAGGCGGCCGAGGCAGGATGATAGTGCATGTCCCTGTGCCGTGCCGCTCACGCACGTCGATCCAATAAGCTAGCGCGCCGCGCGCAGACACCGCGGCCACCGTGTGGTGTATGTCCGCGCGGTCGTTCAAACATGTCGGCTCCGTCCGTCGCATCCAAATCGTCCATCTCGCCCAATAATGCAATGATAAGGCAGACTATGAACTGTACATTATTAGAGAGTGAAAGGGACGAGGCTGATTCCGACCGATCGCTAGCTCTGGAAGCTTGCATTTGGACGACGAACTCGGTTTGGCGTCGATCCATCGACTGATGAGAGGTGCAAACAGGGGCGGGGATGGATGAATAATGGTGTTCATGCCTTGTACCTCAGGACATCTATCATCTATGTGACTATGTCCGTCCGTGTGTATCACGCGCGATGTTTGGCGAGATCGACAGGCGAGAGGCCGGCGGGCCGGTCCGTCAGATGCCCTCGGCTTGGGCAAGGCCCAGTTTTTTTTTTAGATGATCAGCAGGACAAGGCAGCCGCCGACTAGAAACACGATCATCCCTCGTTCGTGGTCAGGCGGCCCAATACGCGTAGGATGCAATCGAGCAACCGGACGGTTCGGTCTTTTTTTTTAGAATAAGACGGCCCGGTCCATCTGATCGACAGGAGGGAGAGCCACGGGCCCAAGCCCAGACAAGACACAAGAACATCGGCTGTTTCATATACACAACAGCAAGTCAGCAACTCCAGCCTAGGCGTATGTTTGGACTTTGGATGTTCGTTCGTTCATATACCAGTACGCCTTGTACTACCGTACCTGATCTGATGAATAAAATGAAGCAACTCTGTGGCTTTTTACCTGATAGTCGACTTTGCCTCTCATGACATTCTGCACTTACCTGATAATCGACTTTGCGTTTCTTGTCATTCCGCACCATGATAGATTCGGTCGATGATAAGTACTGCACAGACACAACCATCGTTAAGTTACTACTAATTGGCACACAAAGGTGATGTAGAACTCAGCTGTGGTTGTAAACAAAGCAAAAAGAAATCAGTAAAAAAAAAAGCGAAGCAAAAGATCTTTGAGACGGTCATCTGATGACCTAATTCTGGTACTGTATTATTAGAACATTTCGGTTCAGAAAACAGTTCTCTACTACTTTCAGTGGGCAACCGCACTATGGACAGATGGCGCGCGCATGGCAATGACAAATCCTTGTTTAACAGATGATCATTAATGGTACTGGAACAGTGGAACTGGACCCTCGACGTCCGGATATAATCATCTGCAGCCAACAGCAGTGGTGTTCGCCGGCAGCGGCGACAAGCCAACAAAAAAAAGCTGGGAGCCTGGAACGGGGAGAAAGTACTACGCACGTCAGTCTCCTTGGGTAGTTGTGTGTCTGAATGCACTGGAACTTCAGTAATTTTTATTGATCCGACTTTTAAGACATTAATATATAAATGTCTTAAATCTTGTGCCGATTGTTCTGCTATATAAAATGTTGAGCCATGAATATTTTCTTTATCATGAATGAAGTTTTCTTTAGGCAATAGTTTTTTTTTTTTTTTTTTGGATTCAGTGGGGAAATTTCCCCACTTAATCTTTTCATTAAAAATAGTATGGTTCAAAACAGGAGCACGAGAAGTGTTTTTAGGCAATATTTTCATACATAATAACATAGTTTGTCCAATTCTACTTGACAAATCTTGTTATTTGCCCGACTTGTAAAAGTATATGCCATGTAAAAAAACAGTTCATCTCCAACATAAAAAAGATAAAAAAAAAAATACGTTTGCAAAGTGAACACAAAACTCTCACAAATTAACTAAACTCATAATCTAAAAAATTATTGTGTCTTGCACTTTCTCTCTAGACCCAACAAAGTGTTTATGATTAAATTTCTACCATTTCTTCTTCTTGTTCACGGAGAGATCGCCGCCACCGCCGCCCGTTTCCTCACCAGGTCGCTGTCGTCCCGTCTCGTCCCTTCTTTGGCGTTGGCAGCAGCCATCTTCGCTGTCCTGGGCGGCATACTTTCGAGGACAACCACATGCGGCGCTACTGCCCCGCGGGAGCTACAACAACGGCGATGGAATCATCCACGAGACCTCCCGACGACGAGTCACGCGGGGATATGGCGGCGGAAGGCTTCACGTGGTCGATGATCTTCTTTGGCGTGGGAGAAGCCGCGATGGCATCGGTGATCTTCTTGTGCGCATTGGAGAAGGATGACGCCCGTGCCGTGAATTGCGGTGACAAGAGAAACACCGGTGCCAAGTTGCTTCGCCAAGCATATATCTGCGCGTGCAAGAGGAGGAATTTGCCAAGTTGCCAAAAATGCCAAGTTGTTGGAGAGTGTTTTTTTGTTATTTTGCCAAAAAAATGCAAGATGCCAACCTGGTTAGGGAACTGTTGAAGATGCTCTAATTAGTTAAGAATATGCACCTTAATATGTCTTTGTCTCTACAAATTTATATTAAAATTGTAGCTCTCGATACAATTTACATTTTTGTGGTTAAGAAGTTTGTAATTTGAAACTGCTTAGAGTCCCAAAATGTTATATTAAGTTGGCAGATTTTGAAATTTATTTTTTTCAAACAACATTGGGTGTCCACATAGTTAGTGTGGTAGTGGGATACAAAAGTTTTCTGGAATTGCCACAACCTGGCATGTTAGTGGGATATAAAAGTTTCTTTTCCTTTCTAGGTAGCTTGTGTCGCGCGCGCGCTTACCAAACATGACACAATCAAATTGTGGAAAGCTAGTTAAACCTTTTCTTGGCACTAGTGTAAAGTTTGGAACCATCTACTCCCTCCGTCCCACTGAGTTTGTCACCCTGGATTCCGTGCCATCTTATTCGATGCTTCGTCTTATTCAATTTTTTTACACAAATATAATTTATTTTGTTATGACTTATTTTATCGATGAAGGTACTTGAATATTGATTAATTTATTTTATGATTTGCATAAATATTTTGAATAAGACGGATGGTCAAACATGAAGTTCAAAAGTCAAAAACGACGAACTCCATGGGACAGAGGGAGTACATATGATCGACTTCTGTCAACAACGCATCGTCGCTTGTGTCGCTCCACGTAGGCATCGTCTGCCTCCTGAACTGAAGAGCATATGACGTGGCATATGACTTGTCAACACATCGTCACTTGTGCTGCTCCATGTAGGCAACATCCACCTTCTGAACCAATGACACGTGCCAGGCCGGTGGACTCTGCATGACGTTTGTGAAATTGTGATCTGCACTCCTCCGTTTCAAATTAAACGTCTTTTTTCTACCATAAGGTTAATATAATTTGTAGAAATGTGTGTAATATTTGTATCTATAAATAAATTCGTTAAAAACTGGATTCATAGATCATTCCAATGATAGCATAAATATTAATAATAAAAAAAACTAGACCCAACCTAGGAGGAACTAGAGAGCTTTGTATTAAGAAGAAAATGAGGCGCGTAAGTCCGTCCCCGATAGGGATCAAACCCAGGAGTGATTACTTCCACACCTGGGAAGGTAACCATCTAGGCTATCACAAATATTAATGTTTTTTATACTTATTTTAATTAAAGTTATATATCAGAAAGCAAAAATAACAGTTTGGGATGGAGAGAGTACGTCGAGATAGGGTTATACTCTCTCTGTTTTTAACTACTATTAAGTGTTACATTTGGCTCTGGTGCACAGACCAAAGGAGATGATTTGTACAACTAGAAGCACTTCACTTGCATGCAGATCACGGGAGTGTATTTCTAACTTTTCTCAAAAGGCAAATATTTCTCCACGGCTCTCTCATGCTCTCACAAAACGCACTGTTCTGCACGGCTCTTTCACAGAACGCATAGTTCTGCTCTGAGTTTAAATTCTATGGAAGCATCGAGGCGCATTGTTCTGCACGGCTCTCTCACAAAACGCTCAGACCAAAACACGACATGTATAATATATTTCTAGCTTTTCTCAAAAAGCAAATAAGGAGGGAGTGTATTTCTAACTTTTTTCAAAAAAAGCAAACACGACACTGAATAAAAAAGGGAGGGAGTCTGAAGATAAGAAGGTTTTTCGTTCCGAAAAAGGAAAAAACACAGTACTAGCTTTTTTTTAGTCAGACTTAGTGTACCTAACGTAAAAGATTAGAGTAGATTTTTTTTTCTCTGACCGAATGGCGAGAATCATTAGACGTTGCAACCGCAACCACAATCACAAAATCCAGAGCTTGCATTGTGCGCTTACCGAACTAAGCTAATCCGATCCGGCCGAGAACCTAAAGGACTTTCTAAAGGTCACTAGTGTATTGCTCCATACAGTAGATTGCCACGAGTCCACGATTTCTACGTTTTCTTTTCGTTCGGTTTGCATAATCTCCGACCGGACCTTAACAATGTGATTGTCAACTTATTTTTCTTCACTGGGATCAATCAATCATTAAGCCCAGCATCACGCATCCGGAAATCATACATGGAGGCACAACAAGAATTTTAGACTTCTCGTGATGTATGTTTTTGTTTTGATGTTTTAGCATTCAAAATTTAGTATAAACTTAATTTTCCTATCAAATTCTTATTGGTGAGACTTTGTGTTTATGACTAGTGGTAGTGTTCTATTACTACTTGAAAACACCGAGAAAGAATCCCACCATTTTCATAGTAAAGAGGGCGGTCAAAGAGATTCAGCACCCCGTAAATTTAGTATAATCACATATGTTTTATTTTGTTGGTGGAACTTTAGCAAATCAAATTAGTAATCGTTGCAGTTGCTCCTATAATTCTACATTGGAATAATTGATGGTTTAATTAGATTATTCTTCTCTCGACAACGAGACACGTGGTGCCTCAAGAATGTCGGAATCTAACGGCTTAGTGGTGCTAATAGTGACGTAGGATATGTGCTATTGTCACATGCTCCCTCTATCCAAGAAAGAATGTAATTATGGATCTGACGGGTTTGGTTTCGGGTTTCAATTGTCACCCCGAATCGGTGTTCGAAGGAGTTTCGGATTTTGAGTTCGAGTTTCGTGTTCTGATTCAAATCCGCCCCGTTGCCATCCTCTGGCCATATCGGCCCATGCGGGGGCCTTGGGCGTTTATCTTTGGTTCGCCACACGACAACCATTCCTGTTGGTTTCTATGAAACCGTGCATGTACTGCATAGCACGGCGCTTTGATCATATTTGCGTACATCATACATATCGAAGCTGCATGGCGCTTTCAGATTTGTGCGCAAGGTCGGTCAGCGACTCCACGCCTTACACGACCATGGCCTAACATCATCAGTCACCACTGTCCACGACCCACTATATATACGCGTGACTCGTCCAGAGATTTATCCATAGTTCAAAGCAAGCATCAGAAGAAGAGCATCAACCTAGCCAGCTGATGCATCCTCTTCCTCGATCTCCTACTACACTCTGCCAGACAGCAGCAGGTACGGTGCAACGGAACTAAAGCAAATTAAGACACAGGCCATCTTCCATACTCCATGGAAATGGCCGCGGCGGCGAAGGGGCCTGCTAGTGCCCCGGAGTGGCGGGTGACGGTGCCGGAGGGCGCGTCGGTGGCGGTGGAGCACGAGGCCTGCCGTGCCGCGCGGGCGTGGGCGTGGCTGGTCTCGTGCGTGCTCACGCTCAGGGACAGGGCGCTCGGGTTCGGCAGGCGTGTCTGGAGGATCGGCGCCGACGACCCCAGGAGGGCGGTGCACGGCCTCAAGGTCGGCCTCGCCCTCACGCTGGTCTCCGTGTTCTACTACTCCAGGCCCCTCTACAACGGCGTCGGCGGCGCGCCGGCCATGTGGGCTGTCCTCACCGTCGTCGTCGTCTTCGAGTACACTGTCGGTAAGTTGATCAATCCACCGCATGTCCGCATCCCATGCCATGCACGGAATATTGTTTGCTGCACTGCAAGCTAACGAATTGGGCTGGCTACATTTATGCAGGTGGCTGTGTGTACAAGGGGTTGAACCGAGCCTTGGCCACCGCCAGTGCCGGTGTGATCGCGCTTGGCGTGCATTGGATCGCCAGCAAGTCTGATGACGAGTTCCAGCCGTTCATCAGAAGTGGCTCAGTTTTTGTGCTTGGTACGTACCAAAGCGCGCAGTGTATAAATTGTGAAGTGTTCGTTGTTGCACGTATGAGATCGAGTAACTAACATAGCTGCGAAACACTCACAGCTGCGATGGCGACGTTCTCGCGCTTCATCCCGACGGTGAAGGCGCGGTTCGACTACGGCGTCACCATATTCATCCTGACCTACAGCCTGGTGGCGGTGTCGGGCTACCGCGTGGACGCGCTCGTGGTGATGGCGCAGCAGCGGGTGTGCACCATCGCCATCGGCGTCTCCATGTGCGTCGCCATCTGCGCGCTCATCTGCCCCGTGTGGGCCGGCCAGGAGCTGCACCGCGCCACCGTGCGCAACATGGACAGGCTCGCGGACGCCGTCGAGGCCTGCGTCGAGGGCTACTTCGCCGTCGCCGCCGCCGGGGAGGAGGAGGCCAAGAAGGCGGCGGCGGAGGGGTACAAGTGCGTGCTCAACTCCAAGGCGTCCGAGGACTCGCAGGCCAACCTGGCGCGGTGGGAGCCCGCGCACGGAAGGTTCTCCTTCCGCCACCCGTACGGCCAGTACAGGAACGTCGGCGCCGCCATGCGCCACTGCGCCTACTGCGTGGAGGCCCTGCGCGGCTGCATCCGCTCGGTGGAGATCCAGGCGGCGGCGGCGCCCTGTCACGCTAGGCGGCACCTGACCGACGCGTGCACGCGGGTGGCGGCGCGGTGCGCGACGGCGCTCAGGGCGGCGTCGAGCTCCGTCGACACGATGACGACGTCGCGGGACCTGGACTTTGCCGTGGTGGAGATGAACGCCGCCGTGGAGGAGCTGCAGGCCGACCTCAGGGCGCTCCCGTCCAGGCTGCTGCTTGCCGAGGCAACGACGCCGATGGTAGGCGCCGCGCAGCTGTTCACGATCACCTCCCTGCTGATAGAGGTGTCTGTGAGGATCGAGGGCGTCGTGGACGCCGTCGACACGCTGGCGATCCTCGCCAACTTCGAGTCAGCAGGTGACGAAAACGAAAAGCCCGTAAAGCCCGCGAAGAACGTGATCAAAGAGTCGGAAGGGAAGAATGGGACGAATTGAAGACACTTGAGCAGGCCTAATCGGATTGCGTTGCGAGCAGCAGAATTCAGTTCACCACCGGTAAATGAAGATGACGATGAGTCGAGCCCCCACTGGCCCGATCTGATGGGGTTTTGGGTTTTCTCTTCCGTGATTGATCGATCGAGTCCTACACCCTTGGAAGCAATCCTCATGCATGTTTCCAATGCATTCAAAGTTCAAATGGAACCTAACACACATGAAGTCTGATTGAGAGTAGTATGGTGCACTCATCCATCACGATTTCAGGGGTGATGAGATCATCATTTCTCATTCCTTTTTTTTTTTTTTTTTTTTTTTTTTTGCTTTCTCATTCCTTAAGCTTGTTTGTAAAGGATAAAGTGATGGTAGATCTACACATTTCTTATAAGATTGCTTTGTCAACAACCTAATCCTCAAAAACCTAACATGGTGTAAAAAAAAGCTGCTTATTTGCATTGGGGATTGGGCAATGGGAAATGCTTGATAATTTTCTTAAAGCTCTGGTGCACCGATCGAGCACACCGGCCGCCATGAATAATGCCCCCCAAATTAACGCTCTCTTGATATTATAAAATGTAATCGTGAAGTCAGCACGTAAGCCTAGTGTGACTTCATGTTCTTCACAACACAATGTAAAAGGAAAAACCTTGCAGAGTCGGATCTTTTCATCCCATAATTTATCAAGATTTGAGAGCTCCTTATCATAAATAAACTAGATATGAAAGCTTACCAGATTCTCGGTATGCTTTTTCGTTCGTCGTTAACGTTATTACAGCGGTCGCGAAAGCACTAGAACTCTACGCCCGACGAATCAATTCTTACCCGAAAAGATTGTAAAGACCCTGAAACCGACTTCATTGGTAGATGACGTTGTTCTTATGGTCACGATGACAGGGGGCCTTTTACCTGAAAATCATAGGGACCCGACCTCATCACCACCCCACCCACCCCCCCCCCGGTCTCACGGAGAATTTTTGAAAAAAAAAGTTTGGTCGGACGACAAACGAATGAAAGTGGAGCCGCCAAACTCTCTTGTGCTTAACATAATAGAGAGGTTGTTCTGCTGGATCGACATGGCACATTGTGTAGTGTCAAGTTTGATTAACGATATGGCACATGGTGGGCTCTTCATAAACTCCCTTTTGATACGTGCCCCGTTGGCTCGTTAAATTTTAAGGTCATGAGATTGAGAGATGGAGACACACAAGAAATAACCTCGGCAAATTATTATTAAATTTTGATGCGGCATGATGAGAACAATAAAATTGAGGAGTCGGAAGTGGACAATGGACAATTATGTTCCCACTTTTTTTGTGTGTTGGAGTAAAATTTAGAATCTTTTGTTGAAAGGTAAAAAAAATGAAACTATCCATCCATGTTTATTAAGGCAGTTTGACGGGCGTGACGAGCCACCCTTTTGAATCGACCAGGTGACATCTAAATGAGTACGGAAAAAAATTTAAAAGAAAAGAAAAGAAAACTAAGAAAGCCCAAGCCTAGAGACCACCGACCACCCCATTAAGTTATAACCTGCCGCTTGTTTCAAAAAAAAAAAAAAAAGTTATAACCTGCCGCCTCTCGCCCCCTCTCGCTCTCCGACGAGGCAACAACTGGTGGGCCGCCGCCGCCGCCGCCGCCGATGCTGCTCTATCAGGTGCCGCCTCTCTCTCTCTCTCTCTCTCTGCCCCCTCCGTTGACATTTGCAGCCGGCACCTCTCCTCCGGTCCTACCTGCCGCTTCCCCTCCCCTTCTTCCATGCGGCCCCTTGCAGATCTCTCTCCACTCTATGCAGATCGAGAGCTGTTGTGGCCTGCTGCTGCCCCTCTCACATCGCCAATTCTGCAGTTGGCCGGTGAGGAAGCTGCCATGGCCATGGGAGCCGATGGTGCGGAGATGGGATTTTGGTCGTGGCGATGGGGACGCCTAGGCGACGACTTGAAAACCATAATATCATACATGGGATCCCATCATACATATATCAAACATATACTCATTTTTTTTTCTCATATAATTGGGTATTCCTGGGAATACCAGGAATGCCCATGCATCCAGCTGGATGCGCCCATGCTAGACATAGTGTATATCTAAGTGCACATCAAAAATATAAATCGTCTTATAATTTATAATGGAGGGAGTATTTTGAATTAGGCCGCTGATAAGTGTGAGGATCATCTTTGTTGTGCAGGATAATGCTTTGGTTCATCTGGCGTTGCATGCGCTGTATGGTGTCGAATCATCGTTAGATGAGATCGAGGAGCTTTCAGCTCTGTTCTCCTCAAATCCAGCTGATAGGACTTCTAACCGCATCACAAATGTGTGGTTACGTTCCTCGAGCACCACATCCGTTGGGAGTATTCTCAAATCTTTACGCTCTTCAGGTCTTGCGGTCTTCTTCCTTCACAAGTTTGTGCACTATTACCTTTTCCAAAGTCGAAAACGAATTGTGCAAGTAGAGAAGTTCATGAAGATGAAAATTCTGATGATAAAGACACTGAGCAGCATCAGCCTTACAGTCTAGTAAACCAAGCATTTGCAGCAGCAGTTAATAAGGTCCTCGAAGGCTATTTCTGTTCCTTGAATACTTTACCAGAATCAATTAGGCTTAGGCGTTCAGAGGGCCAATCTGGCATACCTTCCAAGATTTCAGATGGAATGAGTTGTAATTCCACTTCAGAAGCCACTCTTCTGGAAATTTATCTACACACTGAGGAGCTAAGAAGGCATATTAAATCTCTTGGAAATATTTGTTTCCCTAAGTTTGCAGGTGTTACATTGTGCCAGGAGGGTTTGAATACTGATGCAAATGTGGAGTTTGAGAATTTCCCACGGGGAACCGATTTGCTTTCCTATTTGTATGTCCATCTTCGTGTAAGACATCATCTTACGATTGAGGTTTTGAACACTTTATTTATCTAATCATCTAACTTCCAAAGGAAATTCCTAACTCTGTGCTACTGTATGAGTTATACACTTCCTAATGTCTTGTATTCACATGTATTTGTAAAAATGTCTTAGATCTACACATGTTAATTAATATATTTCCCTTGGAGTGTACATTCATACTGTATGCATGTAGGTTCAGTTACTAGACGCATTGTGTTAAAAAAAAAAAAAAAATAACCATATAGTCAGGTAGACCTGATTGGCCTGAGTTTTTCTTACTCTGAAGGGCACTCAAGCTCCTATTGCATATGCCCAAAGTGGAGCAGGGTTTTTCAAAGGGAATCTACTGAGTGCCTACTTTTATTACTCTGAAGTGCCCCAAGCTCTTATCATTTTGTGATGGTTGGCAAATATATTAGTAGCTATCTCTTTCATTTATAATAAGCAAGGAAATACGTTCGATGCTTGTTAGATAGCTCCTCAAAAATTCGTCATTACAATGAAACTAGATTTGACAGTGCTAGCATAATACATCTCCTTCCTTGGGTGTGACACTCCTCCCCAAGATCATACTTTTGTTGGGTTCTGTATAGTTGTATGTCTGATGTCATCATGCCTTCCTACAAATATGCAATTTCTTAGTTGCTTTCTGCCAAATTGAGTGATTTTTTGTGTGTACTTGATGGCCACAAATTTTCCCTTCTTTGCCACAAATATCTTATTGTGATATGTCTTGTTTTTCTTGTACCTATAACATACTACTAGGTAAGATGTTGAATGGATTTTTTTCCTCATTTTATTTCACCTGAATTTTTAGGATGCTGATCCAGTTCACTATGGTCTTCTTAAGTATCTTTTCATTCGTTCCTGTGAGCCATACTTTAACTTCATTAAGTCATGGATTTACCGAGCTTCTGTTGATGACCCATATGAGGAATTTCTCATTACACAAACTGAAAATAAGGGTGCTCAAGGAGTCTCTTCTGACATAACAGATGAGTTTTCCTCTTTCCCCTTGAAGGTAAAATGTTACTTTGCTGCGTGAAGCTTCAAGTATAAAAAATCTATGCTTATCTTTTTCTTCTGTTAATAGAAATATATTGTTACACCAGAAATCGAAATATATTACCAATTGTTCTGCGTAAACCAGTCCATAATTACTGTTATTTAATTCAGTATACTCGTTTTGAATTCTGTCTAAGGTCATATATTCATGCTCTGCTGTCAGCAGGGAAGAAATCATGTATCTGCTCCATGTTTTCTAAAGGAGATATGCCATCCTCTTTTGCGTACTGGGCAGCAGCTTCAAGTGCTCATGAACCTTCTAAAGTCGTGCAATCTGTCTGCTACTGGAGGTGATGCTTATCCCTCTCGTAATACCATTCATATGGAGGGGGTTCTACCGTGGTTTGATACACCAATTGAGTCTTCAATGAATTCATTTACGTTCTCAAAACGTAGCGTGGAGGCAGTAACATGCAAAAGGAATGCTATGTACAAGTCGATGATGGAGAAGCTCCAACATTTTTTCTCTAATGTTGAGGTCTAGTTGCATTAACTTGATTACACTCTACTTTTTATCTCCAGCATCTGCTTCTATGATTTTTGCTCTAACCGAAGCAATAATACTTGCTCTCCCAAAAGTGATGCTGATTCTATGTTGGGGGTTGTGTTCTTTCACCTTCTATTCCTCATAACCTTTGCTTCTGTTTGTAAATATGCTGACAAATGGTTATGTTTCAGGTGATTCCTTTCGATACTGCATCAAACTTCCTACATAAAAGGATGGACCTTCTGGATATATCTGTTTCAGATGCTGAGCTGTTCTATGGGGACAGCGGCGGCTGCACTACCTTGCAATATGTATGCCTCTGTTTGTGGATTTATTTGTAGTGAACAGATTTCACAGTTAGTCCTTCCCGCCGGCTCATTTTCCCTTGTCTCAAAAAGCGAGGCCTCAAATCCCCCATGCCATTATGCGCACAATTGATGCTGCAAGTCAATCCCTTGCATAGTCTGATTTTTTTTCCTTCTTATGTTAGTGCTGCAGATGAAAAATATAATGATGCTTCTTTGAATTCCGAAGAATCTTCAGATAAAGAGGATCCCTGGGAATCTTCAGAATGCTCTTCTTGTACCTCTATGGATGACATAGAAGTTGAGAGTTCTACAGCTTGTGAAAATTTGTCTAGTTCCATGTTCTCATTATATTGTACAAGCACAGATGAAGCAAAATGCTCCTTGGTAACCAGGAAGCTGCTTTCTTCCCAAGCCAGTTCAGTTCACGACGGAATAAACTGTGCAATCCCTATTGATGTGTGTGAGAAAGATGAAAGCTTGAGTTGCCAACATGTTCCTATGCACTCACAGAATATTAAGCACACTGCATTGCCTGATGGTTTAGAACTGGATTATCAGTATAGTCAGTTTTCCCCGTTTCACAGGTTTATGAAGAGAACCAGTTGCTCATCTGAAAACATTGATTCAGTTGGGGAGTTCTTATATACTGATCATAAAAGGTCAGTAGAGAAAGTATCACATGGTAATGCCGTTTATCTGTTACATTCTGAATCAGGGCTTACTAAACTATCAGACAGTAAAAACAATGGGAAGTTTGGTAATATAAATCAGCCATGGAGTACCAGTATTCTTTACAATCTCAGTTTGAACCCCATACTGAATAATGCAGCTTGTTACCATATAGAGAGTGACGTGCAACAGAAAAGCAAGAACCAATCACTTGCCAGCTTTGATTTTAAGTCAGTCATGGATCCATGTGAAGTATATTGTGCAAGGAGCCCATCCTGCCTTGATGAGTCTGTAAATGGAGCAGCAACAACTGTGCATCCCAGTACTCAGCCTTATGAACAGCCTGATTGTTCTACCAAACTTCTTCAAGCTCATACAAGAAGTCAGGCATCCCTTACTTCCTCAGGAGAAATGTCAACAAGAGACAGTCTCCAGAAAAATGCTTCTGGTGGGGCATTCTGGGAGAGATCATTATTATATACTGATAAGTCAAAAGAAGAACCGGCTGTGGACTTTAGTTCACAGTTTGATATGCCCGTTGATATAGTTATCGACAAGTGCATTATGCAAGAAGTTTTGCTTCAGTATCCTTTTAGCTTTCCTAATCAATAAATTTATAGCTTTGGGTGTTTTCATGATCAATTGTTATGTTTCATCCTCTCAGTCATTCTACTATATCAGAAAAGGCTTAATGGCTTAGAGTTTTGGCATCTGTGATACTGTATTTGTATTTGTTATGCAGTTGTCTTTAAGGAGACCTGGAACTTTTTCTTCAGTTCTGTTCTTCAGCATTTCTAGTGCAGATAGTTACAGGTTTTGTTAGCGTGTGAGCTTTAAAGAGCGATGCAGAACATCAGATACTCAATTTTATTGAACACTAAGTTTTGATTTATTATTACTAATTGCTCTTTGTCTAATTTGGCCCAGTTGTCATTTATGAAGTATAAAGTAGTATATATACCTTCTGTTTTATCATTGGTCGACTGCTTCTGTTAGTGAGAACTTTACATATCAAGCTCTGGATAAATGATACTATAGTTTTATTTATTTATTTATGTAAAAATATTGTCAGTGATTTTTTTATCCTAATCACTAACCACTCAAAGTGCATCTAAGTTTTCTTCGATTTTACACTTTGTTCCTTAACTATAAAAGGTATAAATATGTTAGCAGCTTCACGATGAAGTTGCTTGAGGAAGGTTTTGATCTTTGTACACATCTGCTAGCTCTCTGGGCGGTACCATTTCATGGAAATAGCTGACTGGGCAGATTCTTTTATTGCTTCAATTTATCATAAGGTAATGTTTTTCTAACCTTATTATTTTAGCCATAGCCCATTTGTTTTTGTTAGTTTGTACAAGTCCTCACAAATTTGAACTCCCCATGCAGAAATGGTCATTTGTTAAATCTGAGCAGAAAAGATCGGAGATCCAAGGCTCATGGACATGGCTTTGCAGAGATCTTCTTGTGATTCTGATCCTTATAAGGAAAGATTGTTTATATACATGAGGGAGACACCCGTTGATTCTTTTGATACCTCTGCATGTGGTAATAATTTCATCTGGGATGTCTCTACCTGCTATATCTGCAGCTTGTTTACTAAACTTTTATTTCTCAGATTGTTAACTGCCTGATTCTTTACTGCCAGGTCTAGATTTTCTGGATGATATCTTGTTGGGTTATAAAGCTGAATGGCCAGTGAATATTGTCATTACAGAAGACACACTTAAAATATATGCTGAGATATTCTGTTATCTTCTTCAAGTTAGGTTTGCAGTGTTTTCACTGACTGAAGTATGGAGATTTCTGAAGGTATCTTTTCTCTATTGATGTTTGATCCACAGCATTTCATTCATTTAGATGTACATGCTATGGTAACCTCGACTTCTGTTATTATTATTTCCTGTGGACTGAACCAATTTTTAGTGATCAATGTTCATGGAAGTTCCACTGAGCTCAATTTTCTTATCAAGTAGCTACATCAAGAAATTCTTTTGTTCTAGTTCTCATTATAGATCTTGGTAACACAAAAATATTTGACTCTCTTGCTACATTCTTACAGGAGTTGACACAGTTCATCAGTCGCTCCAGCAATAGCAGACCTGATGTGTTGAAGAAATTGAATTTTGTAATGAAAGTGAGGTACTCATATTGTGAATCTTTCTAAAACTTTGACACCCAATCACCAACCTTATATTCCTGTTATCAGTTTTATGCTGACACTGAAGTGTTAGGAATGAAATACCTTTTCCTAAATTTGTTGATACATTGTTTTTTTTTTTTTTTTTTTTTTTTGACAAGTAATTTGTTGATACATTGTTGAATCTTGTTTCTGGAATACCTTTGGAAATGCAATACACATAGGCATGTTCATGACATAATAAAGCAGATATAAAGTTCATATCCAATTATGCAATTATCCATTCAGTTGCATATGTTGTAATATATATAAATATTTGGTTTGCAATTGCGTAAACTATTTTTTAGCAAGTAAACAAAGCATACTGAATCTTGCTCATCTTGTTGACTTGTTTCTAATTTCTTGTACTGTCCCATGAATAGCATTTTTACCTATAATGAACAGTCATGTGGGTTTATTTTGGTTTCTGGCATTAATTGTCTGTCTTTCTTTCTGTTGTATGGCTTTATTTAGGCATAAACTTTATCACTTTCTATCAACACTACAGCAGTATCTCCATTGCCATTTATCTGATATATCGTGGCGCCGTTTTCAACATTCCCTTAAAAATCAGGTATAGTATTTCAATCACTATTCTTGTAAAACTTCACCCTGAGAGGAATTAATATGTTTTGTTAGGCTTCCTATCTTTATTTTTATGTTCATTGAATACACTTATTAACTTGAACTATGGCTACTAATATTCTGTTATTGCTTAGGTGAGGGATATACTTGATCTGGAGTATGTGCATATGTGTTACATTACTGATGCACTTGACATGTGAGTGAGACCTTAAAAAATTATTTGTGATTTGCAATACTGGCCATGTACTTAAGTAAACCGTTTGTTCAAATGATGGGGAACAACAGCAATGTGCTAAACTGGCATTTATTTCTGCTTTATCTCTTATTTTTGTATTAAGAAGAAAAAGGGGCAAGAACCCTTACAACACACATGCATGCACTCATGTTTCTAAGAGTACATTTGCACCCTAATTGTGATTGTAGTAGTTGGTAAATCAAGCCTAGATACCCTGGCAGCTGGCACTGACTAGACAACTAGGTTGACTACTCGGATCACTAGAGCGACTAGTCTTTGGCAGAGATACAAAGAATAACACAAATATACATTAAATATTCCAGAGTAAGTAGCAGTGTAGCACTAGCGAAGTAGCAATCAAGCATAGCAGCATATGCAGAGCACAATAACTCATTGAGGTCAAGTCGTCCATGCCTAAATGGAGCCACCAGTCGTGATTGGCCATCAAGTAGTCATATGACTGGTGAACTAGTCACTCTAGTCGAGTTGCTGCACCATGTCAATGCACAACAACTGACTGGTGACTAATTGTCGACTAATCGCAAGTTGGATGACTTAATAATACTGGATTGGACTGGATGGAGTATGCTTTACAACGTGACAATTGTTATCTGATTGGTTGATGTGTTTGTTTTTAACTTATCATGACGTATTTGTGTTTGTTGATAACTGGTCATGACATGTTTTTCAGATGTTTCTTATCTGATGAGTCAAAACAAGTTGCCATGATAATCAAAAGCATGCTGCAACTGGCTTTGGAGTTACGATTATGCTTCCAGAGTCTTGGTGATACTTGTGATTTATCAGTAAATCAACTAAGTAATCTGCAATACCTTATAAACTTCTCTCAGGTATTCTCTCAGTTTCATACAAGCAATGTAGTTTGGTTTATGCCTTGATTCAGCCTTTCAACTCCAGCATGCAAATTGTAAAGCGTTCAACCGATCTGTATATATATGTGTGTGTGTGTAGCCTTTCAACTCCAGGATACCATATATGTTCAGAGTGGCTTGCAGTTGGTATCCCTGTTAGTTGATAAGCCACTGCCCTTAAATGCTGATGACTGATATAGAACTGGCAGTTTGGTCATAGTTGTCGACAATGGAATCCCTTCTGTCATTCTGTGTGAAACTTAACAGTTTGATTTTTTTTTAGTCGTGATGATCCGCCTTTGTTGATTGTTCACTGTTATCTGCAGCAGTAGTTAGATGATCTCCATTTCCTCCAAATCTCACCTTGCCACAAGCATTATCTGCTAATAGGCTTTTTAATGCCCTTTGGTCACTGTATGCTTTTCAATGCAGGTGGATGTAATTAGAACAAAGTTCGAGGGCAATATCAAAGATTTGTATATTTTGCATTCAAAATCTTCGAAATATGGGGAGCTTGGCCTTTCCGTTTCTGGGGGTATCTGAACTACAATGAGTATCATTCTATGAAAATCAGTACAGATATGGGTAGCTTCTGTTTTTGATAAGGACATCTCAAGAATGAACTAAGGTTTGCCTTTATCTTTGGGGATTAGCTCACCTTTTAAACCGTTGGTGGGATCATTGTGTGTATTTATTTGTTTCATGGTAGTGATGAGAGGTGCATCACTTTGTTTTGGATCTTCAGGAATCAGTTCACCTTTTTGAGCAACCCATGACATAAATTATTGCTTGTTTGTGCTGGTTATAGTGCCCCTTACGCATCTGCAAGACGAGATGTACTCACGTACTACATGATTCTGAGTGCTGAGAGTTCTCCTTTTAGATATACACGCTGATTTGATCAAATTGCCCCATGTATTGGTTTTGGTGAACTACAGATGTCACATTCTGACATGTCATATTCTTGGAGATGCATGTATGTACCAATGGTGTATCTCAAATTTACAATCAAAATTGGAAATCACGTGACTTGATTATCGTACGATGCTAATGTTGTTTCTGTAGATTTAGGTTAGGAGTGAATGCATGTACTACGTAGTTCTTTGTTGTAATTTTGTATAGCCATGTAATCTTGATTGTTGGCACGTTACACTTAGTAAATGGAAGGTGAATGATTGCTCTCTGGTCTCATTTATTATAGTTCTATGCTTGTACTTGTACTCCACTGTCCTGAAATATAAAGAATTTATTATAGTTCTATGCTTATACTTGTACTCCACTGGCCTGAAATATAAAAATTTTTCAGCTGCTCAAACTATTCTAAGTTTGACTAAATTTGTAGAAAAAGAACAATGATATTCACGATATCAATTGAGCTTCATTAGATACATTGTGAAATTTATTTTCAAAATTATCTATTTGATGTTGTAGATCGTAATACTTCTCTATGAACTTGATCAAACTTAGTGTGGTTTTGCTTAGTACCATCCCAAATTATAAGTCAACTAAAAAAACAAAGTCTCTAATGTCATTTCATTTCAGGACCAAGGGATACCGCTGCTCGCGCTCAGGTCAACCCGCTAGTACTCTACGAGACTACGACCATAAGACCAGGTCATGCCGAGCAAGCAATGACATCCAAGAAAGCTACATCTCTATCTCTGGGAAATCACTCTGATATCGATCACCAAACTGCATTTTCTGTCACCCTATCAAATGCGGCTGTTCTGATTCGCATCGTCTTAGCGTGTCGCATTAGACAAGTCATGTCAATATATCATCGTCCAAATGACCAAACACGGGAATGGGTGCCACGAAACACAATTTCAATTTGTAATGACCAGCGCGCACGGCGTGTTAGGGACAGCCGGATGTCCCTCTCGGATGAACAAGCACAAGCCGCCGCTGTGACGCGCGACGAAGCTCACGCGTGCACCGCACATGCACAAACCTTGTCATCCAATGGAATCCGTTTTCTTCTCTCCCCGATTCCTCGAGCTATATATAAAAATAAAAACAGGCTTTGACAGACACTAGCTAGGCTCCAAAAGGGCATCCCATGCAGTAGCTTGAGAATGTGGTATTGGATCATACATCACAGGGAAGTTTACTTATGGTTTCCAGCTACAGCATGAGAAAGAAAGCTTGTCGCCAGATGTGTCATGTATATTTAGTTTTGACTAAGCTATAAATAAAAGGTAGCAAAAAGTGTACAAATGTCCTCTCTGGATCTGTCTGTAATTTTGAATCTGCGTATCGAAGTAAGCAGAGAATATGTGTGTGTGTGTGTGTGTGTGTTCTTAATTTTATAGTTTTGTTATTACTCATGCTTAAACTGCAACCAAGCTACATGGGACCACGCAATGAATTGATTCCAGAGCAGGTACTACACTAGCTTGTGTGGTACAAAATTGCTCTGAACTTTAACAACTTTCTTCCCAATCTTTAGATCTGATCATGTAGCTGATAGCACAGCATCATGTACCTAAGCTATAAATAAGCTATCAATCTTTAGAAGGATATAATCTAGCGCACGCCACTGGTGGATTCTGGAGACTAATCTCTTCTTGGGGAATCAAATCACATGAAACTGACATACGGACGACTTTGATACGACAGGGATGCTTACAGAATATCGCTAAGATAGCTTGTGGTCGGGAGCTATGGATATCATGTAAGCGAAACAATATGACTGAAGAAATTGGTGGAATGAAAAATAATGAACCAATGTTAATAGCTCTGCTATATCATCATTACCGAATTCACATAACATATATGATATAACAGTTTTATCATAAACAGCAAGGTTTTCAGGCTATTTTCCCTGAAGAAAAGATGAGTTGCTACTGCTAGCAGTGAGCATGCATGAACATGTCCGCACATCCACACGGAGCTTTAGAATGAAGCAAAGTTTGGTCGGCTTCGGATAATCAACGAGCATATTTTGTAAAGCAATAACCTTTTGAGTGTAGATGGAAACTCTGAGCATAACTGTTGCAGTACTGCTATAAATCCAAGTTTACAAGCAATGCTAACTTAGCTATTTCCTAAAGGAAAAATTGCTAGCTTAGCTTGATGAAAATTGCTAGGCTTAGCTTGATGAAGTATTCTGGCTCCACTATGGAGTTGAACTTACTAGACAGAGGTCGAATAAACACGGATCATGCATATTCTCTGCTACGGTTTCAGAAAGGCCCCCAAAATATCAGAAAAAAGAACAGCCTAGCCTTGTTCTACTCTCTCTTTCAGATTAAGAACCATTCAGCATGATCAGAACTCTTACCAAGCCAATAACATCTCTGCACCTTTTTTTCAGAAATCAGAATGAAGAATACATGAGTGATATTGGTTCGGCTCACATCCAATCCAAGTCCAACGGTAGACTCGAAGAAGGACATGAGCCGGAACAATACCACGCCATGTCGTCTTCTTCCTCCTCCATCCTCTGATCCTCCCGGCCCCCGGCCATAGACCTCTGAAACCGTGTGTCTCTGCTGATGCCTAAGCTAAGCAGCCATGGCGTGGCTATTTAATAGCGAGGGGTGGCACCAGGGTGAATGAAGCCACGTATTAGCGCTAGCTCCGCGGCCTTTCCTCTCTACTACCGGCAAACTACAGTTAGCTCCGGGGACCAATTGGATTGCTGGTTATTATCTTAAAAAAAAAAAGTTGGATGGCTGGTGCTGCATTTGCTTACTCTATCCCTCCCTCTGTGCTGTCTGTACTAGGGTCTAGGCACTAGCTGCATTTGGGCTCAAGGTAGCCCTTCACTCCAGTCTCCAGCTACGGAAGTAGGCGTCTCTGCCTTTATACAGCTCTATAAATATTAAAGCTGCTAATTTAAAAGGACTCGAGTGAATCAGCACATAATCTTGGGGGAGATTTTTAAGTTTTAGCTCCCGTACGTTTATTCAATGTTCCTGGATGGAAGAAACAACTTTTGGAAGTCGTCTGCTTGACTGCCTGCATGGCCTCACATCATCCTTCGACATCCCACCAACAGCTGATATTTGTTAGAAGATTTGATTTGTTTTCTTTTCCCCTAATGGGCGATGTGGTAGTAAGTACTCTCATGAGAGGTTCACATGAGCTGATCGATTTCACATTATTCAGCGTTCATATGTACCTAAACACCAACTGCCATCGCTATTCTGTGCTTCTTCTGCACTCTGGAGCTACCAAGTGGCGTTCCTAATTATGTGACAGATCTCTTGCCGCTCCGCTATCAGCTTGCTCACGGGGACGTCGTAGGTAATGCACGCGGACATGAGCAATGGACAGATTCAGATAGCAATGTCCACATGGATGAGAATTGGGATGGTGGTCCTTTGCAAGGGACGACCAATTGCTAGGTGATTCATATCATACCTGTACTCAAAACCCTGCGTCGATCAACATTCTTAATTTGCTAGCTGCCTAACTCAGTGCCGAGCTGCCGATGGCAGCATGATGAGCATTATTAGAAAAGAGAAAAATGCAATCTCGTTCACTGGACATACGAATGCCACGCGACAAAACTGGGCAGGGAATCAGCAAGAATCCTGGGACAAACACCCATATGCTTTATACTAATGTTACATATATAGCAACCATCGTTAGTTAGAGTAGAGATCGAGTAGCTGCGATTCGAGGACAGAAGCCTGCAAACGTCGTTGCGTTTATCCGCTGGTCTTCCGGCCAATCCGAGCCTGCCCTTTGCCCTTTGGGAATAGAAATTCACGCGGCTGAGATGCGCTCCAGTCACCCGATCTTCCCATTGACCTGAATGAGAACTGCTCCTGTTCACGTGCGGATTTATGAGCCGGCGGCCGGTACGCAGAGTCAGACAATCGATGATGCATATGGCCAATGCCAATGGCCCTCGCTCGGTGGAAATCGTTGCCACTTTGGTGACAAGGAAGAAGAAAAGAACCAGTCATCATTGTCCTAGCTAATTCCTATTTGCTCCATCCTTAATTTTTATTTTGAGTACCCAACTGGCAGGTCCCAACTGCCCTCGCCGTTCACAAGGATGGATTAAGAACCGGTCACGAGTACGAGTAGTAGTCCCTTTGGTGCTTAGAGTTTTATTTAGATTCTGGATCGGTACGAATTGTTTTTTTAGATATATATAAATAATAAAAAGCGTCCTTTAGTATGGTCCAATGGCTGCCCTACTCTATGTATCTGTGCCCTGAAAGGCTCGTGTTTTGTTGACCTGTCTTGGCCGGCAGGGGTGTACAACGCATGTGAGGTGGTATTCTTCTGTAGGCTTGATGTAGAAAGATGAGACTACTGGCCACGCCGCTGCCCTCGGCGTGGCCACGTGGCAAAATTTTTGGGCCATTCGATTTGAAGATCGACGGTGTGCCACCACCCATGCCGAATATATACGGCCGCATCCCTCCAACCCTAGCTCTTTGCACTCACCCCTCTCCATCCTCTCTCGGCGGCGGCTAGGGCCGCCTCGAGCACACGCTCCCTGCGGAAGCCCCGCGCCCCTCTCTCCCTCCTCCCTCTCCTCCTCACTCTCGCACGGCGACCCCCCACTTTCCTCATGGCGAGCAAGCCCGGCGAAGCAAGCTCAGCGCGAGCAAGCCAAAGCGGCGGCGCGAGGGCCCCGGGCGCTGTGGCCCGACAGCGCCGCACCCCTCCGCGCGGAGGCCCGAGCCGTGTCCAGCAGCACGCACACCCAAAGCGTGGAGGCCCGAGCCCCGGCCAGGGTTAGCGGTGGCGCGATGGACCCGGTCCGGACGTTAAGCGCGACGTTGTAAGGCACGTGGCGGCACACGAGGATTAACATGGTGTTGCGAGCTCCAAAGACGAAGTGGATCCGCACGGGCGTGGTGGCCCTGTGTGGATACAGAAGAGGAAGCGGGTACCGCCGTTCGGCTCCTTTCCATTCATCCAGCTGCGGTGAGGTGAGAGCAGCATCCCTTTCCGCTCCTCCTCCGTGTATGATAAGGTCAAATTACTTGGATAATGCTTTAGTTGTCTTTACCATATTTTGTTATGTGTGATAAGGTGAAATTACTTGGCTAATGCTTTAGTTCTTAACATATTCTTGATGCCTTGGTTAGCTTTTGAAAAGAGAGCTGCTATGCACGGGTTAGTAAAAACCTCCATTATACATGGAAAAAAAAATAGTTACCTCTTGTCCTTCTTAATGGATCTCTACCACGCCTTTTATAGCATGGGGCTAAAGCAAAATCAGGTTCCATATTATGGAAACCGATTGGTGGTAGATGATTTCCCATCGCCAAAGTGACAATCCTGAAACGGAAGATGTGTGCTTCTCTCCGTTGATTGCATTTACATGTGTTGGATAGCTACTAATATATGCTCTGTAGGTAGAATATTTGGGAAATTGCCTTCAAGATGTTTGAGGAATGCCTGTTGCATCCTTTTTTACATAGGCTGGGCACCTGCTATGGAACAGCTTGACGTTGCCAAGCAGCCGACCCATGACAAGGTTAGGACCTGTGCTAGCTGTTCTCTTGCGCTTTGGCGTTTCTTGGAGGTTTTGGTTTGATCGGATATTGCTTCCATTATTCAGGAAACTTCTCACCTGCTTGGAGAACAAATGGCAATCTGAATGTCAACCAATCAAAACTGATACAGCACCTAGACTTGATCAACAAAAAGAATCAGTCGGTGATGCCACCGTTGATATCGACATGGAACTCTACAAGCCATCGACATTGTATTTGCACTTCTGATTGTGCTCTTGCTCACAAAGGTATGGGTTCACAGAGAAAATAACGTGTTCATTGTCTGACAATGCTTGTTCCTTTTTTGGTAAATAATCTCAAATCATTAATTCTGAACTCTTGGATGATATCTCGAATGTGCAGATGTTTTATCTATAATGTTCTTATAATTGCAAAACTGAATAAATTAGAGTAGAAACCTGTAAGGATCAGTATGATAGTTGTGCTGTTTAATCTAATGACAGTGTTCTAAGTTCTCATAACTATCTTTACCTATTATGATTCACATAGCAACTCATCTTTGTAGTACTACCCAGTATAATTGTATGGAGTTTTAAAATGTCTCTCTGTTTAACTAAGTTAGTTCGTACAGATAGTAATAATTTTCTCATATGATGCTGGACCTTGACTTTTATCATGTGCTGCATACCATCACTCAGCATGTGAAATATTTGTTCTTTTGTCAATATATGCTCCAAAATGAAATGATACAACTGTGACTGATGGTTTGGATGACACTAAAATCAATTAGTAGGTCTGTGATTCTTGAGTAATTGTTGTAACGAATTTGATACCATATCAAATACTACTCTTAATGGTTTTGTTGCCTGCAGTACATATACCATTGTGTTTCAGGATATGTTCCATAAAACACTCTAGATTGAGCTCTTCTCCTTTTAACCTGATCATGTCTTTTGACCTTATAAGTGATTTCAATTGTGCATTAACAATTTGCTTTATGAAGGAGTTGTTGTCTTTACCTATGTCTTTAGTAAAAGCTACTTTTCTTTCACTCTGCTTTATTACAGTTTTGACTACGCATTTTAGCTGCAGTCCTGTATCCAATGTGTTTCCACTTATAGTAGCAGCCACAAAGAAACTTATGTTTACATCCGCCATAACAACTCAGAGCATTAGCAGAATAACAGATTGCCTATATGAGTTTTACAGTTCCAGGATGTCGATTTAGTATTAGGTATAATTACTAAAGTGTACATTCAATTTGGCTGCCTGGCAGCGGAAGTAATGCATTCGGAGTTAATGGAATTTCCGCCTCAAAGTACCCATTTTCTGTTCATTTGGAGTTAATGGAATTTTCACCTCACAGTACCCAATTTCCCATGCTTAATTTAATTCCAGGAGCAAAGGAAGGGGCGACACAGGATGGTCATGTGCTTCTGCATTACAAGTGAGTAAAGTAAGACCAAATGCTCCGTTTGTTCAAATCTTTAATATCATCCCCTCATCTTTTCTTGCAATTCCAGTTTGATTATTCCAATATTCCGTTATTACTAGGGTCCTCACTCCTGAATGGAAAAAAAAATAATTTTTAGTTTGAAGCGATCATCATTTCAGGATTTATGCAGTTAGAACTTGCTCTTTTAGTAAAAGAATGATTAGCAATACATATCCATACACTACATACAAGGGATGATAAAAATTAAAACATGGTGTGTAATGATTTCTTCAGACTCTATTATTATCAAGCAAAAAACATGTAGTGACTTTTATAGTCCCAGTGGATAGAGAGCTAGCTCAGTAGTGGTCGACAGCTGCCTTGTTTGTTTAGCTTCTTAACAATTTTTTATCCCTAAAATAATGGTGTGCAGTTCTGTATTTTCAAGAAACTAAAGGCAAAGGGTGTTCTAATCTGTTATGCTCAGTAATAGATTTACCTACCATGGCAGCTATAAATGGCCTTCTTTTTTCTGTCACAACGTAATCACTCCTAGAGCGTTTCTTCCCAGGGCCATTGTACCAGTGACCAGGTTGCGGATGACGGCGAGGACACGTTGGATTTGAGCTCCCATTTTAAAAGAATATTCATTTGACTGTATTTTGCCCATCTTGTATATGAGTACCCCAGTTACTTAAACTTGGCAGCTAAATAATAGTAGATTGCCATATTTTTTTATGATGGCCTGAGCCTTCAAATTTTGATTGCTTACTGAGAGTGAAGAAAAGCCAAATTCGTTCATTCATTTTCCGCAGACCTCGCCGCTGTTGTTAGGATTTGGTTATAAGCGTCGTTAAGTCGAGTCTCACAAAACATTTGTATGTCTATGCAGATATTTATACAGATTCCTTGACACCTGAAACGGCAATGAAACTTAAGACTGATTGCAGCAGCAACTTCTACTGATCGTTCTTGTATCGATGTCCAAGTCCAGCGAAGGCTCCAGTCCACTCACCCTTACCCTAAAACCATCTGTACAGTGTAATCTCATATGACCATTTGAATTGGCTTTAGTGAATGGACTGCAATTGGAAAGCTACTATCAAATCTGATTCAGTACCAACCATGGGCTTCATTGTCAGAGATTCAAAAAGCTTTCTGTGCTAAGAGGGATATGATTCGCACCCTAGAGATAGTTAAGTCTAATTCTTCGGTTCTTTTAACTCCATATGTACCGGTCCAGTGGAATATTGACTACCTGTTGCAATTATCTCCCACACCATGCCTCAGCCTCTAATTGTTTGTATGATGGTGCAGGTCATCTATTTTTGTTCTATGACAGCAACTCCTCTGTGCTACTTCTTCTCACCTTATCCTGCCTTTTATAAAACACAATGGTTTCGAAAGTATGCAAAATTTATCTTTGGCTAAACTAACCCATTAACTTCAATAATACAATGGGCCCATCCACCGGCCATAAGCGGCAACGCCGCCGTTTTTTTCTAGTGTGTACTATTTGGACACCTCATATCCGTGATTAGAAATCCAATTTATGTACTCTATGCCTCGGGGAACATACATCTAATGTTTTAACACGTCGCATCGGTTTTAGAAATTGAGTCTTCTATTTAGCGTGTGTTTTCCTTTGTTGGGCTAATCATGACCGAGAGTAATGATAACAAATATGTCTATTCCATTAACCGGATGGAACCTGTAATATTCATTCATTCTCAACCTTACTCAATTTTGTAGATAGAATTGTGGCCATTACTCACGCGTATGGGCGCGCAAAATTGTCGGCGCCATATGTTATCTAATTAGTAAGGGTTGCATCATTGTCAATCATTCATTTTTCTACTAAATTGGTGCAGCTCATTGGATCTCTTGCCTTTGCACTACTGGCCGCCGAGTCTTGACCGCCGAGAGACCCACTCGAGCTAATTGATAACACTCAAACTAATTGCCGCCAAGCCACATGCCCCATCGGTTCTCTGCGGGAGCTATCCAAACCCTTGGTGAAGATCCAATCTTGGACAACGCAATGCTTCCCAAACAAAAGCGGACTTGGACGGGAACGGATGCCCCAAATGATGAAAAGCGTTGCTTATTTACGCTTTTCTTTTGTTGCCATTTTTGTAGCGGACTTGTGTGTTTCTTTCTTTTGTTTCTATACCACGAGAAATGGTTGTAGGCCAAGCAATTGTGTAGTTAAGGCCCATGCAATTGCTATCTTTCTATTCTTTAGACTACAACTAAGAGTATTGTATTTCCTATGAAAGATGTCTTATCTATGTGTTTCAAACATAAAACACCGTTGTGTACATGTGCTTTTTCATAACACACATTATGTGTTGTTGTGTTAGACAATTAAAGGCGTTAAGACTGCGGGCGGAGCAATTTAACGCGTTGGCTATGGACTAGTACTATATACAACCAGTGGTCTATTATAAAACGAACTGGTACCTAGATTTCTAGATTGTGGATGGTGCACCTATACAGCCTTTTTCTCTCGAATTACCAGACGCGGACGGGGAGGTTGACCTCCAATTATATGTTTTGTTGGGGAAGCAACCTTGCCATGGAAGGGCTTTGTTGACAAGACTAAGGGCCCTTTGGTTTCTATGGGACTAGGGACTAATTTTTAGTACTATTTAGTCTCTAAAATACCAAATATGAGAATTAAGGACTAATTTTTTATCTTAATTAGTCCCTATTTCAATAGACTCTTAGAAGAGACTATGGACTAATCTTTAGTCCCTAGTCCCATGAACCAAACAGGCCTTAACTAATACAAAAGTCACTTGTGATGAATGCAGACTAAGCCGTATTCGATTGGTCGATGAAACAACTGACTTCACGTCAAGACACCAAGACCGAGAAGAAGGTTCAAAGGCTGTAGAACCGCGAAGGCCAACGCTCCGACAAGATGAGAGAAAGTATTATGGCAGGCTGCAAGCAGGCTAGATCCTATGTGGAGGAGAAAGAAATGAGGAGAGAGAAGAAAGTAGACGCTGGCTTACCGCCCGCCGAAATAGTGTTGCATGTCTGCGTGGTGTGGGCCTCCAAGTGCTACTTGCCGGCTTTAGCGCCTGCGCGGGCGCATGGAGCCATGCTTGGAGCCGGCTGGCTGACGAGATTATTGCACCTGCTTTGATGCAAAGGCCGCAGAACTATGGAAGCCTATGTCCCTAGCAAGGAGGACTATGCGAAGGGCGTGAGTGCTATGGAGATCGATGGTAGGCTGACTAGTCGAAAGCCGGCCGTTGGGCCACTTCTTGGGCCAAAATGGAAGGATCATCTCTAGCCCTCTCGCGAAAGGGAAAAGAATTTACCCCCAAGATGACATATATGTCGGAGTTGCCGCAAGGGCAAGCAAAAGATTGTAATTGCACCTTATCAAGGGAAGAGGCGGCTGGGGCGGGAAGAATTCCGATGGAGGCGGGAAAAATCGTGGAGGAGCGCGGCGTGCAATCCGCCCGCACGGGGTCGACGGGATGAAACCTCCCGGCCTCAACGGGGTTTCACGTGGTTACCGATGCCTTGGTTACGGTGCCCAAACGCTTTTGTGGGGATGAAACATTCTCGTTCTCTCTCCTCCCAATTTCATGCAAAAAGCTGACGTGACGGCCTATTAAATGTGTATGAGCAATTTAAGTGGCATGAGACTCTAATTTTTATCTCGGTATTCGTGCCAATTTTAGTCAAAGGCCTTTGCCCTCAAATGAAGCCTTCCACCGCAGCGAGCTCCCCGAGCTCCCCCTTATCCTAACCTGTCGGAAATTGATTCCCAACATGTTCCTTTTCTCTTTTTGTTTCCTCGAAAATTACCTAGACACTGCAGGAAGGGAAGGGAGGTTTTCTTTTTTTCTTTTTCGTTCGCTGACTGACTTTTTTTTTTATGAAACGTTCGCTGACTGATTGGCGACACCAGAATCTAAAACCTTTTTCGTTCGCTGACTGACTTTTTTTATGAAACGTTCGCTGACTGATTGGCGACACCAGAATCTAAAACCATTTCCTTTTTTTAGTATTGGCAGATTGTTTGCGGGGATTTAATATTGCCAAGATAAAACCGGTCTTGTACAGAGCTTGGCAAGCATGAAAGCCCATCGAACACGAAGAGCACGTTGGTACAGGCACGGCCCAACAAAAGCACTGGTCCGTATCAGCAAACGGGACGGTACCAGGTTTCCCACACGCCACCGTACTTCCGAGGAATTTCCACTTCCGAAGTGTCCGCCGTCCGAGTTCGCGAAAACCTGATCACAGCGGCGCGGCAGAACCCTAGATCCCCACCCGACCCACCGACCCTCCTCGTCGACATGGCCGACGCCCCCAACCAGCCACCGCACGGCGACGAGCACCGTTCGGGAGGCGACCTCGGCCGCAACTACACGCCGTACCAGACGGATGAGGGCCTCAGCGTCCTCTCGCCCCGCGCGCTCTACGACATGCCGACCTCGCCGGAGCTGCTGTTCCACGAGGAGCGGCGCGAGGGCCGCACCTGGGGCGAGAACCTCACCTTGTACACCGGCTGCGGCTACCTCGCCGGCTGCGCGTCGGGGGGGCGGCCGTGGGGCTGCGCCGCGCCGCGGCGGAGTCCCAGCGCGGCGAGTCCGCCAAGCTCCCGCGCCAGCCGCGCGCTCACCCAGTGCGGCGCCGTCGGCCGCGCGTACGGGATCCGGCTCGGCATCATCGGCCTGCTCTTCGCGGGGGTCGAGAGTGGCGCGGCCGGGCTCCGCGGCGCCCACGACTGGAAGAACACCGTCGCCGCGGGGATGGGGGCCGGATTGCTCTATCGGGCGGGGGCTGGTCCGCGGTCCGCGGTCATTGGTTGCGTCGCCGGAGGACTCATGGCCGGCGCAGCCGTCGCGGGGAATCAAGTTCTCGAGAGATACGTGCCTGATCTGGCTTTATAAACCACAGTGCTTAGCAGAATTAGTTGGTTTCAATCTAGCGATTTCACGCTAGTAGTAATAATTAGGTTAGCTATAATGTACCCGTATGGAATCTGTACAAATTTCAATTATTAGGTTAGTTATAAGGTACTCGTATGGAATATGTACAAATTTTCAAGCTTTATTGCTGTTGATTGAATATTACTCGAGTGCAATCTCTGTCTTGAATTAGGGGTTGCTTGGTTTCTTTGCTCAGGCAATTGCCAGCCTAGCCTAACTAGGCAAGGATATCTGCTTGTTACACACACAAAAAAACTTCTATGCCAGGCCACCGAGAAAATTAGACAAGCCGGATTATCGTTGGCTGTTAATGCTGCACAATTGTAGCAGTGTTTGTCTACCATGTCTGCTACAGCAAGGACATATGCAATATTGGAATTGGATATCCCTGTTATTCCTCGTTCAGTAAATCAACTGACAATTCTTGATGTGACAATTCTAGTTTTATTCATATTTTAGGCAGTCATGTACATGGTCAAGTTAAGACTTACTTAATATTTGATTGTTAAATTGCATGGTACAGGTTCTATGAAGCTTGAAATTTGTTATTATGCCCTGCTTCTTACATTATCTGTCAGTGTTCGATATTTGTTTGATCCAACTATTCTTCAATATATGGGCATATATATTGCAATTGCAGCCTCTTTCTCCTGGACCCTGGTAAACTCATTTTATTCAAAAGTATTTGTTTACTTTGTGTGTGTGCCATGATGTCTACCTAGATTTTGATTTGAAGCTGGTGGTGGTATATATGAGACCGCACCGAAAAACATGATGGTTGTTGCCTGCCTCTTAGAATATTTGCTAATTGTTTCTCTATTTTAACCCTTGTCAGAGACTGACAGAATGAACTATAACTTCAAATCTGGATGAATCAAGCATTTTTTTTCAGGGCTGACCACAAGAGCAATACTAATAATTCATTGGGATGTTTTCTTGTTTATTTATTTATTTATTAGATTTTATAAACAGCAGCTACTACATGCTATCTTTTGTCATGTAATACTGTTTTTCCAAAAGTGCAGATTCACACCATCTGATGTTGTTTTGTGATTGGAAAATTGAATGATCTAAAGAAAAGATGTAGGTGGCGTGTGAATGATCACAGCCCTGGGCTAATTCTTTATTGAAACAACTCTCTTAGCTATGCCGTGCTTGGCCTGGGCTCAACTCAATGCGGGACTATCAATTGTTGATTAGACGACGGCGTCCTGTCTACACCAGCAGGTTGATGATAGCAATTATTTGAAGCCCTGTTTGTAAATGCAACGATGAAGTTGAAGGCTTTGAAGCAAGGAGGGTTTAACAGAAGTTGATACTGATACAGTTACAGTTGCAGGCTGTTAAGTCCTCTGGCATAGGAGGGCCGCCCACGGATGTTGCATTTCGTCGGACCTCACGCCCACGGGCCTTGTCTCTAATACTCGGCGGTGAGCTGGTGACCTTTGCTGAAAAGAAAAAAGAAAAGGTACTCGGTGGTGGAGTTGCTTTGTTTCAGGTTCTGCTGCTATTACATGCTTACAGTTTAAAGTCACTGCTCATTGGTCAAGAAACTGAAGAACCTAAACTGCAGGATTGAGAAGAGTTGCTTTGTTTCAGGTTCTGCTGCTGTTACATGGTTATAGGCAGTTATAGCTTTAAAATCACTGCTCATTGGTCAAGAAACTGAAGAACCTAAACTGCAGGATTGAGAAAACTCCATTCGACAAAACAACAAATGCCATTGCTGAACTAACTGCAGGGCTCTGAATTCCCTGCCAACGTTTATGATGAGAACTTATGGAAGTTTGGTCAGAGCGGACATGGCGTTTGCTGTTTGCACACAATGCTTCCGTTCTAAAAATTCCATGGCACTGAAGCCACGGCGCAGCGAAGGGCCGGCACTACAGCATTTCCACTGCAGGCTTTTCCGTTGAGTGCTTGTCTAATCAAAGGAATGAGTTGGTAATCGATGCAGGATTAACGAGAAACAGGAGGGCACAGGTATGATTGCTCTTCCACTATGGCCACTTGACAGCGAGACAGATCCCTGTGGCAAGGTCAGTGCCAGTTCTTGGCGCCTAGCTCCTCGTCACCTTTTCAGTGCCCTTCAATGTCAAAGCTCAGAAAGCTTGTGGGGTTTGATCTGATCATGGCCTGGCCACTGTTGCGCCCCGCAACTTTCTCGAGCCACTGTTTCCACCATGCATAATTGCCAGTTCACAAAGCATGGCATGATGTTGAATTGTTGACGACGAAGGGGCCGCAGCAGGCTGTGTGGTGCTCGATGGCTTCTGCTCTCCGTGCGCCGTGCTTCCCCCTCTGCGACGCTGCGAGCCTACTGCCAAGCTCATCATGGTAATAATTTGTACTGCTACTCGTGCAGCACAAATTGACAATCTTGGCAACTTTTGTTGGAGATTTTCTTTTTGTTTGCCTTTTGCAAAAAAAAATCCCATCTTTATTCTTTTTTTTTTTACAAAAGATTCATGAGAATATGAGATTCGCATGGAGTACAGCTCCTTTTCAATTCCATGCATTCTCTGGGCCGGAATGAAATGCTGTTGCAATGGGTCAATTTTTGTCTACTCTTTTGACTAGGAAATCAGTGGTCCATCTGACAGAGGCTTGCTCTTCTTGCTCCCTTTTTGGAGCACCTTTTCCTCTACTCCTACTGCACACGCGCGGTTGCTCAGAATCACGCGGTGGGCGCGCCGGAGCTACAGTACATGTCTTGACTGCTTCATCCTCAACCTCAATCATGCTGCTGGAGCACCTTAAGGTACTATGGCTGCTGGTTGCTTCTCACTCCTCTGATCTTGCAAGAAAATTGACAGGGCGAAAAGAATGGGATGTTGTCTGAAGCATCCAATGGTGAATGCATGCGTTTATTCCTTTCATTTCATCCCTGTTGCTTGAGCATGCTTTGTTCTACTCCTAGGAGCGATCATGACATTTCAGATAGAGGCCTGGTTGCACGAGAGGATGCTATGCAGCGTGCTCTGTCTGTACCTCACCGTGGAGGTTGGAGGCTCCCCGGCGAGCACAACAGGGGCTGTTGCATCGAAAAGTCCTATCACCTCTGTATATATTCTTTTGTTGTATTCAGTCGAAAAAAAAATCTTTTGTTGCTCTCAAGGGAGAAATGCAGTAGCGATTTTTGGGAAAACAGAATCTCCTCAGTTGAGGATATATTCTTTGCAGCTGCAGGAGCCAGGAGCTGTCGATGTCAGCAGTAGTGAGTACATACTGTACTCCATAGGAACAACATTAGCAGTTGCACTCTACCACCCCTACGTTTGCCTTTTCTGATTTGTACTCCATGGAATGGGAATAAAAAGGGTATCCTCTTTCCAGTTTGTGGACTTTGGCTAGTTCTTGAGCCCTACTACTCCTAGGAAACTGAAAACCACAACCAAGTGTGCCCAAGTTCTTGATCTACTACTCCTAGAAAGCCAGTCATCTTTGACATGATCAAACAAAAGGAGGCAAAGATGGTTGGGGGCAAGAATCTCACTTTTCCTGTTGTTTGGTGCTCAAGCCTGAAGCTGAAAGCAACAGTACGGCAATGCCACAATGGTACTACTCAGCCTGCCTGGTGACTTTGCCGCCACTTACACATACTAGCTAGAGCTAATAGAGGTAACATCATACTAGCTTAGCTACAAGTAACATGCTATGATTTGATTCTAGGTCATCATCCTACTACCAACTTGGCATTAGCTACTAATAAACTTTCTAACACAGCCATGATGCTGCCAGGAACATCCAAAACAAACGTGGCGGGATCACCAACGCGAGCAGCCGGTCGGACGGGGTCGATCGATGTACAGAATCCAGAAGTGGCCGGAGTGATCTAGGATCCACAGATGGACAGGGAAAGCTCCAGGCTAACACCCGGGCCGACAAAGCAGCCTGAATGGCCGGAGCAGTCGCTGCTGGAGCTCCTCCTCGCCGGTGACGCCGTGAGGATGCAGCTGCTCTCGGCACTTGGTGAGGAGGTTGCTGCCATGGCACGGGCGCATTTTGGGTCCAGACCAAGGGACAGCGAGAGTGAGCACTGCTCAGATGGCTCGTCCTTCGCTGCAATGCTGAAGCTGCTGAAGAGGGGGCATCCGTTTCCGTCCTCTTTGTTGGAGGCATCCTGCTGAATCAGCACAGAACCAAGATGGCGTGCTTCTGGTCGGCTTATCTGCTATAATTCAATGAAATTGCAATTACAGTTATATACTACATAAACTGATGGAAAGTACAGTACAGTATTATTGCATAAAAGTACAAGTAATCCTGCAGTAACCGTAGAACCCATTGGCATGTACGATGTACTACTATACTACTACACCATACGCAGGTGACCATACTAAGATTTTTACCCTGTTGGAACTCTTTTCCTCTTTGCACTATCCTACCACAAGGATCGCCAGGATCCGGGCGACGTGGTACAGCAGCTCGTGCAGTTTTCAGAAATTTTCAGTCAGAGCGAAGCTATAATGAATAAATTCTATCTGCGGCGCTACCATCATCGTGAGAACTATAGTGCACTGCTAGGCATGGATCTGAACCTGCAGAAACCACTGCAACATGCCGCTGCAGTAAGGTGAGAAGTAAATGCCTGAACCAATTGCTATGATCAAGAGACAGATTGCAAGAGCAGGTTTTGCCAGTCATCTTGCTAGTATGCCGATGCTTGTACTACGGGCATAGTACAGTGCAGCATACTTGTGCAGTATAGCATACGGCAGTCCTGCAGTAGGATCTGGGATTTGCAAGTGTGCATGCATTGGTTTCTCTGAAATGTGTACAGATTACTTAGTACCAGTGCTTTGGGGTATAGATTTGTTGGTTGACCTATACTCAAGGTGAAAGTGTGGGCCCCACAGGTAAACACACTTTTATGAAAAAATTTTTGCCAGAAAATAACTTATTGCAAAATATGAAAAAAAAAAAAAAAGACATTGCAAGATAGGAGTAGGATGAAAAGGGTTAGGGTGTGAAAGCAAGCCGGTTAAGACAAGGAAAGATTAATCTTCTTTTGATAAACCTTTTGGCAATATCTCTTTTTCTACCATAACTTTAAAGTTTTTTCAGCTGGATATGTACCTTAAAGGGGTCAGATTCTTGCACCAAACATCCCATGGCTTGGAGGTTGGAAGGCCCAGCAGCAGTCGTCGCAGCAGCAGCATCCCTCCTTTGCCATCTGATGAGTCCCTCCTCCTTTATTCTCCTGCCCATGACCATGGCTTGCATGTAATCATCGATGCAGTACAGGCTCCCAGCAACGGCTGCAGTAGTCCTCGCATCACTGACTCCATGGCTTCCCTGCATGCTCTCGTACCCCATCCGGGCCCTGTTCATGCATCCAAAGGTAGACGACCAAGACCGCCATGAGCATGAAAAAAAGGAGCAAATGGACAGACGCCATGGGAAAAGGCGCTTTGTTTGGATTTGCGTCAAGATTAGGGCCTTGAAAAGCTTGTCTTTCTTTAAACCTGAACACGTTTCATTCAAAGAAGAGGAGAGGGGAAAAGGTGTTTGCAGGCCAAACCTTTTCAGAGGTGGTGGGCACAAGAACTCCTCCTTGGGGCCTCCTTGCTCATGCTCATCACCGGTGCATGAGTACCTCCTTTGCAGCAGCTGGGTTTGCATCCCTGGGCCTGGTGATCGATGGTGCCATGAACGAAAGGTGTTTGGCTTTCCATTAGCAAAATCTATCTAAAGTGTGTGCAGTATAGTATACTCGGCTTTCCCAACAAAGAGCCTTGCAAGGTAAGCTACTCATGACACACTAGTGATTTGTGCGCGCCCATGCGCGCGAGTCATGGCCGCAGCTCTATCCAAGAAATGCAATAATGTTACAGATAGTAGCGACACAAGAGCACTGAAATAGGAAACAATACAATGAGTTTAAAAAATCATACGCAAGACATAGGAAATAACAGAGTTTACTTAAATCGATGGTTGTTCGACATAGCTTAGTTAGGCCAGATTCCTAAGGCGGCACGTAGTTACGCGAGATGTTATATATATTACATAGAAGAGTGCTAAATTTGAAAGGTCATTCTGGGCGTAGCATACAACAGATGAGACTTTCACAGCGGACTCAAAGCTTGGTGCTGGGGAGCCGTCTGTTTAAATCATCGGACGACAAAGCTCTAACCAATCTAGAAACCATATCCATCAACAAATAGTCAACCGTGTAAGACGGACAACATAATAGCGGCTCATGATAGCACCTAACCAGAGGCTGGGAAAACTGAAAGAATGGTAAGTCGAAAAATTTGGTACCGTTATCTGAAATCTGCAAAAAAGATTTACAAATGATACATAAGGGTGTGTGTTCTAATATTGTATTCGGAGGTCCAAGGTACACATGGTAAGTGAAATTTGTTTTAACATGGACACCAAATAAATTACACATAGGGGCACTACATTTGTGAAATACCGACCAACCGAAAGTGCCATGAGCATGTTCAAACGAAAAGTTCCATAGGCTTCTCTTCTTCTGTTTCCATAAAGCAAACAAATACATGATCTGAAGCCTATCATCATTTTAAAGTGGAGAAATATTTATTGCAATAGGGAGAACTGCTTTATGAAACATCACAAATAAATGGAAGGACCGTTACCTCCAGGAGGGGCATTGCATTTGTGAAATATTGGACCAATCATGTTCAAATGACAAGCTCCATAGGATTACGTTCTTATGTTTCCATAAAATCTCCAATCGAGGGCATAGGAATGTAAAAATACCGAACAATCAGTCACAAAAAGGTAGACCAAAACCCAATGTCTAAAGTTAGTCCAACCCCTCTCATTTCTTCAAAGATCCCAGGAACTCAAACCCGCAATGTGTTTACAAATAATTAAAGCCGCCGTGCATACACCATGATTAACAATGGAAGTTCCCCTACTTGAAACAAAAAAAACTTTTTATCGGACAATGGACTTAATGTTGTCACACCTAGAATAACAGCCACGGCCCTGGCCATTGCTCTTAGACCAAAAAGGACCAGATCGGAAAAATGAATAAATTTGACCCGGTTTACAATGGATCCACTATCAAGGGTTCACCATAGGCAATATCAATGGATCCACTATATCTCACAAAGAAGCTAAGATGAATCTTGACAACCAAATTTGGTCAAAGAAGACAAACATGAATAAAAGGATCATTTTTTTCGCTAACCAATAAAAAGATCGATTCGATTAAAAGGAACAAATTTACGAGGGGACCCACGGGAAGCTACTAATAAATGTCAAAAGACATCGAGAAGCCTACATGAAAAATGAAATTTCTATCAACCTCTATGCTACCCCAATCCTTCTTTCAACATGAGCATTATATCAAATTTACGAGAACTATGAGGCGGATACATTAAATCTGGTGATAACGTAACTTCGATCCAAAAGATAATTTACAACCATGTGCTTCGATTGCATTCTTTCAACCCAAAAAGATCTTTCTTTTGTTGTGGTATGCAATCATGACCTTCTCGCAAATCAACCGACAGATGATTAAAGAAATCAAATTTAACAGAGATAGGGTGCTAAAGTGAATAGATATTTGTCTATCTTTTGCCTAAGCAACGTCACAAACACATGGTCACTAATATACCCGACCGGATCGGCTACTTTCTTTAGATGCACAATTCTTCGGGTAGTCAAGCACGGTAGCGAAGGTCAAGGCGGTGTACCTTGAGCAATGCTATCCGTCTATTTCAGTGCCTCTCATACTAAATCCTGGCTTCAGTCCTACACAAAAAAACTGAAAATGGCAAACCAAGAGCCTAAAACTTTGTGTGGGACAACTTTAAAAAAATATGGAGCATGACAATATATGAGGGATTCATTGACTGCTATCAAAGCTAATGCTTTTTCCATCCCTTTTAACAAATCAATTACTCGAGAACTTTATGGTAGCCTAAAGAGAGCCTTCTCGATCATGGATGAAGTAGTTGAGATGAAGGACATCGATATATACCGACAGTTGGATTTGCAACATGGTAGTGCAGCCACAGAGAACCAAAGAAAAAAGGCTAACGGAGTGCATATACGTATATAGCATCTGCATTCCAAGGCATAAGCTTACGCTTAGTAATTTCTTTTTACGACTTAGCAAACGGACCTTTACAAAAATAAAAGGCAAATCAAGCTGATTACTCCATAAATCATGGAATGACGATCATTTAGAAAGTACTAAGTCAACCTTTTCTCTGGTTTGACCTTAGTGACGACCTGCAGCAGGAAGAACCTAAAAATTTAAATTGAATGTTGCATACCTCAGCTCGAGGATCCGCAACGAAAAAGTGCAACATAATATTAAAGGGATTAAACTGGATGGACAAGATGCCAAAATGAATTAGGAGTCTGTCTAACCTTTGCCTAGGCAATATCACAAAAACACATGGTGTGCTAGAGTATAAGCCAAATCAAGGCACATATTGTCACCCGGCCAAGAGGTCCCGCCAAAAACAAATAAAAAGAGATCAACATAGAAATCAAACGAAGGAAAATACAAAGCAGCCAGAAAAATTTAATAAATTAAGGCCGCGAGGCACGCAATCAAGAACATTACAGCCATAAATGTGTTCACGCGATGGAGATGTTGACACGAAAGGCAGCTAGAAGGAGGAGGAGCAACGGGCTTGGGAGAGAGGAACGGGCGTGGGGAGGAGATAAGGCCGTAGGGTTGCAGCCTCCCGTCTTGCCGCCGGAGGAGCCGGCATGCTCCAGCGTCAGCCTGCCGCCGGTCGCCGGTCGCACGCACGCAGCGGGCGCGCCGCGGAAGCCGGGTCGCCCGCACCCCATGTAGAAGCGGCGTACCGTGCCGATCCAGTGGGGGAACGCCCGATCCGAGAAATTTAGGCCATGGCCGTGCTAGGCCGCCGACGCCGCCCGCCCGGTGCGAGACCCGGAAGGGGCGAGGAGGAGAAGGAGGAGGGTGGCCGCCGCCGCAGCAGGGCCGGCCACCGCCGAGGCCGCTGCCGCTGCCGCCCCCCCCGGTCGGGAGGGAGAGAGCCGGCCAGCCTATGACGAGAGAGCTAGGGTTAGGGTTGAAACCGCGCGTGTGAAATCCGTGCATGGAGGCCGACGAGGTGAGAGGCGGGAGAGGGAGGGCCGAGGGAGGAGGAGGAGGAGGAAGAGGACCGGGGCGGGGGCGCCGCCACGATCGCCGCGGCCGGCGCCGCGCCCCGCCGCGCCGGAGGGAGAGAGCGAGAGAGAGAGGGCGCAGCCGGGCGTGGGAGCGAGGTTTTTTTTTTTTTTCTCGAGAAGAGAGAAGCGCAAGATATATTGGTAGGCTAAGGCGGGGGTTTTTCGAAAAATCTCGAGGCGGGCGGGTAACCGTAAAAACCGCCACGAATGTCCTCTTCGGCCGGAGGATTTTCATAATTCGGGGACCTGAACGGTAAAAACTTGGCCTGAGTTACTGCGTTTACGAGGGATTTGGGTGGAGTATGGCGTGATTTCAGGTAAAGGGAAGGACTTTTCTCGAAAAACGCAAAAACAGCTACGAGCCGTCCCGATGGCCGGATCCGACGGGCCGCAGCATTTTGGACGACGTGGATAGCGTGAGGCCGGGTTTTCTCCACAACCAATTTACTCTTTAAATGAGAAAGGGAATCTGGGGTCGCTAGGAGTAGTTGGCAAGTGCAGTGAGCATGTGGAGAAAACTGAGCTAAAGAGAAGAGTCACACAAACCGCAAGGCAATGTGATATCTCCTTTTTAGAAAGAAATTGTATATAAAATTATTTTTGGAATGTTCAGTTTACTGTTGCAAGACATTTGGTGGTTCCTGGATACTGATTAAAATAATTCAACTATGTAAACTGCACGGCGTTGACATGTAAATAAAATAAACAAAAATAGGACCAAGGAAAAAAAAAAGATTCAGTAGTGGAAGAAGCGAGGGCTCATTTCGTCTCTCACCTCTTCTTCCTGCGCCATGCCTCGCAGCTCTGTACATCTGTTCATCAGAAAAGGAAATGGATGAATCAGAACTCCAGAAGCACACGGTTGCTCCAACGGGAAAACAAACACAAACACTGATTGCCAGCAGGTGCGAAGGGATGGATCATGGATGAAGATGAGAAACTAACCTGAAGATGGCTCTTGACATGAGATATGGTGAGCTCCTTGACGCCCATGAACTGCAGAATGAGCTTCGGCGTAGCCTCTGCAATTTACACCGCCAACAAGAAAGCAATTAGCTGCTAGGCTTGTTGAAAACGCTACTGAAAGTAGCACAAGACAGACAAGCACAAAACACAACCAATATTTTCTCCCAAAGAAAGAACACAAAGAACACAAGCACCAATATTAGAACCGACAGGCAACAAAAGACTGAATAATTCTACTGAATCTCCCAAGGAAATGTTACTAAATGAGCATAAAAATACTGAGGACAAGATTACAACATGAGAGGGCAGTAAATATATCTAGATGAAGGGAAGAAGCGGAGGATGATGGAGAACATACTGTGTTGGCCGCCGAGGGAGTCTATGGCCTGCAGGAAGCTGCGGTGGGAGTTCGGCGCTCCACCTAATCCTGGGCTCCTTGGACCGGACATACCGCCTCACTACAGCGCCATTCCTGCCGCTGCCGCCGCCGTCGCCGCCCATGTCTTGGATCGCCAGCAACGACGACGGGTCCTCACCTCCCTGGATGATATGGAGCTCTCTATCACCGGGCCCTAGCTAGACGCCGCGCGCACGCAGGTGGTAGAGGAAAGAACCAAACTTGCCCTTTTGTTCCCTCTTCCCGGCTCCTAGTCCGCAGCTCTCTACTACCTTCCCCTTATATTTGTAAACCTGCCCAGAGGCCAGAGCTGCTGCTGCACACCGGCAAGCAAGCTGTCGCCCCACTCTCTCTCTCACTCACACAGCTGAAGATGTTTTTTTTTTTTTTTGTAATGTTGAGATGCAAGATTTGTTGCGAATGAGAGAAAGGCCAAGCAAGCTGCAGGTGCAGGTGCCCTTCCTCCTCGCAGCGCCCTACACCGCCCTACACCGTGTCTCTCCTCAAAAGGCGAGGCGAGAGGCCAGGGGAGGGCGGCGCAGGTTTATACAAGCTGGACGCTCGGCCCTTCCGTCAGTTGCCTTGCCTTGCCACCATGTGCTGTGCCTGTTGCCGCTTCAATACCCCTTTGTTGTATGGACATGGCGTCATGGCTTCCCGTCTGCTAGCTACCGCGCTACTCCATATACTACCTCCGTCCCTTTATGTATGTCGCCCGAGAAGCATGTCTGTGAGGGAAACACGGTTTTCTAGAGACAAACATTTAGGGTACTCACTCTGTCCCTAAATAGATGTCATTCTCGCTTCCCGAAAATCCACGTTTTCAAACTGCGGCAATTATTTTTTCAAAATATATAAATATTTATGCTAAGTAATTAGTATCATCGAAAGATCTTTAAGTCTAGTTTTTTAACAAATTTATTTAAAAATATAAATGTTACACGTATTTTCTACAAACCTAGTCAAAGTTGAGAAAGTTTGACCGCAAGACGCACCCCATAGCGACGTCTAATAATAAGGGACGGAGGGAGTACGTACGTAGGATAGGAGTAGGCAGCTGTCTAAATCTTCTCGTTGCACCTGTCGCAGATTAGCGATGCACCAACGACGGACGGCCGGCGCATGGAGAATTGGGATATGCTGCGTTTTAAATTCCGCCTCCTGACAAAGCAAGCGTCTTTCCGTGTGAAAAGACGGCACCAGGTCCCTTCATGGCATACTAGACTGTGCAGCCTAGCTGGAGTACGCGTATCGTATCTCGCGGCAGTTATGGTGGCTGGCTGGGTCAATGCTTGCAACGATCTACTACCATTCTTTCCCGAAACAAATACAACGGTCTATTCTCTCCATGAGAATTGAGACCCAGTTCTTAATCCTTAAGGTAGGAGTAGTTTCTATGAACAAGAACCACTCGACACACATTCTAGAGTCTATTGCACAATTTGACTAAGTTCATGAAAAATGTTAACAGTATTTATTTCTCAAAACAAGTTTGTTATAAACATAGCCCTGCTAGCTTGAACTTATCAGATATGGGTGGTGTCTTCTCTCACAACAAAATAATATCAGTCAACTTATTAACTGGTTTATCTACCAGCAGAGTCAATTCAGTGATCTATCTATATCATAATATTTAAAATTACAAAACTGAACATGTTTTGACTTCTGGGGAGATCATAACAACAGACAAAAAGGGATAGAGTGAGTACTTCACTGTTAGCAAAGATAAACTAAGGTATCACTTACATATAAAACAATGTAGGAATATACTTAGTGATTTAAGAATCAACTTTACCAACTAGTGGACCAACAACTAGTCCTATAAACATATTTATATTAGAGTATGTTTGGCACAACTAATCTTGTGGCTCTACCCACTCCAATACCAACAATTCTAGCAACATTATTCACATGAGCTGTTTTTCTCACTCCTGGCAAAATAAAGTTCTTGACGCTTGCCACAACTTCTTGGGGCACGACTCGTGTTCACCTGTAGAAGCATCATTCATATGTGTCTTTTTTTTTTTTCTGCTCCTTCGAATTGAACATGGAGCCAAGAGAAGCTACAATTTGTGGCTCATCTAATACTATAGTGCAGAGTCGAGTCTAAAGGAGTCTCGCTAAACATTGCCAAACTAGTCTAAAGAAGCCACATTTATGGCTCCTTTGGTCTTCGGCATAACATGAAGCCAGAACAAGGAAACTCAACCAAACAAACCTTAGGACCAATTTGGTATGGTCTCCCTCCGACTTTAACAATAGCTTCGACGAGAGGAACCATACTAAAAATCTCATGAGAAATTGTATTTGTCTATGCAAAAAGAACCAAAGTCGCTTTTACCTAGAAGCCTAGAGCTATAATTTTGACTTGTCCCTTTAGCTCTGTCTCCTTCAAAGGTATACCTTGACAAGAAGCCGTGCTAAAGAGGCACTTAGAGGATGTTTGGTTCGAGGCCGGAATTCGCCATGCCAAACCCACGCTCGCCACAGCCGTGGCGGCCAAAAGCTTCGCCAATCGCCACGCTCTTGCCACCTTCTGCCACACACTACGTACATGACAAAAATGAAGATCAAAGCGGCAAGATAAAATGTTGTGGTAGCCTTACTTTAGACAAGAACCAAAGGACAACTTTTTTGTGATGGCTGTCATTGTTAGGCGTGACATGCATGTTTGGGATGGCAACCAAACGCGCCCTTAGTTTATCTCCATTGTCCACGGTGCCCTGAATCTGAAATACTATCTATTCTCCGCTATCCAAATAGGAAGAGCGAACAGGCAGCAGTGTTAGGACTGGGAGTGGTTGAATTCAAAAGAGAAAAGGCAACAATGCCGCGACAAGTGAACAAATGGAAGGGGACAAAAGGGATGCACTGGTCCAGCACCCCAGAGGGTCCAAGGCAACGCAAACGCAAAGCCGCCATGCATGCATGCCATGGAAACACATCCATCCACGAGATCACAGTCCACCGCTTTTTTTAAAAAAAGAAAAAAAACACCTGAGAACAAAACCCCAATCCTCCGTCCGGCACCGGCAGGCGGCAGCCTCCGGCCAAACTCGCCCTACTGCTAGTCGATCAGCTAGCCAGCCCAACGCATGGGACTCCCCCACCGCAGACCCACGGCCATAGCCTTTGACTCCGTCACGCCGGCCGACCGCCGGCGACAGCGACATGGGCATCGGGCACACCGCATGGACGACGGAACGGTGGCCGGGGATGGAGATGATGCTTGGTCTGATTTCAAGTCGCATCGTAATAGATACTCGTGCAGGCGTATGCGTACGTCTATGCGACGCGTGATGCGTGTACGGAGCACGCGCAATGCAACAAGACAGACGGCTGCCTCCGGAATTGCCAAATCGTGTCACGCTCACACACCGCTGTGCTGCTGTGCTGAGGGTAGTGCTAGCTGCTGCTCTGCTGCTGCGACTAGTCGACTGCCATGCACTACTGCTGCCTGGAGTAGCGCGCTAGCTAGGGCCTCGTTTAGATGTTAGAAACTTTAGCAAAAGTAACTCCTCAGAAGACTCGCGTAGAAGACTTTCGTTTGTTTGTGGTAAAATATTATCCTACCATGGGATAACTAGGCTCAAAAAGAATCGTCTCGTAATGTACATCTAAACTGTGTAATTAGTTACTTTTTTTTTACCTACATTTAAATACTTTCGAACATACGCTTTTTGGTGTATTTAATGTGATGTGATGGAGAGAGAGTGAAAAAAGAGTCAGAAACTTTTAGCCAACTAAACGAGGCCTAGCTCAAGGATCAGCACGCTGGTCACCTTGGTGCATCACTGCAGCTCCTCGCCCGCGAGTGCCTACGCCTCCTTTTTTTCCTTGTTTGGCCACGCAAAGCCTACCCAGTCCGGCCAATACGAGTACCGGTAGTACATGCATCTGTACTCCACGTACAGCAGCGTCCATGCATGCATGCTGCTAGTAGCCCCAATGGCATATTGGCATGTGCATGCATGCAACCCCTTGCCTTCAGTAGGCTTCAGTCCGGTCAGACTCACATGCTTGTAGAAGTGCTCCCATCGTATAAAGAATGCAATGTTATATTTTAGTATCTTAAGTTTAATCGATTATAAATTAAAAATCATCAATTGAATTACGAGATATTTTTTTATAGTAAATTAAATTTGGAGCTATAAATATGAATCTACTGACTCTATCCCTAAACAATCTACATCTATCTATTCTATAGTTATAGTAAGGCAAACTTTCTTAAGCTTAATTTATAGGACAATGACTAATGTTTCAGACATAAAATTTGTACAATTTATTAGAGTATGAAATTTGTTTTCATACTATACTTTTTTGGACCATAGATTTTAGTATTCTTCCATTTAAAGCTAGCTAGTCAATTAAGTTTAACAAACTTCACTTAAGATAACTTTAGAAGTTGACTTGTTCAGATACAAAGAAGTTGATGATTTCCTTAGGAGAGTAGGAGGTGAGTATTAGTAATGTTAGCTTGCTTAATTCCTAGCGCTGTCGCTACATCTGCTAATATAATTTGTATTATAATCGTCTGTTTGATCAAAACAGACCTACAGTAACTCGCTCGTGTAAAGCCGACCGGCATCCTTAGCACGGATGCCCATAGCTACTTGCCACCTGCCAGTCCTAAATAGGGCTACACATGTCAGATCGATCTCCATCCTTGCATTGGGCTGTTGCATTGGGCTGCAGGACGTTGCCGGCTGCTTTCGTGCATGGAGCGAGACGTCTGTCATCCTCACAGACCTCTCACCTCGCGTCAAATCAGTGGACAGTTTGCAGCGGGCCTCTGAAGAACGAACGAGTAGTACAGTAAATAGTGAAAATAAAAAAAATGATGTAAACCGTGTGTGTCGTCGTTTTACCCAGCAGGCCTGACATGCAATGCAACGGAACAAACGGGATTTAATGCTTGCTTGTACAACTTGTGTTCGGCCCGGAGTTGTTCGATATCCTATCATCCTAGTATGTACCGTATGTACTGTAGTGTAGTCATGTACTACACTCATGCTAATATGGGTGTGGGGAAAAAGTCGATTTTGGTCAATTTTTACGAAAGTTCGATTTTACGTCGACTTCAAAAACCAGGAAAAACAAGTCCCCAACTTCGAAACCGTGCGAATTTCATCCCTCGGCGGTTTTTTCGGTGGGTTTTATACAGTAACACCAGGTTTTTCTACAGTAGCCGCGGTTTTGATTTTTTTTTCTTTTTCTAATTTATTTTGGCTGAATCTTGAAAAATCATAACTCTTCGATACGACATCGGATGAAGATGATTTCTATATGAAAATTGTAGCCCTTGACGAGATCTACAACTTTTTAGTTTTGAGTTTTTCATTTAACGACTTTTAAATGCTCAAAAAAATTATACAAAATTACAGCACCATAATAATGTCGCGTATTATCTGTTGTCGCACTAGAAAATTAATAATTTGTTTTGTTTATTGTCAAATGAAGACACTTTGTATACCAAAATTTTAGTACTCTACATTTGACAACAAACAAAACAAATTATTAATTTTCTAGTGCGACGAAAGCGTATGTACGCGATTATTATGGTGCTGTAATTTTGTATAATTTTTTTGAGCATTTTAAAGTCGTTAAATGCAAAAACTCAAAACTAGAAAGTTGTAGATCTCGTCAAGGGCTACAATTTTCATATAGAAATCATCTTCATCCGATGTCGATCAAGAGTTATGATTTTTCAAGATTCAGCCAAAATAAATTAGAAAAAGGAAAAAATCAAAACCGCGGATACTGTAGCAAACCTGGTGTTACTGTAGCAACCACCGAAAAACCGCCGAGGGATGAAATTCGCACGTTTCAGTAAGTTGGGGACTTGTTTTTCCGGGTTTTGAAGTCGAGGACGAAAATCGGACTTTCGTGAAAGTTGGGGACCAAAATCGACTTTTCCATGGGTGTGTTTAGAGGCCAAAGTTTTGGCCCAAAATTACGAAATTTGGGCCAAAATTCTGGAATTCGGCAGATCAGTAGCAAACCGAAAAGATCAGAAGCACATTTCGTTTGTTTGTGGTAAATATTATCCTATCATTGGGTAACTAGGCTCAAAAGAATCGCCTCGCAATGTACATCAAAACTGTGTAATTAGTTTATTTTTTACCTACATTTCATACTCAAAATGCGTCTTTTGGTGCATTTTAATGCTTCATGTGATGGGATATGATGGGGATGTGATGGGAGTGCAGGAAAATTTTGGAGGGAATCTTTTGGCCTCTAAACACAGCCAATGCTAAAGTCTACTGAGATGCAAACAAAAAAAAGGCACTCAAGTTTGTGTGTTGTCTTTCCCTTGTGCGATGCGTTCAGAATGTGGAGACGAATGTTTCCCAAGTAGAGTCACGGGATAGGCAGCAAATGGTAGTACAACGAAGGAATAGTAGCTGTTGGCAGCTCCCCAGAATATACTATTTGAAAGAAGCACGACGCAGAGAGATTCACAATGGCAATGCATGGTCTGAGCAGAAAGATTTTGTGCCGGATGCAAGCATTGGCCATGCATGCAGCATCAGCATGGGAGGCTAGCAGCACAGGTGTACAGTAAATTTTCAATGAGGCCGGCAGGCAGGCAGCAGAAGGCCTCCTCTCGAGGAATGTAGCAATATGAACTGGAACTGGAAGAGAGGCAGGCAGGCGGCTGGGGCACAGCACTGGCCGAAGCCTACGGATCCTACGCACGCCTGGCCAGCACTCTCTGCATCCATGCCCTTCCCTTTGGTTTGCCTACTTGTAGAAGCAAAGTTGCCATAAAAGCTGCGTCGAAACCAAAGTTTTGGCCGCGGCTCCGCGGCAGGCGGCAGGCCGCAGCCGCTGGCGCCACCACGCATCAGGATGCGGCCTTGTTTAGATTGCTAAAAAATTCTAACCAAGGCCTCGTTTAGATGTTAGGAATTTTAGCAAAAGTAACTCCTGGAACTCCTCAGCGCTCTTCTTGTAGCAGACTTTCGTTTGTTTGTGATAAATATTACCTTACCATGGGGTAACTAGGCTCAAAAGAATCGCCTCGCAATGTACATCTAAACTATGTAATTAGTTACTTTTTTTACCTACATTTAAATACTTTCGAACATATGTCTTTTTGGTGTATTTAATGTGATGTGATGGAGAGAGGGTGAAAAAGAGTTAGAAACTTTAGCCAACTAAACGAGGCCCAAAACTTCCAAGTTTTTCCACTCTCCCCATCACATCACATTAAATATTTCAAAAGATATATGTTCGAGTATGAAATGTAGGTAAAAAAGTAACTAATCACACAGTTCTGTTATACATCACGAGACGAATCTTTTGAGCCTAGTTAGTCCATGATTGGACAATATTAACACAAAGAAACGAAACGTGCTATAGGAGTCGAAACAGTTACTTTTGCTAGTTTTTAGCAATGTGAGTCGTGTGACTGGGGAAGACAAAGGAGAGGCTACCGGAAACTAGGAATACCCTTCTCGTTTGTTTTTTACTAAAATACTCCTAGTGAAAATGTAGAATAGTTTGGCATAGAAGAATATATAAACTTTGGCCCACTGTGTATACTTCAAGGAAGGAGGGAGTACACAAACAATCATCGATCCCATATAAACGTATGCACAAGAATAGATATTGTATGCTTAAGTGTTTTTGACACGGTACGTTGCTTATCATAAGTGTTGAATGTCTATGATAGGAAAATAACTTAATTGGGTGGGGGTGCTTGGGTTTTAAGGGGGTAATAGAGGGATTCTTAGACTGTTTTTGGTTTGAGGTGACTAAAATGAGTCACCCTTAATTCTTTGGAATGTTCTCCTCAACACTTTTCGCCAACAAAAACCGTTGACGTGGTAAAATCATCCTAGGGCAACCCCGACATGCATGCATGCCCATCGAGTAGTATATACTCCTGTATACGTACACACGCAAACACTGTGGAAGTAAGTCTGTGTATTCAGTGGAACGAGAGTATTTTCCATTGGAATGAATAGTACACTCCGTAAAAGAGAGAATTTGGGATACCCTAGTGGCAGCAATTCCGTACGTACCCCTGTCTTGTCCTGTCGTCTCTGGGCCAGCTGCCGACCAGAGCTGGAGGCTGCTCCGGTCAGAGCCGCAGACCGCAGCAAGGGCGTCGCCGCCTGACAAGCAAGCGTATCTCCAACACCTCCTGGCGTATCTCCATTGAACACACGCTCGGGCGGCGAGCGTGTAGCACGGCGTGCCAAAGCCGTAGGAGGAGCAGCTATACCACTAGTCTATCTACCGTGCTCGTCGCCGTGCAGCGGACGCAGGAACGACTTGGATGCCCCTGCTGTATCTTGCACTGCACCCAGAGGCAGAGCTAGAGGCAGGCGTATTAATGTACTGTAGGCAGCGTGATATCACGTCTTTTGGAGAGAGATACGGCCCGGTGCGTACACGCTGGCACAACCACGAGTACAGAGGGAAGATGAGCCTCCTGTCTCCTGTCTTGTTGGTGCTACAGTCAGTGGATATATGCATGCCTTGTGCAGCGCTGCGGTTGGGGCAGCTCCAGAGCGCAGGCGCACGCAGCGGCGACGAATTCCCGTCCTGGCCTTTCGCGCCGGCGGATGGCAACACGGGATACATATAGTATGTCGCGTCCAATGGAGGGAATTTGCACCGTCTAGAGCTGTGTAGCCAGGCCAAGTAGCCCGGAAGAAGCTTGTGCATGTGCATAGCTGCAAGGACAATGAATTCCCCTGCCTGCAGGGCGTGTAATCCATAAGATGGCGTGCACGGTATCCAGTGGGTAACATTCGTGTTCTTCGTGGCTCAAGTACTACCTCTGAACATAAAACACTCACTACACTCTTCTATAGCATTCAAATGTCGTTTCAAAAACAATTTAACTCTAGCTTAGTTTACAGGATACGGATCCTTCAAGTCTACTAGGTGGTGGTGTGTCCTAAAAATATTTGTTCTATACCAATATGTATAGAGTTTCATGGATGCAATAAATCCCTTTAGGTATAACCAGCACATGGGAGAACAAAAATAGTCCTACCTCCGTTCCCCAAAAAATGTTTCGACTTAAACAAATTTCTAAAGTTTGACTATGTTATTAATATAATCTAAATTTGCTTGATTATTACACATCATAAATATTAGTATTAGTTATATATAATTGATTAAAGTTAAGCCTGTTTGACATCTTGAAAAGCAAAAATAATATTATTTGTCTTTGCGACTTCTCGAAAAATAATTTTCATTAATTATATATAAAATATTAACATTTATGATGCATAACTGATATCATTAGATAGATCGTTAAATCTAGTTTTTTAGTAAATTTAATTAGCGATACAAATATTGTTGAGGCTTGCTTGAGCGACCTAGTGATTACCGTAGCAGTGGTTGTAACTAACTCTCTTTTTCTTGATGAAAAACATGCCTTGACACGATCGAAAAGATAGAAACATGAGCACGTTCTCACACTCTACCATGATTACAGTGCTATGCAACATCCGATCCGTAGATCAAGCGGGCCATCGGGGAAAGAAGTGACCTAATTCGTGCGTGTCACGTGCTGTATAGTGTATACTGTATACGAGATTCCAGTAGAACGCCACGCACTGATGCACGTGTGTTGTACGTCTACTGTACGTCACAAATTAAGATGCATGTCACGTCACATGTAGGGGCACGTTGTATTATAAACATGCATTGTTGACTGTACATCGGCTGCTAAAGTATCTCTGAAAAAAAAAAAAGAAACAGCAGGGGACATGATTCCCTTGTTCGTGGATTTCAATTCGATTTTCATGTTCGCACTAGTATGTCGAGGAGAAGCCGGCGCCGGAGTTTGTCCGGTGTCTAAGGCTAGCGTTGTACCATCAAGTAAGTACGTCCAGGAGTGACCGATTTTTTTTTATTTTTTTTTTGGCTTTTTACTTATCAGATCAGACGAGTAGTATGCAATAAGATTTTTTTGTTTAGATGCTTTATCTAAGTTTTTCTCGGGGCTTGTGCAGACAAGGTTTTTTTTCAGCATAAGAGAGTCAAATTGGCTAACCGAACTGGATAATGTTTTCATTACTTCTGCCAGTAGCCTAGCTAAAGTTAAGTTGTGAAACAAAGCAGCCCTCGATTGAGAGACAAACTTTGAAGCCTAGCTAAAGTTAAGTTGTGAAACAAAGCAGCCATGTTTAATATAGCTCAGTGTACCCTCCAACAACGAAGCACTGTTCCATAGAACCGCCCCACGGATGAATCTCTAAAAATATGCTCCGTGAGGAATGTGCACAGAGACCAAGAGCTAGCTTAAAAAAAAAGCTTCACACGGCTTTCTCTCGCTTTCATGAGGCCAGCGTAAGGCCTGGCGGCCTATATATGTCCGCTTGGTTGGCACAATCGAGGACTCATGCAGCACGACCTGCCTAGAGCGTTGGACCAGATCCAACACAGACACTATGGGCCCCGGCCTATGCCTAGCGGCACAACATGGTTCAACACAGACACTATGGGCCCCGGCCTATGCCTAGCGGCACAACATGGTTCAAGAGATACTTGTGCCTAGGCCATTACATGGGTACGGCGACATGGCATGGCGACAACGCTGCTATGGTGTTGTGCCGCCTAGTCGGGCATCTATAGATGGCACATAGAGACGGGAGGAGTGGAGAGACTAGCGTACGTGCAAAGGGGTCTCTTGGTTGCCTACAAGGCAAGCCGGAAGCCATGCGGAGAGGAAGCGGAGAGGGCGACACAAATAAGAGTGACGAGGCTGGTGCGGGAGAGGCTAGGCATGCCAACAAGGTGGAGAAAAGGAGAGCATATACCCTAACGGCCCATTTGGATTCCTTTACTATGAAGGAACTAGATACTACTTAAATGGATTGGTTTGAATTTGAGATTTGACAACTTTTCAAAGTTCACTTATAAGAGCAACTCCAAGAGACATTGTAAAATTATATGCTAAATTGTGAGATTAAGCCATTATTTAAAATAGAAAGACATCTAAAAGTGTAGAGTTTCACAATAGCCTAGCTAAATTAAAAATCAAGATAGCATGCAAGACTCGCTAGGCAAATATGGCCAGCGAGAATGGTGGTATTGCTAGCATGAAAAAATAGAAAACAAAATAGACAAGTTGTTGGATGTTTTTTTTAGAGCACAATAGCTATAAATAGCTACACAAGTACATTTAACTGGTTAGTTGCTCTAAGCCTATCTCAAATTCAGAGGGTGTGGGAAATAAAAATATATTGTATAGATCACCATGCTTCATTTAATCATTTGTATTCTATATAACTTAATTTAAGTTATACAAAGTATATTGCCTAACTCAATATGTGCCTAAACTATAATTTGTTATAATGAATTTAATTATAAGGATCCAAAGGAGACATATGGGCTAAAGAATTACTACTCTTTTTTTGTAGCCACGATCACATGTACGTTTCGGTTCGGCAGTATCATGAACGATTTGAGCACAATACACTAGAGTAGAGTACGCAGCTAATAGTAAGAAAGTTTGTAAGTGCAGACGCGGCAGTGGCAATGATCACCTTTGTACATGCATGCATGTGCATGCAGCAGCACGGTTGGGCGATGGCGCTAACAGGTGAGATTGATATGCCAAGGGCATGCACACGAACCTTTAATGGACGCTAGGCCTGTTTCGTTTGACCGAAGCACAATGCCATTCGTGACATATTGCGGCCAGACAGAATAAATTGCCACACTATTTTGCCTGATGAAATATACACCATCACTATACATATATCCTGTCTCTCTGCAATTTCCCCTGCAGCGACTTCTATTAAAAAACGTGTTTTATTCCCTGTAGGGGCTGCGTAATTAGAATCATCATTAAATATAGATCGATGTACTCCTTTCATTTTAAATTATAACATATTTTGGTGTTAATTTTATATATTTATTTTTTGCTATGTATCACACGGCCATAGTTATCTAAGTGCATAACAAAATTTATGTATTTAGAAATCAAATATCTTATATAATTTGGAATGGAGAGCAAGATGCATAATAAGTGTTATGTCGATCCCGCTAGATTGGGCCGAATTGACACCCTGATTGCCGATCGCCGGTGGTGAGGAAGGGGGTGGTGGTGACGACGGGCGAGGCGAGCGGCGGCGCGCGCCGCGCTTCGTGGCGGGGCGCTGCCGGGCGGCGGGTGGAGGCGCTTGCGCTGGGGGAGGCGCGCTAGGGCGGCGGCGCTGGTGTGACGTGGACGACGGGCGGCGGCGTGGTCGGGCGGCGGCGCGCGGGCGCGCGTGAGAGAGAGAGAGAGCTGGAGAGATAAGCCGTTTAGGAGCTACCCTTTTAATTTTTCTCGCTTAAGATCCGTGACGATTACGTGCCCCTTGTATTTATAGTCCAAGGGAGACTTGCTTGCTAAGAAATATCTAGGAGGTTTCCTTATAGATCGGGATACCTCTTGACAAAGTAATTTATCTCTTTCCCTAAATATTTATTCCCTAAATAATTATTACTTAACGACGGCGAAGGATGACGACGGACCGCGCAGCAGCGGCGGCCGGCCGGCCAGCGGCGCAAGACGCCGCACCCCGGGCGGAAGGGTGCCCTTACGCAGGGCACAAATGGGCCATGGGCCCCCTAAATTGGTTCATGACATCTCCCCCCCTTTTCCGAACAAAATGGCCCCCGCTACCGTGGTTCTCGCACGGCCGGGCGTTGTTGAAGGGGTGATCGGCGTAGCTGAAATCTCATGTTTGGTTTTGGAAATTGATGACACACTTGTTGGACTAATCCTTTGCTCTAAGTGATGACTTGAGATAGGATTAGGTGGATGACGGGAGCATGATGATCATGAACATGGACAATGCCGGTGGACTTGATGGATCGTCCAAGCTCGGGTGATCGGCTTGAGAGGAACCCGAGATCAAGGCAAAGGTATCTTGATAGGGTTTTCCTTTCGGTGATCAAGACACGATAGAGCATGTGATCACATTATAGGATAGATAGCCGACTATCAAGAGGGGATGCCGCGACAATCCTTCTAAGGAAGTGCTTCTAGGTCCAATTGACTTGCATATTGCATTTAGGACATGAGAGCACTAAACTTCGATCTTGCCTAACTTTTTGACGGTTAACTTTGGTGATAACGTGATCATCTTGGACGGTTGGCAACCTATGGCAAGAGGCGAAGCAAGGTTGAAGCAAAGGCGACAACATCATGACGAATTCGCGATTTCGTGGTGACCGACTCTCGACCGAAGCCGAGTCGACCGAAGCACCGACCGGAAGGCCCGGCCGCTGAGTCCGATCGGACTTCCAAAGAAGCATGTTTTTCGGTTCACCCACGACGAGCTTTAATCGGACGCGCAACGGGCACCGACCGGGTGCGCGCCCGCCGCTGAGTCCTGGCCGGACTTACAAGAAGCATGTTTTCGCCGCCATCGCCGAGGGTCGACCGACGCCGCGGATCGGAACCGCGACCGGAAGCACAAAGACGATGTCGCGGCGGGGCCAGGGGCTCGTCAGACGACGGACGCATGGCCGATCATGATCGAAGCCGGACCGGACCCGGTGCTGCGTCCGTCACGAGTCCGGCCAAGGCGCTTGAAAACCCCCAACGGCTCATTTTCGAGGAGGACTCTATATATACCCATTTGGCCGGTTCATTTGAGTCTCTCTTTGCACATTTGAACACTCTAACTTGCTAGTGAGCTTGTGAGACTCCTTTCCACTCATCTCTCCATCCATAACTCGAATTCTTGGTGAGATTGAGAGTGATAGAAGTGCATTGCATTGGTGGTTGCATCTAGAGGCACTTCATCCTTGGAGAAGCCGCGGATTCTTGTTTTCTTGGGAATTTGCCCTGCCTCCCTAGCGGCTTGGAGCAAGAGGCGGTGTTGAGCTCGATTGAGCTTGTTCGAGGCCACACCGGGTGGTGATTGTGAGGGGTCGTTCCTTACCTCGCGGGAGATTCGCGAAAGGAGCACTAGTGGATTGCTCGTGGGCTTTGTTGGACCCTCTCTTGTGATCGCTTGCTTGAGCTCCCATAGGGATTTGGCACCGCCATTAAGCTTAGCATACGCCAAGTGAGTGTGTCGCCACAACGGGACTTAGCGTGCCCGGCAAGCACGTGAACCTCGGTGAAAAATCATCGTGTCAATTGTTCTTGTTCGTTGGAGATTTCTCATTGAACACGGTGATTGGCATCATCCTCTACACTCCGCGGTGGTATTATATTCTAGCTCCTTTGCATTACTTTTTGCTAGTATACTTGTGTAGCTTAGTATCTCTTGCTAGTCTTGTTTAGCTCCTAGTGGTAATTCTAGTTAGTATAACTTGTTCACCTAGGAGTAAATTAGAGACATAGCCTTTGTGTGGAATAGAGACAATAGAATTGAATTGTGGCTTGCATAGCTAGAGTGTAGCATTGCTTATTTAGCTTCGCCATCTTATTGTCTAATCCATTTGTTTAGTGTTGTTGCAAGAAATTTTTAATAGGCTATTCACCCCCCCCTAGCCATTAGGACCTTTCGCAAGAGCATGGTCCAAAGATTGTTGCATCCACGTGTCGAAGGGAAATGAGCCGGGCCGAAGATGAGGTTGGTAACCTTTAATCCGATGGGTGGAAGTCCGTAGCTCTCCTCGTCCCATGAGATTGTCAAAGATGCCAATGAGTTGGTGATTGTTGTCGCCGAGGAAGAAGACCGCACCGATGAAAAGAAGCTATGTGGTGGCTCCTCCAACAGCCTAGTCGCTTGCCATGAAGTTTGGCACAAATGGCGAAGCAAGCGGAAAGTGGACGCCAATCACCACAACTTGTGCTCTTGCCCGGAGCTTGTTGGTTCCGCTATGTAGGGTAGGTCGTGATCCGTTGATGTAGCAAGTTGAGGTGGAACGAGATCCTCCGGAATTGTGACGGGTCGACGAGGTAGGGGGTTGATGTTGGTGGCATGTACCTTTGTCGCCGCCGGTGAAGCTCACAAGTCGAGGCTTGTCGAAGATGGAAGCGCCCAACTCTTGGGCGAGGTGGATCGCCGTGCTCCCGCGGTACAAGTTGTTCGTTGCATTGCGATCCACGGCTTGTTGGCGTAGTCGCATCGACGAGATGTCGCCGAGGAACGAGGTAGCCAACCGGGTTTGGCTCGAGTCGCCCCGCTTGTATAGCCGAGTAGTCGATGGCGTGATGGTCGCTGCTTGGCGCCGTGGTGTCCGGTAAGCCCATGTTCTTGATGGAGGTGTCGGGTCCATAGGTGTAGTCGATCAAGTCGCCGCTCGCTGAAGTAGCGCCGAAGTAGTCGTTGGTGTCGCCATTGATGGGCAGCTTGAGGCCGCGAAGAAGAAGACACCGCGGTGGAGGTGTCCCAAAGATCTCCCGTCGCCCGGGGTTGGCATGTAGACGAACCGCAGAAGGAGGAGTGCCGCTCTTGTCGGGCGTATAACGGTGTACCTGATGTTCTCGCCGACGTGGTAATCGATGGTGGCGCCTTTGCCGATCTCGAGGTTGCCCGATGGTGTTCTCCACCATTGTTGATGCCGGAAGGATGTCCGGCCAGTGTAGCGATTGTTGTTGTCGTATGTCGCCGCTGAACGACCGCTTCGTTTGGGCCCGGGAACGCCGGTGTTCTCATCCGTGGCGGCGTCCATTGGGTTGACGCCGTGGGTCGCCGGTCGAGGTTGGACGCGAGGGGGTCGCCGTGGTTCATGCCCTTGTAGTTGTTGTCGGCGATAGGCATGACGGCGACGAAGTTGACGCCGGGGGCTCGTCATCGGCGTTGGCGCCCTTGAGGACGCCGCCGCCGCTCATGGCGCCCATGGTAGCGCCGTTGTTGTTGATGTTGTTGGCGATGTCGCCGACGGTACCATTGTTGAAGACGTCCCGGTTGGCGAAGGTGATGTCGTGGGTTGGTCGGCATGGTGATGACGAGGGACGCCGGGGTGACGCCGTTGGCGCCAATGGGAGGGTCATCATCCGCGCCGGGCGTTTTTGAGGACGTCGTTGACGAGCATGGCGCCTATGGTAGCGTCCGCCGTCGTCGATGGTGGCGCCTTTGGGAGGGGCGCCGCTGCCGTTGGAGTCCTTGGTGCCAATGTCGCCCAGATGTCGATCTCGGCCGACGCCGATGTGGACGCCGTGACGCCGCCTTGTCGCCCATGTTGGTACCCGGATGTTCCCAATGTCAATGAGGGTGTTGGTAGGGACCGGAAACTTATCTGTGCCATTGTAGTAGCCGCGAGACGCTGGCCTAGTTGGGTAGGCTTTTCGTCGAAAGCAACCGGCCGCGGACGTATATGGTAGCCTCCCCGACCGATCGATCGGGTCGCAAAGCACCGGGCATCCTTGGGGTAGGCGTGCTCGTTGCTTGCAGCGGCGATGATCTTGGAGGGGGGTGACGTGGCGGCGCTGTGAGAGCGACGCCGCCGTGTCGGCGGCGCCATGGCGGGGAGCGGCGGCGATGGTAGGGATGACGCCGGAGGCGCTGCACGTCGGGCAGGTTGGTGTACTTATCCGATGATGAGGCTGAATTTGCCTCCATGGCTTTGGCTTCCATGGGCTCGCTGATGTACTCATCGATGATTCTCGTTGACCTCCTCCGTGATGGATCCGCCCCGTGAAAGGCCATTGGATCGCCCGGTCTCGGATACCAGCCGTCGGATCCCGCTAGATTGGGCCGGAATTGACACCGATTCTTGTCGTTGGTGGTGAGGAAGGGGTGGTGGTGACGACGGGCGAGGAGCTGGCGGCTATGAAGCGCCGGTGGCGGCGCGTCGGGCGGGTGGGTGGGCGCGCCGCGGAGGCGCGCTTAGGGCGGCGGCGGCGCTGGTGTGACGTGACGACGGCGACGGCGTGGGTCGGGCGGCGGCGGCGCGCGGCGCGAGAGAGAGAGAGCTGGAGAGATAAGATGTTTAGAGCTACCCTTTTATTTTTCTCGCTTAAGATCCGGATGATTACAGCCCCTTGTATTTTTATAGTCCGAGGGAGACTTGCTTGCTAAGAAATATCTAGGAGGTTTTCTTATAGATCGGAATACCTCTTGACAAAGTAATTTATCTCTTTCCGTAAATATTTATTCCCTAAATAATTATTACTTAACGACGGCGAAGGATGACGACGGATCGCGGGCGGCGGGCGCCTGCACCCTGGCGGAAGGGTGCCCTTACGGGCGGCACAAATGGGCCATGGCCACCCCCTAAATTGGTTCATGACATGTTATAATTGTCAATAATATATTATCTATAATTATGAATATGACTTTGGGCAAACCATTTTATTAGAACATCGGTAGTGCTGATTTCATTGACCTACTAACGCATTCCGTTTCAGTAAACAAAAAAAAAAAAAATGAAGTGGTAAAGGAAGGCTAGTTAACACCAGGTGTTAGAAATTAAATCACCGTGATAGTCCCTGTGACGAGAGAGCAGCGAGAACAATGCGAAATGTATTTGCATGGAAATGGTACACGGACAATCATTACTTGCTGTGGCCACCAGAAGCACATGCACGCGTTGAAACTGTTCGTGGTGCTAACTAGCTACATTGCCAACGTTGGGCGCATCCACTCACCCGCTGTGCACATTTGCCTGACGAAGATACTTTACATATAAGTTAGAGTGCAAACACTACATTTGTCAACCTAATTATGATCTGACTGTAGATCAAAGAGTACCATGCATGAGTTAATGGTTAGCTAGTTAGCTAAAAACTAACTAAAATTGCGCCGCCGCCCCAAACCCTAGGGCCGCCACCGACTCCGCTTTCCACCATCGCTGGTCCCCCTCCCTTCTTCTTCGGCATCACGCGGGGGTTGAAGGGAGTGGGGATCCATCGTTTTTAATAAGTTTTTTTCCTAGTAGATTGAGTCTTCAAGGTTCAAGGTTTCTCCCGAGATCCAATCGAAGAGTTTGGCCACGGCGTAAGGCGTCGTCAAGATCGTCGATGGAGCAATGGAGCATGTCGTTCCTCGCGGTGATGGCAAGACGAAGACATCACCATTGATGGAGAATAAGGTACTCCGCCCTTCCTTTGTCTCGCTGTGGTTCTATGCAGCCATGGCGATGGGCTAGTGAGATTTAGTTTTCCAACGATATCTATCCGGATGGGATGTCGGTTGGACTTGTGTTCTCTCATGACGAATCCGTGAAGGCAACGACGATGAGTTCGACGACGTGTCGGCGGCGCCAATTTCATTATATTTGCATGTGGAGTTTTAGCAGTTTATTCCTCTTTTGCAAAAGTGATGGGTATGAGGATGACGGTAGATGGTGAGATGGCCCCTGTTTCGTTCAGATCGGAGCTTGCGTCCCGTGGCATATCCGTTTGGGATGGTGATCCTAGATGGTGGAATTTATGGTTTTTTTAAGGTTTCTTGCCTCACATCAATGGAGATGGGGTAGTTTGGTTTACTTTTGTAATGAGAGGATGTAACTTGCTTTAATATGAATGGATTTTTTCCGTATCGCAAAAAAAAAGAGTACCATGCATGTCTCATATCTCAGCAAATCTAGGACATCCACATCATATCTAACGGTTTGCCAGACCAGGGGCTGGTATCTAGGTGAGTTTAAAAGTACAATCGTTAGATATGATGTGGTATCTACCTCAAAACAATCAAAGAGAATTTTTCTCGAAAGATAGAACAACGAAGAGAAATTGAAACAGTAGTATACTAGCATTATATATAATGTAGATCGATCTTTGGTGTGTACAAGTGTGTTCATCACTAAAATGGTTTGTCATGGACACGTGCCATATAAATTCATAGGCGTGGCGACCGGCCCCTCTACGAATCATATCAAAGTTATCTCGAACTGTTCACGTAAAGCACAGTGGAACGACGGAATCCTTTAACATGTACAGTATTATTATTGTATATAAATGCAATCTGGTCGTCAAAACAGGACAAATGCCGTTGGGAACAGCTGACAGGCAGCGCTGGCAATGCAATGCAATGGCATCAAAATTTTGTCCGACGAATGATAAATGCCACCGATTTGTTTTTATTTCAATAAATATAAGGGCAAACAACAAAAACCAAGTGAATGAAAGAAACAAAGGGCTTAACTAGGCTGCACGACGCGCCATCATTGCGTCCGACCGTCGACGCGAAACGTACGCCCACGGGCCAGCAGCGTGCGGGAGGCAGGCAGGCCGGCGCGTCCATTCCGTTTGCGTGGGCCAGCACCAGCCACCATGGCTAAGTCTGGCCCGCCCACTACCCCGTGTGGCCTGACTGGCGTCGCCGGTTTGCCGCCGGTCGTGTTTCGCCGGCGTCACAGTTGGGCGATTGCGTTGCGTTGCCCTGGCCAATAGCTAGCGATCACACGAGGCTGCTGCAACGCAATGCATGCGCGCGCACTGGTATGTGCTAGTACTACAAGCGAGAGGCCGGGCGACAGGGAGAGAGCCAGAGACGGTGGTCATGGTCACTCCACCATCCCCATGCAAAAATGCGAGCGCAGTGCGCTGCACGGGCCACTGATCGCTTCGCCATCATTGTGTTGCGTCTCTCTACACTAGTGGCCGCTGCATGCCGCTCATTCCAACACCGTCGTACCTGCCCACTTTGCCTGCCTGCAATGGGTCGTGGATCCCTCAGGTCGAATCGGTGCGAAAAAGGTTGGCGCCTTTGGGCTGGAAATTCGAGCACAGCACTACCCTGCAGCGCAGTCGGCAGCGAGCCATCATCTACATGCTTGTAGGCCACTGTGTGTGTATCCCCGGCACGCTCGGCAACATGCATGCATTGAATTTTCCACCCGCACTGGATGCATCGATGCAAAGCCAAGTCCATATGCATGTGCATTATCGACGATCGATCGATTGGCAAGAACAATGCCACGTTCAGCTTTTAGACAGACAGGAAGAATCATGTCACGTCGGAAACCTCGGCAACTCTTGGTTGGCGACTGACTTGCATGCATGCATGAATGGCGTGCAGATGAGAGCGAGACTGTCAAATAATTTGTACGACGATCGACATATAGTAGGAGTAAGTGCTAGCTGCTGATATGATGATCGATGTGAAACCAAAGTTTCGTTAAAAGACTAAAACAGTCAAATTGCACGAGAGCGAGACAGCGTAGGCATGTTAGCTAGCTCCTGGGCTAGGATATAGCTGGCTCTATGACCTGGCCAGCAGCATGAGTTGCATTGGGATCGATTGAGATCGACGAGACAGCACGCTCGACACCGTCCTATTCGGATGTCAACCATTTGTTTTATTGTTTAGATTTATTCGATCTAAAGCTAACAATGTAGACTGCTCGTGCTCGGTGCAGAGAGCTTTTGTCCCTCCATCGATCATCTGTAGAAAACTCAGTAGTTTCCTCCAGCCATTTTGAAGCTGGGCCGAATTGTTGATAAACCCAGCAGCCTGCACCCTCCTAGGAAAAGCCCAGCCCACTTGAGCCTGCCATACGCCACATAGCCCATCTCTTCTCTTCTAGCCGGAAGGAAACCACTACCCTGCGATCGCAACCGAACGAACCCAACCTCTCTCCTCCCCACCGCCGCACCGACCAAAAGCCCTAACGCACGCGGCGAGCGACCGGGGGACGGAGAGCCATGGCGGCGGCGGTGGCGACGCAGCAGCCGCAGCGCAAGTACCAGTGGGGTGAGCTCGCGGACGAGGACGGCGCCAGCGGCCTCGGCCTCCCTCTTCCGCCGAAGGTCGTCATCGGGCCCGACGCGAGCGGCCTCCGGACGGTGATCGAGTACCGCTTGGACGACGAGGGCAACAAGGTGAAGGTCGTCACAACCACCCGCACCTGCAGCCTCGCGCGCGCGCGTCTCTCCAGGAGCGCTGTCGGCCGCCGCTCGTGGGCCAAGTTTGGCGACGCCGTCAAGGGGACGACGACGCCGGCTCGCGCCTCACCATGGTCTCCACTGAAGAGGTCCTCCTCGAGCGACCACGAGCCCGAGGTAGTAGCTCTTCTCTTTTCACCCCCACGCGTTTCTTCCGTCCCAGCTAGATCTGCTGTATTCTGCTCTGCGTTGATTGATTTCTCTGTCAAGCTTAAGTGTATTCTAGTTGCTAGTTTCATGGACATGTTTGTACACGAATTGTAGTCTTATAGAACATTAAAACCCACCATCTACCTTGTTAGAATTCTCTTTCCAAGTAATCACAATGGAACCAATGTAGTTAGTGTTATCAAACAGCCAAATTTGCATCCTCATTTTCTTATATATGACTCATCATTCTCCCTGAATTATGTATTATTCCATTCTACTTAATGATACTGTGTAAATAAATCGGTCTCTTAACCTTGATTGAATTAGCATACAATGCATAGTTTCCATTGCTAAACATATTATGTCTCATTCTACATCTGCTCTGCAATACATACTGTTAACAATGTTAATACAACGTCTGTAGGCCATGCATGGTTTCCAGTTGGAGTACTATGGATGGAACATGTCATTGCTGTCATCTAGTAATGTGGTATTCAAGTCTAGTGTTTAGTATGTTATTGAAAGAAAACAACTCACACTTTCATAGACATATGTGGGCACATGTTTCAGTTTCACCATGTGACTCAAATCCCATTTTATGATCCAATGGCGATCTTGTTGTTATGAAATGTGGTGTGTACACCAATTATACCATTCTTTTTTATATACACTAGTATTGTCTACCATGGAAGGGACATGCCTTCATAGTTCATTATCATTCAATTGATCCAAAAATTAGCATTCTGCATTTTGTTGTGATTCCTCATTCTCCCTGAATAATGCATAGTTTAAGTTGATACAATGTTAGCTGCTGTTAAAAATTAATTTTAGGGCTTTAGGAACAAGGGTAGCTCTTTGCCTTTTCATTTTGAAAACTCGGATCACACGTCATGGTCCAGCAGTGGATATTTTCTGCAGTTGTTTCATCAGCTGCAGGTGATCTAATTCCACTGTAGAATTGTATCCTCCTTAATGCAAACTCAATAGAATGTAGCACGATTACTGGTTACGTTGCTGGTTGGTTTCCACTCCAGACATTCACAAGTTTTAACATAATTACTGTTGATCAAAACTGTACCTGCTAAAGTATCTGTCACTGTCTGTTAAACAGTTTACATCTTGTGGATATAGAGACATTCTGCAGCTATTGCTTATGTCCTTCAGCATTTTTCTTTTTGCTCTCTATCTTCGTGGCATAATTTGTTAGTCCTTCTCTCAATTGTAGGGAGACGGCCCGAGGAACCATTTATGTCTGGTGATCCACTGGATATGGCAAGTACAAGAAGTGGCATTCTCATGGTTTGCCGAACCTGTGGGAAAAATGGTGATCATTGGACCTCGAAGTGCCCCTTCAAGGACCTCCCTCCACGGACAGAAGGTCTTGTCGACGTTCCTTCTACTGCCGATGGCCTGGCAGCACCACGTGGTACTGGTGTGCGAGCATATGTTCCTCCAAACAAGAAAGAAGGTGCTGATACAAGTGGAGCAAGTATGATGAAGAGAAGGAATGATGAGAACTCTATCCGTGTGAACAATCTCTCAGAGGACACCAGTGAGTTCGACCTCTTTGAGCTCTTCTCCAAGTTTGGTACTGTAAACCGTGCCTTCGTCGCAAAGGATAGGAGGACTGGATCAAGCAGGGGCTTTGGCTTTGTCAACTTCGTTCGTAGAGAGGATGGTGAGAAGGCTATCAGCAAGCTCAATGGGTATGGTTATGATAACCTTATCCTCCGAGTTGAGTGGTCAGAAAAGAAGAACTAGACTTTGCTTCTACCTACTAGCCTGTGGCATATATTCACTGAAGTGTTTACCAGTATAATATGGTCGGAAATAGTACTGTGTTATGCCGCATATCTTGCGATCTGAACTTGTGGCGGTTATTTGGTTTGAACAGGAATAGTTGTATGTTGCTGGTGTTTTTCTGTGCCCGTCACTCTGCCGTATGGGTATATTGGAGAATGGATGGATTTCTTATGTTGTAATTTCTCTAGAGCATTCCCTTAAGATGGTCAATGGATGTTGGTTAATGGATGGGTTTGTTTGTCGTAATTTGTCTACAGCATTTCTTTGATTTGGTTTATGGATGAATTTCGTACATGTGATTTGTCTACACCATTTCCCTCATTTGGTTGGCTTGTGATTCTGCCAGCAGTCACTGGTCTGTATGGGCAGTAACATGCTGTTACACATTACAGATACTGATGCCCATATTTGTTAGCCATGATGTCGCATTGACGATTGGCCTATTATATACTCCATTTATAATCACCGCGGCACAATACAGTTGAGTCGTCCATACACGTACATCACACAGTTATTCATGATGTCGCTAGGTGCTAAGCACACGTACTCGTAGGCCGGTAGGATGTAGAAGGATCTCACTTGACATACTCGATCCTGACGCCACCGACAGTGACCATGTCCCCGGCGCACCTCGGCACGAGCGACACGACGATCGTCTTGTCCCCGTCAGCGCCGATGTCGTCGAGCAGGTCGCAGATGCCGAACCTCGCCGCTGTCTTCACGGATCCCGCGCCCTTCTCGGGCCGGACCAGGTGCGGCGTCAGCGCCACGCTCCCCGCGCACTGCGCCGCCGCCGCCGGCATGTCGCCGCCCCCGCTCTGGGACTCGTTCACGAACACGTCGAACTTGACGAACCGGCTGAAGTGGTCGGCGACCTCGATCCCCTCGACGACCAGCACCTCCTCCTCGTCGTCCTTCTCCTGGCGGGTCCTCGACGTCCTGGGCCGCGTCACGGCCACCCTCACGGTCTGGTTCAGCGTCGCCGGGAGCGCGCCCGTGGCGGGCGCCGGAGACCCGGCCTCCGTGGTCGGCCTGGCGTTCAGCCACGGCAGGGCCACGTCCTGGTAGGTGTAGCCCAGCGCAGCCGTGTCGAGGCAGTCGCGGACGCGGACGCGCACGAGCCGGGCCTCCTCGTCGTAGAAGAGGAAGCTGGCGTCCAGCCAGTCGGGGTCGGTGAAGTTGGTGTTGCCGGCGCTGAGGCCGTTCCAGACCGACCACATGCGGTCGATGTTGCCGTGGTGCGCGAAGAAGATCGGATCGCGCGCGGCGGAGTAAAGTTGCCCATGTCCTCGCTGTTGGGCTGCCTCGGGTCGCTGCACCAGAAGTGTACGGGGCTGTGCGGGATGCTCTCGATGGTGCCCGCGCCGGGGTCTGGCTGGTCGCCCTGGTGGTATGGCAGCCCAAAGAAGAGCTCCTTCTTCTTGGCACCGGAGATCATCTGACGTAGAGAAGAGACATGCATGTGTATCCATCCATATGCTAATCAGAGAAGACCAAGTGTTCAATTGTAATACTGTGTACATCAAGACAACGAGCTATATATACTAACACTGACCTGACGGTACATGATCATCAGGTTCTGATCGATCTGCTGATCTCGTGGGATGGTTGGCCCGGTCCCGTCGTAGTCGAGGTCCAGCGTGAACGGTGGCTGGTGAGCAGGGTCACGCCTCTCGTCGTACAGCGGGGAGGACGTGTTGGCGTAGATCGCCGGCAGCGACATGCCCCCGGGCGCGTCCCAGTTCCAGAACGGCAGCGCAAAGTTGTCGTCGCCGATGAGCTTCCCAAGAATCCTTTCGTGGAAGTACAGGTACAACCTGCATATATACGACGTTCAGGTTACATGAGCAAGTTCACATAACACCCTACACGTACGCCAGATGCATGGATCTCCGACAGACAGTCACCTGTGCCACGGGAAGAAGAGCCAGCAGTTGTGTATCTGGATCTCCAGGTCCGGGAACCCGACCTGGTCGAACGCGGCGTCGCAGTAGGCGCAGTGCACGCGCCACTGCTTCGCGAAGCTGCGCGGGTCGTCGTCCGGCAACGCCTTCATCAGCGCCACCGCCTTCTCGTACTTGGCAAGGTACTCCGCGTCCACCAGGTGCGCGGCCGGGCGCACGCGGAGCCCGAGCGGCGGCGGCGGCGGCGTGAAGTCGACGATCGCCGTCGTCCCGCGTCCGGAGGGGGCAGCAGTTGACGTCGCCCACCGTGTCGGGGAGGTCGGGCGGGTTGCAGTTCGTGAGGTCCGGCGCCTGAATTGGCGCCGCGAGCGCGCCGCCGAGGCTCGACGACGACGATGACGAGCTGAGGAGGCTGGCTGCCGCCGCCCCGCCGAGTCCGAGGAGCACGTCGCGGCGGTCGGCGCCGCCGCCGGTAGCCTTGCACCTGATGAGCGTCTGGAGGCGGCGGCATGGCGCGCGTGGCGCAGCGAAACCTCGTCGCATGGTGGAGCTCCTCATGGCGCTAGCTCCTGCTGCTCAGTGGTGATCGAGCGTGCTGTCAAGTGTGTGAACTTGTTGAGCTGCGTGCGATCGGTGCCGTGCCATGGTTTAGCTGGCGAGTGGCTATATATAGAGTCATTGAGAGAACGTGTGAGCTATGATCGGCTAGTGGATCGACTGGATGCTGTTTGTTACGTGCTACTAGTACTGCTACATGTGTCGTGTCGAGGTTTGGTTCGTTAGCTAAAGTAAGTATCGGCCGTTTGACGCTAAATTCACCGAACACACCAAATCGGCCGTTTGACGCTAAATTCACCGAACACACGAAATCGTGGCACGCTTTGTACCACATCTCACACGCAGAATTGAATTTTGTCATCGTAGCGTGTAAGATCCGGTAGTGGTTAGGGCTCTGACTTGGTAACCTTGATGTTACCAAGAGGTTGTAACGGTTGTCTCACTCTTTTTCTAAATGAAAAATGCACAACGGTGAGCAGCAGCCACAAGTGCGAATAGCTCCGACGAAAAAGCAGATGCATGCTTGATAAAGTCTCACCCCTAGGAAAGGCAGAATGTTGACAGCTTCGTTTGTCACATCCCTACGATACGATGGAGATCACACTTCGCGTTCGGTTCAGTTCATTAATTTTCCCGACGAAAAAACAGCAGCTATAAACATCGATGAGTCACGGACTGGTAAATGCAATTAGCTCAGTGGATCGAAGAACAAATGAAAAGTTTTTTATATCGTCCCATCAATTTTTTCAAGAAATGCTATTTTTTTCCCAAAGTTTAAAAAGTTTAATCTAAAGCAAAGGTGGAGGAGTCTCGATGACGGGTGGTGTGAGGCCGGATCTTAGGTGTCGGGATCTAAATATTGGGCCCCGAGACATTCCCCAAACAACATGAATCTGTTGGCCCATTAGGGCCCAGTAAAACCTAGCCTGCTATCATCCCGCTTAGAAGGACGGCCCAGCAGACGACGGACCAGGCCAAAGAGCCACGGCGCATACATGAAGCCGGAGCCGCCCTGGCGCGGCTACGGGAGTTACCCCGACGAAAGACGTTAACCAGGAGCACACTCGCTCGGAAGGACAAGGTCAAGGACCTTTACAAGACGGCGAACCACGGCACGCACCACGTCATCATCACCAAACCGGGGCTCCTGACTCAGCCCCAAATCTCCGTCTCGTCCGAGGATGGCCTAGCTAACCACCCTCGGACGAGAATCTCCGCCGCCCGCCGGGTGGCCTAGCTCACCATCCTCGGGCGCAAAATCTCCGCCCTCGCCCGGGAGACCCCGCTCTCCATCCTCGGGCGAGGTGACTCAACTGACTCACCCAAGGTCACCGACCCTCGGGCATGGGAGGTGCCGTCTGGAAGAAGGAAACATTTGCATTTAATGCGGTTACGGCGAAAGCGGCGCCAGCGCCATCGATTACGCCCTAGTCAAATCGTCGCCGGATCATTTCCCAAATCCGATGGGACACGGCTGGCCGGTGACGTATACGCCGCCCGGCCACGGGGAAAACGGGGGCGACCTTTGTTCACTTCCCGAAACACCGTCAAGACGCCCGTTGGGCTAGACCCTCGGGCTCATGACACGCCCACGACCAATATTCACGGGACCGGCCCTCCCATGCGGGACGTGAGGGCGCCTCACGGGTCCCCGGGGCCGCGCCAAGGAACGGCACATCCGCCATCGGATCAAGACGCTGTGTCTTCATCAAGCAACATCCAAAGCCAACCAACCCTCGGCCGCTGCGCACATGCAAATGGGTGTAGCCTCGGGGAGTTAGCCACCTAGGCAGCCACATATGTAAACATTACTTCCCTCTTCTTACTATAAAAGGGGAAGTAATGCCCCATTAGGGGGGATCAGGTTTTCCAGATCGAAAATCACCACCACCACCACTACCACGATCGTGGGGCTTGAGACCAGCATCTCTCCCTCACGACTGCCTGTAACCCCTACTGCAGGCTCACCTTTGAGCGCGAGGTAACACGAGCAGGACACCACCGGCCGGGCGTAGGGCCCCGTTGGCCTGAACCAGGATAAACCGCTGCGTTCGTGTACATCTTGTGCTACGCAATCGAGGGAGGAGGCACACGGCCTATAAATTCTTTATTGCCGGCACCCGAGGCACCCCCGGTTCTCGGAACGCCGACATGAGGCTTCGAGGCGTGGGTGGTTGCGCGTGCGGCGGCCTTCGACGCTGCTCTCGATGATGGCCGTATATATCGAGCTTCATGCGATGCGATGGATTTCGTCCCCGCCGCCGGTTCTAAGGCTTTGGGCCGCAGCCGCGTGGATGGTGGTGGTGCACCTCCCAAGAGCTCCATTGATCTGGATTTGTGGCCACCGACGTAATAGCATGGATCGCGATGGGGCAGTAGCTGTGTTTAGACGGCGGTGACGCCTGTGGGTGCCACTTTCTCATTGGAGGTGTCATCACTTCTCTCAAAGACGCCTTGAGATCTTTCGGGATGAAAATCCAAAGACCGATCTTTCGTTCGGGCAACGATGGCATTTTCGTATGTCATGTTCTTGTTGGAGATGTCACTTTTGTAAGTTTTCTCCTTGGCTTGTTAGTGTTGGAGACGGCCTAGTTACCTCGCTAGATTCTTATTGTTGTTGTAGTTCATTTGGTGGTGTATTCTCGCCTCGTAGTCAAAATGGCGCGGATGAGTTCTCGAGCTCCTAGAGTTTTTCTTTTTGATTTTTCTGGCCTATGACCTAAATTTTGTAATAATTGATCTGATTCTACCTATTGGTAAATGAAGCCGGGTACGAAATACTATCATTATGTAAAAAAAAATAGGAGTTTTAAAAATCAAGAGGGGTCGTTTTGGACCCGGCAGTTACCTCAAAGGAGCTATATTTTGACTACTGTGACATCCTTTTGAGATCAATTGGATCAATCCAAATACATTGTGTGGTCTGAGTCTGTCTAGTGGATGCATGCGTGTTTGGTTTCACTGTTATGTACATATACGCATGTGCTGCTATGTGTCGTGTCTTCTCCTCTAGGACCCAAAGAACGTAATGGCGATATATGAAGGAACGGTGCACACACGTGTGGGCCTGCGTGCTGTTTGACGCAAAGTTCATCGAAATACACATCAGACATCAGATGGTGACATGCTTATCTATCTATCTACCGAATCCAAATTACACACGCAACAATTTGTGAGCACATATAGTGCTGCTATTTCATTCAATCTGTTCGTTCCTAATGAAAAAGCTATAGCACCTGTTAAAGAATCGGATGCGAGAATCACGGACCCGCGGTGGGTGAACACTATCAATTTTCCTCATCTGTACGTGCGGTTAGCTCGGACCAAAGGAAGAACATCTGAGAGGTTTCTGTCTATATCAGCGAGCTAGCTGCTTATTGCTTCCTACACGCAAGATATGGATAGATCATTTGCATTTTTCGAAAGATCTAACAGATCATTTGCATTACTGGTTGTTTATATATATGTAAAGCAAAAGGGACCAGAAGGTGTCGAACCAAATCGATCGTAGCTACCTGCTACAAGAGCTTTGGCGCGTCTGGACTCTGGAGGCTGCGGCACACGGCGCGCGTGGCCTGGTGACGCTCAAGAAAGGGGCCGGCTGCTTCTCAGTTGTGAACGTCCTGTGTGAAGTATGAACTTGTGAGTTGTGACCGGTGTCGTGCCATGGTTTAGCGAGTCGCTATATATAGAAGTAGAACGTGTGGGCGTGTGATCGATCGACTAGCTGGTGGGCTGGATGTTTGCTTTAGCCGTTTGTTACGTGGCCTACTCCTACTCCTACGTACATGTGTCGTGTCGATGGTTTGTTTGCCAGGTACGAGTTCGTGCTAATACCAAAGGCGAAGTAGTTTTATGCACGGTACATGCTTTAAACCGAACAAAACTGGGCTCGGGGTCGATCGTGTAACATGCTGCTGGTATATAGTATGGGTGCCCGAACACGAACACGCACCAAATCGTGACAGGCCTTAGCGCCATATACTCTAGCTAGACCACGCATCTCACAAATTGTAACAATCGCACGAAAGTCCCTACTGCTAACCCCCTACGATTAGGATGGAGATGACGGTTCACAATTGATTTCCGAGGGGAAAAAAGCAGCAGCTGTAAACATCGATGGACAGTGGCAACACTACTTTTTCCTGATATGTGCGATTAGTTCAGAGCAGAGAACAGATGATAAGTCTTTTTTAGAGAAGTGAAAAAAAAAAAGAATAGTTTTTATGGGTGGTCTGTTCGCTTTTACTGAAGAAAGGCCTGTTGCTGCGAAAGGTACTGTAGATGTAGTACTCACACAAGTTACTGTGTACAGCTGCAGCGCATTGGGCTATTTTGACTTATTTGAACAAGCCAGTGTCGTCTTCTGAATGAGATGTTAAGGTTTGGGTGGATAAACTCAAACGGAATAGTAAGTGAGAAATCTATTGAATGATCACTTTCATCCATGGCTGGTGAAGATAATCGATGACTGCCGTTTCCAGCATCTTATCTGAGCATTCTACTTTTGCAGCAGGGACCCTAAGCTCATTCAGTATGCGGCTCCATGTTAGAGTGCATTCTCTTTGTGTCAAAATCTAACGACGATTCAATATGCATTTTCTTTGTCTAAAAAATAAATGTTCATTTTTTATCTCTAGATATTATATTCAAACCTGTAAAACTGTTCTAAAATGCAATATACATCGTGTGGGCAGGGCACATACATATATATGATCGATCTGAGTACCTGACTAGTGGCTGCATGCCTGTTTGGTTTGACTGTTTGTCAGGCAAGTGTGATGCTGTGTGTAAAGAATCTCGGACTGGTGGGTGTGGCCCTGTGGGTGAACACTACCTATAAATTGGTGCCGTGGCAAGCGTTGCAGAGCACGAGCTAAGCAAAGCAGCTCGATCGAGCACACTTGAGCAAATAAGCAGAGCCATGGCTTCCCGTGCCTTCGCTACACTGCTTGCAGTGCTAGCGCTTGTGGGTTTCGCTTCAGTTCCCCGTGGTCTAGCAACTGATCCGACCCAGCTCCAGGACTTCTGCGTTGCTGACAACAACAGCCCTGGTAAACAAATACTACAGTATATTTGTAGACATGTACAATTATGTATGTGTGTATGTGCATGGAGCTCAACGCATGAACTTCGGCAGTACATATACAGAGAGAGTTATATAGACTCCATTTTTGAAAGAGCTCCATTTTCTATATTTATGCATATATTGAAGTCATGATTTTCGATGATGAAATGAAAGTAGCACTGACATAGGTGGACGACGTGCGCATTATGCATGCAGTGCTGGTGAACGGGGTGGTGTGCAAGAACCCCAACGTGGTGAACGCAAACGACTTCTTCTTCCACATAGTGCCGGTGGCACCAAACGCGCAGGGCTCAGCCGTGACGCCGGTGGCGGTGGCGGAGATCCCGGGGCTCAACACGCTGGGCATCTCGCTGGCGCGCATCGACTTCGTCCCGGGCGGGCAGAACCCGCCGCACACCCACCCTCGCGCGTCGGAGATCCTGACGGTGCTCCATGGCACGCTCCTGGTGGGCTTCGTCACCTCCAACCAGCTGCTCAACAACACGCTCTTCGCCAAGCAGCTGCGCGCGGGCGACGTGTTCGTGTTCCCCGCAGGCTCATCCACTTCCAGCTCAACACCGGCAGGACCCCGCCGTGGCGCTCGCCGCGCTCAGCAGCCAGAACCCCGGCACAGTCACCATCGCCAACGCCCGTGTTCGGTGCCAAGCCGCCCATCCTGGACGTCATCCTCGAAAGGGCGTTCATGCTCGACAAGGCCACCGTGGACCGGCTCCAGCAGGCGTTCGGCGGCGCAGCCCCGGCGGCCGGCGGCGGAGGCTATCCGGGGCCGTGCCCCGGCCCTAACTGATCGGTACGCGCGCTGGTGGCTCGACGGCGGCTGCACCTGGCATGCTGCACAAGTGCAGCCGCGCGCGCGGGTCAGGATATATATTGTACCACGCACACAACAACATACAGTACCTAGTGTGGCTAGCTATATATTGTGCACGAGGTTGTGTTGATCGAGGCTCGATCATGTTGAATAATTTGTGACAAAACCGCACCAAATCTACGGCGATATATTTGAAGGAACGGTGCATATATTGCTTTAGAAAACCGAAAGAAAATTGGTAACGAAACGGGGCCGGCCAATACTGTAGTATGGGCCTGAGCGCTAGCTGTATGTTGACGCAAAAGTTCACGAAATACGCACCACCGGCACCAGATCGTGACATGCTTATCTATCTACCGAATCCAATCTACACACATGAAACATTACCTGAGGACAGATGATAAGATGGAGAGGTTTCTATATATAGCAGCTAGCTGCGTACTGCTTTTCCTACACGCAATGGTGCAGAGATCATTTGCAGTACAGGGTATATATGCAAAGCAAAATGGCGCCAATGCTAGGCGCCGACCAGTCGGCGCGGATGACTGCGCCGACCACCCCTGCGTTTTCGGCCTGTTCGCTATTTCGGCCCAACAAGCCCGTTCACTCTCGTCTGGCTGTTTCTCCCGTGCGGCGGCGGCGGTTCCCGTGCGGCGTCCCGGCTGTTTCCTCTTCGTCGCTTGCGGCGGCGGCGGTGGTGGCGAGCGGCGACCCAGCGGTCGTGCGACGGCGGTTCCGGCTTGCAGGTAGTCTGTTTGTTGCTTCTACCTACTTTGTATTCTCCGATTCTGTGAATGTTCCCAACAGGCTTAGTCCACGCTATGAATCTGCATCGTCATGGTTGTTCTGATCTGCTGAGATGCAGAGGAATTGTCCCAGACTCTCCCTGACCTAATCTTCTCGCTCCGTTGATTCCGCTCAACTCGTCTGGACGTTGATTCAATTCATCTTGAGGGCTCATTTGTTGTCTTCTCTTTGTTCGTCATTTCTGATTGTGTCCTAGCTATTCCACACGCGAGTTGACCGATCCATTACCTTATTCACAGTGGGCATTGAGATAGTATGCTATGAACTTTACAACTATCTGATTTGTTTTTGTTTTGGACGAGAAAAAAGCTATTCTATTCATTCCCAGTGGACTTCTGCTCTAACGTAGTATCGTTTTGCAGGGTCTTGATGACATTACTGACAAAGCACTTACTAGTTCTGATGGTTCAAAGAAATGTGAAGATTTTGTCTCTCTGGTGCAGAATTGGCTGATCAGGATTCAGGTGTTGCTCATGTTGCAGATTAATTACTACTTAGCTTTGGAAAAGCATGCTGAATTAAATATTTCATGTGCACCTACTCATTTGCTTCTTGCAAGCCCTGCATTTTGAAGTTACAGACCTCCTAGTACTTAGTAATTTGTTTTCAACTATCCACTAGTCAAGATCTAGTTCATTGCATGGTACCTTTGGAGAAACAAGTGAATTGGCTGCATTCACGTCATATGCACTGGCATTCACGTCATATGCCTGTCCTCGATCATCGTGGAAGCTGGTAGTAGATTTGGTTGTTCATAATTTCTCTCCTAATCTGTGCTAATGCATAACTATTCCATTTTTTATTTGAAGATTCCTACATTTACCAATGCCCTTGTGGTTCATGCGATGTTGTGTTCCCTTTGCAGATTTCTTCAGTAAAATCGGTCCTCGAGTTCAGATTATTAAGACCGCCCATGGTACAGTAATTCAAGATCCTAAAAGTCCCAAATCAATGGTGGTCCACGTACAGGAATCCCATGCTTTAACCGGCAGGACATGTACTTGTACGCTACCAAGTTATGGTATTCACATAAAACCTATCTGAGCATTGTATCAGCAAAGAGGAATTAAGAAAAGCAAGCACATGAAAAGAAATTTTAAAGTTGCGAGGTTAAAAGGGAAGCATCTTTTTGGAGCAAGTAGCAGCGAAGCTACTCAGGTAATTGGTGAACCTAGAAAAGCTTACTTCCTAAATCCTATCTGTCCTCAGGCGTTGCTTTATTCGTCTCGATCACACAAAAGATTTGTGCATTTCTTGTATTAATATAGGGAAAAGTTTAATACATACGCCTTAGCAGTGCCTAGGGGCCAGACAAATTGTATATGGATGCTCACACCCACCCTAGTATACTAAAATCTATGGTGTCACATTCACTAATCAACCTGAAAAAGGACACTGGCTAGAGGCCTATGTCCGCGCAGCCGAGCGGCGGATAAATTTATCACGTCCAGATAGAGATTATAGAGTATTTATATATGCCTATTGTGTTAGAAAATGAACATGGTGACACATAGCATTTATGTTGTGATAAACTAGCACATGTAAAGATTTTCCATGTACAAAAATCTAGTTGATGAGAAAGATCTCCACTCGTTCAAATTCTTTCATTCAGTGCGTGCTGTCTTTCAAAGGCCGCGAAGCAAGCATATAGGAGTATATATATGACAGCACATACGAGAGGCTCATCTACTCGTGCCTGATCTTTTTATATTGACAGCTGGAGATCAAAACAGACAGATACAATTGGTGCAACTTCAATTAACTACATGATCAAAAGAATATATATATAGCTAAAAGGAACCGAGCTACAAATAAATATATCTATCTACCATGTCCATCTACAGGCATAGCTCTCGCCTAACACTATTATAGACCTCCTGATCAAGGGATTGATCATGCATGATCAAAGGATTCTGCCCAAAAGTTGCCATCTTAAAGCATTGTGGTTACAACGTGCACTGTTTTACATGAACAGCTGGTCACATTCATTTAGGCGTGTAGAAGGAGCCAAAGCAAGCCGTGCAAGTACTCTTTCTCAAAAGGACGTGAAACTAAAGTTGCAGCTAGGCAGGCAGGGCTCACAACTTGCACTTTTGCATTTTGGGATTATTAGTGGCAGCTTTTGGGAAGTTTTATTCTTCTTTTGACTGGTCCTACCAAACTATTGTACGTACGTACATGATGATCGTTCTTAGTTAATTCTTATTTTACTTGCATTGACCTATAATTAGTGCAAATAGCTTGCTTGTTGCTGTGGGAAACATGTGCTACAATATAATGATGCAAGTTAAAGGTAATAAGAACAAGAACAAGAACAATTTGCCGCATGCGACTAAATATACCGGCCCTGTATGTGGTATGGAATAAGAGAGAGAGAGTTTAAGTGAATGAGTTTGCTCAATACAATCTGTACTCTACTCGCTGAGGCAGGTAGCCTAAGCTCTCAAGTAAAGTCGTGCATATCTATACTTGTACTCATCCCTAGCTTAGCTTTGCACAAAAAGTCAATCGACAAGATCACAAACGAACAGTATTTTTGGGTACAATAATTAGGGTACCAAAGTATACCCTATAAGTCTGCCAATGCAAATAATCAAGCCGCTATCATCCAACTTGTATTGTCGATTACCAAGCATCAGAGAGTGAATAGTGATCACCTCATTTGGAAAGCACAAGCAGAGAACAAATGCAAAATGTTTGCCTGGATTTTGGTGCAAGATAAAATTCTTACGGCCCACAACCTTCAAAAGAAAGGGTGGCCACACCAGGAACACCAGCCTGCACCTATGTTTGTGTTGCCCCTTTGCTAAGGCGGTATGGGATCAAATCCTCTCTTGGGAAAATTTCACTCAGCTGCAACAACAGCCCCAATCAGACACCATCCATATCAAAACGTGGTGGGAAGAGGCGGCAAGGAAAGTGCCCAAATCTGAGCGACGAAGACTAAGTGGGTAGTAATCTACACCTTTTGGAACATTTGGAAGGAGAGAAATAAGAAACTTTCGACAACGCAGTAGAAACGGTGTCTCAAGTGGCTGCAAGGATAAAGGAAGGAAGAGGGCATTCGCCTTCCGTTTAGCCTTTTGTTTTCCCCTTCGGGAGTGTGTTTCCCTTTTGTTCGGGCCTCGGGGCCTCACTTGTACATAAACTCTCTTCCTTAGACCAAATCTCTTGAGGATGATGAACGTACACCAATTAATCATAAAAATGACCCTGAAATGACCGCACGTATTAGTGACTCTTGAGATGCCAGCTTATCTCCATAAACTTTTGAATTGCTATCTGGGCGCAGCAGTCTAGCTACCTAGCTATATCCCCTTATCTCAATTACATGATGTCAGAAAAGATTAAAAATTTGCTCTATACCGTACCTTAAACCCAGCACTAGCTATCGATCGACGATCGTGTGAATATAAATACTATTAATTTGCCTTCTATTTTGCCTTCCATTATTACCATTATATATTCATGACATCTCAAATCCAATTACGCCATCAGCACTTCGATCGATCAATGTTGGTTCGCAAGAAATGAGCAATTAACTACCTTTTCAGACCTCGCAGTGTGTTGTTCATTCATGAATATAGCTGGAGGATGAACGAAGTCTGAAGAAGCTTGAAAGAATCTATCTGCAGTCAGGTCACACGGTGTGCTACATACGGCGCACCGAAGCCAAGCTCCGTCTGAAGAGTAGTCTAATCCTCTGTCGTCTCGTCCCGACGTGCACAGCACGTCGCCCGTTCGATGGGCTGATCGCTCCCGGCCGTCGGACGCCGCCACAGAAGTGATTCGGTGCATCCTGGCCGTCCGCTTCGTACACGCCCTCCGCTATAAATTGCGGAGGACCCGGCTGCCCTCCGAACATAACCTCAAGCAGCAGCAGCAGTTTCCTAGCAGTGAGCTTACTGCGGCGAGATAGTGCCTGACAACTGTCGTCGACTGTGCTCTGATCGAGAAAGCTTTTTGCGTCGACAGCCGTACGTCAGGAAAGCTAGAAGAAGCTTCGGGTGATCGATCGTCGATCGCCGGAATGGGAGGCAGCCTGTCTTGCTTCGGGTCAGGAGCCGGTGGCAGGTACTACGCCGTCGCCGACGGGCCAGGGTACGAGCAGCCGCGGCGGTCGACGAGGAAGGTGCGGCCGAGCGACGAGGACGGGCTGTGGTACGTGAGCGAGCGCGACGTCGACATGAAGGCGTCGGCGTACATCGCCAGGTTCCATGCCACGGCCGCCTCGAGCTAGGTTCGATTCGTTCGTGGAGGCCTGCCTGGCCGGTGTGTGTGTGTCCATCCCTGCACGCCGCCATGCACATCACCATGCATGCATGTGAAAGCTTTGGCTATCTGGGGCCGATCCATCAGGCTGATGATGTCTCTGTTCTAGCTAATCTCTAGTACGTTTCTAGAGAGTGCTTCTCTCTGCTTCCCGCTTGATCATATGACTAGTTGCTGGTTGCTACTCTACTTGGTTTATTTCCAATTAATTAGCTAGTACGTGCTTGATATAATTATAAGCCCCATGCATGTCAATAGATCGATAGATCTAAGCTAAATTATCTCTGTAGCTATGTAAGGAAGGATGTGTAAATCTGTTACTCCTAAATAAGGGCAATGTTGGATGAGCTTCTCTGGATGTATATATATGGATTATAAGTTGGTTTTCAAAGTGAAATGCTTAATTATCTAGTTTTTATTTTCTTTTTTTGCGAATTGGATAGCAGATCGAGTTTCGTTCATTACAAACGAGACTGCTCACTCAGATCAGTCCCAGACTGAATAAAATGACACTTGACACTCTGAGACTCTCGCAACGCTAACTCATGTGGTCCCAACTTTGCCGAAGGAAATATAATGCTTCCCTAGTTTTGTGCTTTATTTTATTTTTTCATTTTTTCTCCTAAATAAGGGGGATACTTATATACACAGTGATGACCTGTGAGTGTTATTACGATCTGAGAGAAACAAGGGATATGGCCTGAACAAGAATTATTAGCAATTTTATATGAAGAGCTGGACTGTCGATTCGTATACCAGGCTCTACCAATTCCTCCTGTATATTTTTTGTCCTCATTAGCTACTTGCCTACTTGTTCTGATTAACAAAAAACTACGTACAACCAGTCTCTTCCAGTTTTAATTTGCAGATAGTACCTCTATAACTTGATCATTAAAACATAGATCGATCACAACATGTTTGTTTTTAACTGAACTAATTTTTAATTTGCCGATAGTATCACGTACAACTTTGATCATTGAAACTTAGCTAGATTGATCACAACATGATATTTGTTCCTCAGCTAAGGCCACCAATTATCATTAGTGAACAAAACAAAGCGGTTTCTTCCTCAGCTATCCACCAATTACACTCGAGATGAAAAACTAAAATAAGTTTGCTGTGAAACTAGAAATCAATTGTCTGTGCAAAACATATATTTCTATTTTTCTTCCTCAGCTATCCACCAATTACACTCGAGATGAAAAACTAAAATAAGTTTGCTGTGAAACTAGAAATCAATTGTCTGTGCAAAACATATAGAGCTGTTGAAAAGGCAATTTTCAGATTAAAACCATAATAGCATGACTCAAAATCATATCAGCATATACATAATCATAGCATAGTCCCTCCGTTCCAAGTTCACTTTAGCTTAAAGTGAACTGTTTGGAACGGAGGAAGTAGTGTACACTAGATAGATTGAATAGATGAATCATGATGAGCGGTAAGATTAGACCACAGGCTTACTTACCTGCTGTTTGTAGATGACATCTGCTGTTTGTAGATGACATCGTGATAGAAAAAGGTTCCCGAAGGCAAATCTGACGGTCGATGGAGGTCAGCGGCAACGCAAAGAACAAGAAGAGGAAAATACTATTTTACTACTTTAGGGATTTTCTCTATTAAAACTCCCAATTGTAGTTTTATTGTGTGTATTTTCCAAAGAGGATTGACACAAATATATAGGGAGGAAAACTCCCCACCTCCACATCAACTAGCAATATGGTACTAATTGATATTGCACCTCCCACCTCTACTCATGGGTTTAAATATTAAAGCCCATTAGGGAACACAATTATTGGACCTTTTGATATTTAATTAGAATTTCTTCATATAAATTTGGAAATTATTCATATAAATTCTAACATGAGTTTCAATCCAATGGTGTATTCATCTTGGATACAGATCTGAGCTTTGAATATAATTAATACAAACAAGATTCTTAGAGTAACTCTAACAGTTTGGCTAAATTTAATAGCCAAATTTCATTATTTAACCATTTTATAAAATAGAAACTTCTAAAAAAAAAAAAGAGGTACACGACAGTCTTGGTGTTTTACAAAGTTAGTAGCAAATGGCTATGGTGACTATATATGGCCCTCGAGATTTTAGGGATAGCATGTTTGCTATTTTATAAAACCATAAAACATATATTTAGAGTTCAAATTTGTCTCTGAAAATCTATAAATAGCCTACCCGACAAGGATATCACATCTATTAGAGTTGATCTTAGTTTAACATAGTGACCAAAAACAACATCTACATGATCAGTTTTAACTTATTTAATTAACAATATTCATTTTATTCTTCCAAAAAAATGAGATTCGCAAAGATGTTTTGCTTCTTTCTTGAGATCCGTTGCTTTGGATCATTAATTTCCTTTCCTACCATTAAATTTGATTTTCAATTAATTTCGCAAAATATTAATGCAACTTTTCTATTTCCGTACATTAAAATATTTTAGCTATATCTGAATAGCTTCTGAAGAAAACAGACCAAAAGTGATCATTTCTCAAAGCTCAGATAATATATATAATATATCACATGACTAAACTGTTTTCTAAATACGATTGGGTTGATAATTCCACAAAATAGAAATTAAAATGCTTTTCCATTGACTGTTCTTTTCATAGTGATTTTGAAACTAATTTCCATGCTGCATTACAGAAAACAATTTCGCCCACAAATGGAGGCATTTTGCTTGTCGATAGTATGGTCTTTTCAATCAAGTGAACATATTCTACAGCTATATACCTCCACGCCGTTTAAAACTCTCAGCCGCAGAATGGGCCATTGAAGAATTTATAAAATGTGAAGATGACTATTTTCTCCGACAAAAAGTTTGATCAGGAACACATTTGTCCCGTGAACTTGTCCCCGTTTCATGCATTGATGCATAGTGGTATCTCATAGCCCAGAACCGTGTTCCAGCCTAGCAATGTAACCTAGCTAACCACGTCCGGATGTCCCTGGCTCTCCGCCGATCACGGTGTCACGTTAGATGACCAATCAATCTTTGCATTAGTCACCTCTCGTGCACGCTGCCATGACATTTCCTCCATGCCGGCCATCACAATGCAAGTTGGCAATCAGATTCTGAATTCTGATGAGCACAAATTTTCTGATGTGTAGTTTGACGTGTTGCCTAAGATTTATCTCATTCAGCATGCATATGTTCGGCTGCTATCCAATTCCATATACAAATCAGACTTGATATATTTTAATTAATTTCACTTAAACTGCCATTTTTTTACACCTGAATCAACAAACATAATAATGTAACACGGTCGACAAGGATCACCAGCATCCAAACTCTTAAGAACATGTGATGCAGCTTTCCCAGCAAAAGGTTCGATCCAACTTAGAGGATCACAAGAATTTGTCTCTGAGCTCTCGTCTAGAGGGATCACAAGAATTTGTCTCTGAGCTCTCATCCTTTCTTTCCGTTAACGTTCGAAATTCCCCGTCTAGCCATCATCACTTTTAGGGGTATCAAGCTTCTCGAGGGGAAAGACTTTAGGGTATCAAATCCTGCCAGGGCAAATGTCCTCCTGATAGATAAGAACGAGCCAATGATTTGTGACAATTCATTGGACCTCTTGTTGGAAAATGATCCCAAAAAGATCGTCGCTTTAGACCAATGGTGCCGAATCAACTGTCCTGGGTATCACTTTATACCACTAACATTCTCCAGCGTGGTGCAATTACAAATTACTGTGACTTTGACTGTCAATCCACAGATTTTGTGAACAAGACTGGTGAATCTGAATATGCCCAAGAGATGGTGGAGATGTCGTTCTGAGAAAGTAAAAAATTCTCAAGGCATATACTCAAAACACTTTCACTTTCAACTGTACAAATTGTGAGACATCTACAAGATTTCCTGTATACTAAAATGTAATATAAGCAGATACCATACATAATTCATGAACAGATCAAGATAAATTTGTGCAAACAGTTATGAGTTGTTGAATCCATTTTTTTTATGTACTTCTGAAAAGCAGAAATATATTAAGCAGATGTCTAGAGTTTGAAAGGGTCCACAAAAAGAATATCACAATATATGTCTCCATAGTTTATATTCATTTAAGAATGGACACTTTATGAAAGTCTAAGCTTCAAACACTTATTTTGTGTTTTTCTATTGTTGAAGGAACAAAAGGTGATAGAGAATTAGGTCACCACTTTAGACAACAATGGATGGAGGAGAACCATCTTCAGACTGTGTTGTACAGCTAAGGAGTTGCTGAAAGAGCCTTTTCTGTACTTGCGGAGTACCAGTTTCCTCTGAAAAGTCCACAAGGTTTCTGAAGGATTAACCATTGTTAATGCTAGAGTCTTGCTGGAACAATCCTTAAGGTTTTACTAACCTAGTTGTTCTGGTAGTTATCAAGTACGATTTAACAATAGTATAAAAAAGTACGATTTAGCAAACCTTTTCACCTAACAAAGGTTGTGTTTTTGAATGATTATTAAGCTAATAAACTACCCTTCTTGATTTTGACATGAAAGACATTATCTTATTGTTCAGTGAACCAAACTTAAGAACCTAATTCTCACCTAGTTCAGATAGCTCCTCGGTGGCACAATCTTCACTCCAAAGCTTCAACTAAATGCTGCCATATGGCAAGTGACAGGAACTTCACTGTTGGTTCTAAACAAGATTTATGCTGATCTTACCAAGCTTCAAACCAAAGAATCTGAAGAAAGTAGAAGGAAAAGAAAAGGTGAGCTGTTCTGTGAGGCAACTATCAGAACTAGTAGGTTTTATCAGACCTGCGCAGTCGCGCTCATCTGAAAAGAGTAATTCCATCAGCTTATTACTGAAAAATTTTGGGGATAAAGCTTGCATTGGGTCAAGAAGAACCGCTTCCATATTGAAGCCACACGAGAAATTTTGCTTTGAACCAGCACAAAAGCTGTGCTGAGCATCGATTCCCAGCTCGAAACAAGCTCAAGTGCCATGTGCTCTTATCCTCTGAACACCTGGGTCTTATTGTCCATTATGCTTCTTAAACAGAATTCAGCATGTATGTACAACTGATAAGTGACCAACTTAGCATTAGCAGGTGCAGAATGTGGACATGCTAAGAAATGAGATTAAAAATCTATCGGTGTGCATCAAATAATCTGCCAACATTATAAATAAATATACAATATACTGATGCTTCAAGCTTTCAGTGGCCCATATTCCTTAGGCTACCAGAACAGACTAATATACCACATGAAAATAACTAACCAAGAGCTGACCTGTCACAAGTGGACTTAGCAAGCAAAATATTGAGACTGACTCCTGACTACTCCTGACTACTACACTAGCTGGACACATTTGTGGCATGCCAGACAGTTGTTTTGATGACTCTGAAGGTGCATAAGTCGCCTTCTTTAAGGTTGTTTTCACTGCAAAACCTTTTCAAGCCTGGTCCACTTAAGCAGCCATAGCTGAGGGCGTTTCTGAAGCATACAGGCCAAGATCTTGTGTTTGCCCACTGATGTTTTCAGTGTGATTTCACATGCTTCCAAAAGACCAACCTAATACCAAAAGGACCCTTTCAAAGTCTGCATCAATACCACAATTTGCATAAATGCTTCAGATAGGGGTGTGACAAAGCCAAGTACCACTAATAACAAAAGGACCCTTTCAAAGTCTGCATCATTACCACAATCTGCAACATTACCACTAATTTAATATGCTGAAGATTAGGAGCTGATATAGAGCATGGACTTTTGGGTAGAGTTTTTGTTTTGTTGTAAAATACATTTTTCTAGCTTGAAACAAGTCTAAGATGGTCGTGGTTTTATTACCTTTTTCTGAAAACAATAATTCTTGTCTGAATTCAAGGGTTTCAATAAACTACCTGTGCCAATTCGTTTTGGCTTAGGTATAGAACTATGTATTTATAAATATATTGCAGTTGGTCCAAAACTCCAAACTATTAATTCAGGTCACAACAATCATTTATCCGAAGGTATCACACAAACACTTTCCTGAATAAAGTATTCTCAAATCCGAATGAACTAAATTACTGTGTATCGATATGGCATGGGTTTTCAACGAAATTTAAATTTGCATGTTTATCTGTTAAACTGAAAATCCTAGCTACAAAGACCTGAATTGCAAAATTCAGCAAGCCTGATTTGCACTGGTTTTAATTTCTTATTCATTGACAAGTATGTTTATCAGCAACTTAAACTAAACACAGTTGCAGGAATCATAAGTGCTCATGTAAAAATTCAAAAAATAAGTGCTCATGTAATCTGCCAACATTATTATAAATAAATATAATGACGCTTGAAACTTTCAGTGGCCCAATATTCCTTAGACTACCAGAATTTGAGTTCAATATTCCCAGACTAACAGAGGCTAACATCCACATGAAAATAAGTAAATAACTAACCAAGAACTTACCTGTGCCAAGTGGACTTGGAAAGCAAAATATTGAGAGTAACCCCTAGCCTCCAACTAGCTGGACACAATTGTGACATGCCAGACAGTTGTTTTGATGACTGTGAAGGTGCATAAGTCGCCTTCTTTAAGGTTGTTTTCGCTGCAAAACCTTTTCAAGCCTTGTCCACTTAAGTAGCCATAGTTGATGGCATTTTGAAGCATACAGACCAAGATCTTGTGTTGCCCGCCGATGTTTTCAGTGTGATTTCACATGCTTTCAAAAGACCAACCGAAGAGCAAAAGGATCCTTTCAATGTCTGCATTATTACCGCAATTTGCATAAATGCTTCAGATAGGGGCAGGACAACTTTTGCTAATAACAATTTGCAAGTGTCACTAATCGAATATGATGAAGAGTAGGAGTTATGATAAGCATAGAGTTTTGGTAGAGTTTTTGTGTATTGTAAAACACATTTTCCTAGCTTGAAACAAGTGTAAGATGGTAGTGGTTTTGTTGCCTTTTCTGAAAACAATAATTGTATATTTCAAGTGTGTTTTACTGTTTTTCATTTTTAGATTAGAATGAAGTAAATATCTTTGCGATGGTCCAAACTATTAATTCAGGATTAGGTCACTATAACCATTTATCTCAAGTTATTGCACAAACAATTTCCAAAATAAGGTATCCCATAAATAATCAGAATTAAACCAATGGGTTTTAAACGTAATTTGAAATTTGCATGTTTATCTTTCAAAACTGAGAAGATCCAGTTGCAAAATTCAGTGGAGCAAGGAGACTGATTTGCACTGGGTTTAATTTCTCATTTGTTGACAAGTATGTTTATCAGCAAATTAAACTAAACAGAAATAGCAGGAATTGTAGTGCTCACAAATAGTGAAGTGAGATCAAAGCCAGTAACCCGCTTTGTGAGTGAATGACGTGGCACGGTGCAGACAAGTTTCTTCTGCGATCACGGCCTTCTTGGCAGAAATTGGGGAAAGATTTGGTTTTTCGTGATATACATCCAGACTAGTACACTCATTCATGGTCTTCCTTTTCTTCTTGACAGGTGAAACACCAAGCTCTTTATCACCTGCGCAATCAATATAGTGTCACATTATTTAAAGTGACAATCCATAACTAAATCCATTCAGGACTTGTACACTGTGCTAACTCACCTTGTTTTGGCACGGTGCTTGCACCTATCACTATCAAGTCGTCAGTCATGTCTGCAGCTGCTGCTCCATAGGAGTACCCCTTTGAGTACCCGTTCTGCAGGAACGCCTCAACTGTGAACACCAGTTATCTTCATACGGAACAGAAGGATGCTCCCTTCAGAGAGATCATGAGATGTTAGAAACTGCGCCCAGCCATCTCCAAGTAGCACCCCTGACTGACCGCGCTCTAGTTCAACATGCCAGAACTTGCCGAGAGGGCTGAAAACCATGGCCTTCTGCGTACTCGACCAACTTCCAGTCAGGTGGTCTTGCAAGAATTTGTCAGGAATTCTCTGGAAGAATGTTGCAAACAAAAGAAACAGTGGCCAGTGTGGCACAAATAGCTAAATTGGATTGGTGAAATGTTGTTGCTTGTGCAGAAAGAGCAGGCATGTGCCATCAATGGCAAATTTTCTAGGTTCCATTAGAACATTATAAAGTACACAAATATAGCATGCTAGTCGGTCTATGTGTTCAGTGAACAGAGAGGTGGATGAGAGCTTGGTCACCATCTTTTCAGGTCTTCCGTGTGAAGCACTCTCATGAGCCGGGGCCTGTTCTTGCCTGCTGTCACACCTGCGCAGTGCAGCCATGTGACAGAATCGTTCAAACAAAATCAGCACGAGTTTATTTGCCGATTCGAATGTAACATGTCCGGTGATTGATGTTCACCTGCGTGAGGCGTGCAGAAGCGCGCGAGGCAGCCGGCGGCGTCGAACGCCCTAACAGTGGCCACCCCACGCCGCTCCAGCCTGAACACCACGCTCCACCCGGCGCCGATCCCGTGCGCGGCCGCGAACTCAGCCCAGGCACCGCCGAGCTGCCACAACGACGACCCCCCGCCCGCACGGCGCAGCTCCGCGCGCCAGACCTTACCGAGCGGGCTTACCAGCAGTACCACCACCGGCCTGCCATCCTCGCCGCCGAGCTGCGCCGCGAACTGCCCCGGGACGCGCTGCATGGATCAGGCACACAGCAAGTTAGTAGCGGCAATGTATCACTCACAGTGGGGCTTCGGGCGCGTTGGGGAGAATGAACGCGTGCCGTGCGCGCGGCACGCACGACGATGCGCGCGTGTGAAAGAAACGAGGAGTCACTTGGTGAAGGTGTTCATTACCAGGTGATGGAGGGAGGACGGCGACAGCAGCGCCGCCGCGTACTTGCGCCGGGAGCGGCGGACGGAGGGCGACATGCTCGCTCCGACGGCTGGGGTGGACCTGGACCGTGGACGACAGACACGATGCGGCGTGAGTGCGCGCAGGCTGCAGGAAGAAAAGGAGACGGGCGGCGACGGTTGAGTCCCCGAGGCCCCCAAACAATAGTTTCTCTTTTTTTTTTTGAAAAAAAAATCGCAATACTGACGGAAGGAGTAATCTAATCTTGCGAAATCATGTAAACATTGCAATTTCCTAATAAATAGTAGTTTTTTTGAAATAATCTTTTGTCTAATCATGCCCTCTAGTATTGTCGGGGGACCTAAATATTGGGCCCCGAGACGCGTTCCAAACTATGAGAATCTGCCGGCCGCTAAGGCCCAAGAAACCTAGCCTCTTCTATCATCCCCGCGGAGGGGCGGCCCGATGGACGATGGACCGGGCCATTGGCCACGACGCTCACATGACGACGAAATCGGCCACCTGGGCGGCCCACAAAGCGGCCCAAATGGAGTCATCACGATGCAAAGAGCTTATTACGCCACGAAGGACAAGGTCAAGGACCTCTACAAAACAACGAACCATGATCGTTCCACGTCGGCAAAGAAATAAACCATGGCTCTGGACCGACCACGCATCTCCGTTTTTCGTCCGAGGCTGGCCTAGCTCACCAACCCCGGGAGAAATCTCCGCTTCGTCCGAGGGTGGCCTAGCTCACCACCCTCGGCGCGCAAAACTCCGCCTCGCCCGAGGGAGACCAGCTCTCCATCCTCGGGTGAGGCAGCCCAACTAGCCCGTCTAGGGTCGCCGACCCTCGGGCGTGGGAGGTTCCGTCCGGAGGAAGGGAAACGCCGCGCATTCAATGCGACAGAAATCGACACCGATCCAATCGAATCGCAATCGTCTCCCCAATCCGACCGATGGGACACAAAGCCGAACCGTGGCGTGCTACGCCACCCGGCACGGGAAACCGTGGATGACACCGTTCATTTCCCGAGCACCGCCAAAACGCCACGTTGGGCGGCCCTGGGCACTTGACACGCATAGCCCGCCGACCTGCGGGACCGGCCCTCGCCATGCGGATTGTGAGGGACGCCTCCGCGGACCCTCGGGGGCAGCGCCGGGACTAAGCGTCCACCATCGGATCCGGACGCGTGTCTTCGTCAAGCAACATCCAAGCCCCCAACCCCTCGGCGGCGCTACATGCAACCGTGCGGCCTCGGGAATTAGCCACCTAAGCGTCCACCGTATAAACATTATCTCTCTCCTTCTCCTATAAAAGGGGGGAGTAATGCCTCATTAGAGGGGATTCGATCTTTTTCGACTCAACTCCGCTCACACGGGAGGAAACCGCACACCACCACCACCATAACCACGATCGTGGGGGCTTGAGACCAGCGTCTCCCCCCGCGACCGCCCTGAACCCCTCTGCAGGGCTCACCTTGAGCGCGAGGTAACACGACGAGGACACACCCCCCCGGGGACGTAGGGCCCCGTTGGCCCGAACCGGATAAACCGCGTCCCGTGTCCATCTTGCGCTACGCCATTGAGGGAGGGGGCACACGGGCTTATAAATTCTTTATTGCCGGCACCCACCGCCTCGAACCGGCGCTTGGCGCGCCCGTAGGGGCGCCGTGTGCAATCTGCATCTCCATCGCCCCTCATGGCGTTTTGGCCTTAGATCCACCCCCGCCGCCGGAGCACGAGCTCCCGCTGAACACCACCGTTCTTTGAACGCCGGCATTTGTGGCGCCGGCCACAACTACGAGATGATCCTTCTACCCGACATACGGTAGAAGGGAGGGCAAAGATCGCCACCGCGGCAGGCCCATCATCACGGCCGCCGCGCAAGGCGGCAAAGGCGACCCATCACGCGTAAGGCGCCAACGCCCAAGCAACGGATTACGAATCCGTCGACGTATCCCCTGGCCGACTCGCGAAGGGCTCCCAACCCTAGGCCCCGGGAAATACCTTACCCACCACCCACTCGTGGCGTGGTACCCCCAAACCCTAATCGCCGGATAAACGCCTCGTCCGACATCCCGGAGGGAGTCCCGTGAATCGCCGGCGGCGTGAAACCTCGCGTGGAAGCCTTCGCCAGAGAGCACGAGCCGCACCACCCGCCGCTCCACGGGAGCGTTATCCCTTGACATTCACTCGAGGAGCGCATCCTCCACAGATGCGGGGCGACCCCGCCATACCACCCCTCCGGTTCAATCGGGGCTCGGTCCCGGAGCCGAGGGACTCGCCCTACCGCCCGAGAATCGGAACCTCCTCCCGGGCGTTCGCGCACCATGCACCGACGATGAAGACGAGTACTATGACCCCACGCGGAATGCTTCAATATCGAGGTCCCGCCACAAGATGGCCGACTCGACGTCTCCAAATAAGACGACGCGGACGCATCGCCACGACGAACTCCGGGGCGCTTCCGCCCGGTCATCCGGTGGCGGCGCCCTGCCGGCTAAAAACGCCATTCTACGAGATTTGCAGAACGAATCGGCGACCGCCCGACCGGCGACCGGAGCAAAACATCCGGCGGGACCGGGCTCAGCAAGCCCCGAGGGCACCTCAAGCTCACATTGGCGGCGACACGGCGGACCGGGCGGGTGCCTCAATCCCAATAGCGCCCCGTTCATATCATGGCGGCGGCCGCCATGTTGGTACGAAATGCCCGAGCCCTCCACTACCGAGGGTAGGCGCGATACGGGAAGGCCTCCGCCAACTCCTTGACAGGCGGTGCAACGAGCGAGTTCCGCTTCCCGGGATCGGCCGTGGCGTCACGGCGGCGAGGAATCGGGCGAAGTCGGCGGCGGCGTCCCACCGGATCGAGCCGAGCCCCGGGCGGTCCCGAGCGCCTCGGCGATAACCGTTGCAACCGCCCGATCACGAGAACGCTAGAAGACCCGCACCGCGACCGCCGCGGCGCCCGACCTCGGGGGACGATCGAGCGGCACGGGCTCGCCACGGCAGCTCGCCTCGGGGGCGACAAGCGGGGCCAAACGCACTGCGGCGTGGTCGAGAGGACCAAGGGTACTCCCCGATCCGCCGCCTCGGGCCTTCACCAGGGGACATCGAGGGCACCACTCCCCTCTGCGTTCGCTGCCCCCCCCGAGCCATCTCGAGAAGTACACGGAGGAGAGACCCGTCCCGGTATGGCTGGGCGACTATCGGTGGCATGCCCGGTTCGCGAGGCACACGATGACAAAGTGATAATCGTAAATTTGCCCCTCAGACCTCTCGAAGTGCGCGAGCTTGGCTGGAACACCTTCCACCCAACCTCATATCAAACCGGGCGGACTTGGTGAGAACCTTCCGCGGTAACTTCCAGGGCACATACCTACGCCCCGGGTAACTCGTGGGATCTCGAAACTGCCGACAAAAATCCGGCGAATCCCTCTGCGACTACATCCGGCGCTCTCCAAGCAAATGACCGAGCTCCCTAATGTGACGGATTCGGACGTCATCGGGCCTTCTTGGCCGGCACCACTTGCCGAGACATCGTGAAGAAGCCGGGGCGCGGACTCCCACCGAGGCAAAACGGCCGATGGACATCGCCACCAAGTTCGCCAACGGTGAGGAGGTCATCGGGGCTGTTCAATCAATGGCCCCGCAATGGAAAGCGCAAGGAAGAGGAGCCCGAGGGATCGCAACCTCGGGAGGGCAAGAAGAAAAAAGAAAGATAAGAGCCGCAAGGGCAAAGGGCCACGCCGCCTAAGCGGGCGATGAAGACATGGTGGCTGCGTCGATCGCAAGGGGCCCCGACCCCGTCACAAGAAACCTTCGATGACATGCTCAAGAAGCCATGCGTAACCATAGCTACCCTTGTCAAGCATACCCTCGGGAGTGCAAGAGGGTACGCCAACATTTCGCCAAGCTCAAGGCCATCCCCGAGGGTGAAGAAGAAGAGGCTCCGAGGGTGGCGCCAAGGGCAACGAGGAGTTCCCGAAGGTGAATAACAGCTTCATGATCTTCGGGCGGCAAAGACTAAAGAACATGTCCGCGGCGACAACAAGAAGAAGGAGCGTCGGGAGGTCTATGCCACGGAGCCGGCAACCCGAAGTCGCGCCAAAGTGGTCGGACCGGCCATCACCTTCGACCCGGTCGGATCACCCCCCAAAGACATCCCGAACCCGGGGCTTATCCACCGGTGGTGGATCCCATCATCGCCAACACTCGGCTCACCAAAGTCCTTATGGACGGAGGAAGCGACCTCAACCTCATCTACGAAGAAACCCTCGACCTCCCTCGAGGTAGACAAGTCCAAGATCCGCCGAGGGCCGGCATTCAATGGCGTCGTCCCCAAAGAAGCGCCTAAAGCCCCTCGGGGCGATCGACCTACCGGTTTGCTTCGGTGACCCCTCGAACTTCAGGCGGGAGACTCTCACATTCGAGATCCTTGGGGTCCGCGGTACTTACCACGCACTCCTCGGGCGGCCCGCTACGCCAAGTTCATGGTCGTCCCGAACTACACGTACCTCAAGCTCAAGATGCGGGGCCGAAGGGTGTCATCACGACCGGCCCCTCACACCATCATGCATACGAGTGCGGCGTGGAGAGCGTGGAGTATGCCGAGGCACTCATCGCCCGTCGAAGAGAAGCTTTGACGAAATCACGATCGAGCATGAGGCCAAGCGCCGCTACTGGGAGCTTTCGAGCCCTCCTCGGGCACCAAGAAGATCCCACTCGATCCCAAGAACCCGAAGGAGAAGCTGGCGACCATCGGCTCGGACTGATCCGAAATAGGAAGCCGTGCTCGTCGACTTCCTCCGCGCGAATGCCAAGACGTTTGCTGGGGACCCTCGGACATCTTGGGGCATACCGAGGGATGTCGCCGGAGCACTCCCTAGACATCCGGCCGGGCTCAAAGCCGGGTCATGCGGCGCTATGCGCTGCTTTGATGACGCCAAGCGGAAGATCATCGGCGAGGAGATCCACAAGCTACCGGAGGCCGGATTCATAAAAGAAGTATTCCACCCCGAGTGGTTAGCTAATCCTGTATTAGTAGAGAAAAAAGAATGGGAAATGGCGGATGTGTGTGGACTACACTAGTCTCAACAAAGCATGTCCGAAAGTTTCCTTTCCTTTGCCTCGAATCGACCAAATTGTCGACTCCAATGCGGGATGTGAAACGTTGTCCTTTCTTGACGCGTATTCCGGTTATCACCAGATCAAAATGAAAGAGTCCGACCACTCGCGACCTGTTCATAACACCCTTCGGGATGTATTGCTACCTCACCATGCCCTTCGGCCGAGGAACGCCCCGCAACATACCAGGCGGTGCATGCAAATCATCTTCGGGGAACTCATCGGAAGGATCGTGGAGGCCTACGTCGGCGACATAGTGGTCAAATCCAAGAAAACGTCGGACCTCATGGGCGACCTCTGGGAAACCTTCGAAAGTGCCTAAACAAGAAGGGAGTCAAACTCAACCCCGAAAATGCGTGATTCGGGGTCCCCGAGGGATGTTCTTTGGGTTTTATCGTCTCTCAACGAGGCATCGAAGCAAACCCGACCAAGGTTGACGAATCACCAAGATGGGTCCGATCCAAGATCTCAAGGGAGTACGAAGGTCATGGGCTGCCCCGCTTCATTAAGCAGTTTCATCTCATGCCTCGGGGAGAAGGGCTCGCCCTCTACCGGCTCTGCGCAAGTCCGAGCACTTTGCCTGGACCCCGAGGCCGAAGAGGCCCTCGGCAACCTCAAGAAGCTCCTAACAAACCCACCGGTCCTAGTACCGCCAAACCCGGGAGAAACCCCTCTCTTATATCGTCACGGCCACTACCCGGGGTAGTCGGTAGCGGTGGTCGTGTCGAAGCGTCGGGAAGAGGGACACACGTTGCCAGTTCAACGCCTGCTTTACTTCATTAGTGAAGTCCTTTCCGACACCAAGACAAGGTATTCGCATGCGAAGCTATTGTACGCCATCGTCTTGCGCACGAAGAAACTTAGCCACTACTTCCTTTGCGCACCCGATTGCCGTGGTATCCTCGTTCCCCCTCGGGGAGATCCTCCAAACCGAGAGGCCACGGGGAGAGTGGCGGGCGGGGCGGAGCTCATGGGCGAAACTATATCGTTCTCGCCCCGCAAGGCGATCAAGTCTCAAGTCCTAGCCGACTTTGTGGCCGAAAGTGGACAGACACGCAGCCTACCCCCGGCGCCCATCCAAGCCGAGTGCTGGACCATGTACTTTGATGGATCCATGATGAAGGCAAAGCGCGGGGCGGTTTGTTTTTCATCTCACCCTTCGGGATTCACACGAGGTATGCCATCCGTTGCATTTTCCGCCTCCAACAACGTCGCGAGAATCACGAGGCGCCGGTCAACGGTCTCCGGATCGCGGCGGACCTCGAATCCGACGGTTGGAAACCGGGGGATTCGCAGTTGGTCATTGACCAAGTCATGAAGGCCTCGGCGTGCCCACGACCCGAAGATGGAGGCGTATTGTCGGGAAGCGCAAATTGGAGGAAAAATTCCATGGGCTTGAACACAAGCATACGCCGAGACGCCATAACGAGGCCGCGGATGAACTGGCCAAGGTCGCAGAACCCGAGGTACCGTTCCCCGAACGTCCTCACCCGAGACCTCGATAAACCCTCGGTCAAGTATACCCCCTCGAGGTACCCTCGGGGCTCACGAGGGCAACACACGCCAAGCCACGCCCGGCAATGGCGGTCGACCCGCCCCGATTTTGGAGAAAACCGGATATGGAGCACCTCACCCGAGGAGAGCTACCCGAGGATAAGACCGGCTCGCCGGTTAGCCCGGCGGGCGAAAATCCTTCAATAATCGATTGGAGAGAAAGGGGAACTCTACAAGAGAGGAGCCTCGGGGTATACATGCGATGCATACCTCGGTAGAAGGCCAAGAACTGCTCGAGGACACTCACCGAGGGGAGTGGCCATCACGCGCCCGCCCGAGAACTCTAGTCGGTAAAGTCTTCAGGCAAGGCTTCTACTCGGCCCCCGGGCGGTGCGAGGCGCGAACCAAGTCGTGCGTGCACGCAAAGAATGCTAATTCTACGCGCGCGGGGCGCACCTCCCAACTCAAGCACTGCAAACCATACCTCTTACGTGGCCATTTGCGGTGTGGGGACTCGACATGATTGGGCCCCCGAAAAGGGCGCCCTGAGGACACACTCTCACGTCCTAGTCGCCATTGACAAGTTCTCCAAATGGATCGAAGCTCGACCCGTGGTGAACCCTAACACAGGGGAAACGGTGAAATTCTTTACGGATATCATCTCCGTTTGAGTCCCGAACTCCATCATCACGGACAACGGAACCAACCGTGGGGAAGAAGTTCCTCGACTTTTGCGGCGACTATGGCGTCAGTGGATACCTCGGCGTAGCACACCCGAAGACCAACGGTCAAGTGGAGCGTGCCAACGGCATGATCCTGCAAGGGCTCAAGCCGAGGATCTTCAATCGGCTAAACCAATACGGGGAAAAGATGGTACCAAGAGCTGCCGTCGGTTCTATGGAGCCTTCGAACAACGAAAAAAGCGAGCCACGGGGTTCACCCCATTCTTTCTAGTCTATGGGGCCGGGCGTCTTGCCTGAGACATTGAATATGGGTCCCCAAGGCTGCGAGCCTACACGAGCAAGACAACCAGCCGGCGAGGCAAGACTCCATCGACCAAGTAGATGAAGCCCGAGGCGTTGCGCTCACGCACTCGGCAAGATACCAACAAGCTTTGGCGCAAGTATCACGCCAAGCGGGCCGAAGCCTCGGGAGTTCCAAATCAACGACCCGTGCTCGGTGAAGACACAACAAAGGGCGTCACAAACTCACGCCACCACTGGAAGGGCCTTATTTCATCGCAAAAATATTAAGGCCCGGGACCTACAAACCGAAAAAAACGAGAAGGGTGAAGTCTACTCCAACGCCTGGAACATAGAACGACTACGTCGCTTCTACCCTTAAATTCCGCACTAGAAGTCAAACATCGGTGTTTTTTTCACTCAATAAAAAGATCTACATCTTTTACGAAAAAAGTGCTTCTCGTGTAAACCTTAAGGGAGTCTTAGCCTCGTCCAGCACAAGACTAAAACTCCCTCGGGGGCTACATGGGGGACCCCCCTCGGGAGATCCCCTCCCCTTCCTTTTTCAAAACTTTTTTTCGAAAGAAAAAGTTTTCTTCTTGCGCATTCTCTAAACAATCGTTTAAGTTCGCGAAGGTCGCTCACGCACAAATCCAAAGCAAGGTAACCAGAGGCAAGCGGACCGCCCCTAGTGGCATCCGTATGGACTGCCCCGATGGCGTCCACGGTTACCATTTCTTCATGAAAGGAGAAAGCAAGCGACCCGGCCACACAATAAACGAACAAATTTGAGAAACGCAACATAAACATAAATGCACCCGCCAAGGCCATAGACCTCGGGCGGCGCCGTTGTTTATATACATCCATCTCACAAGCTCCAATTTTTCCATACAAGGAGAGGTCGGGCGAGGATGGGTTTCACCCACTTGCGCCTCACGGCGGCCGACGAGAAAGCCGGGCGCGAGCAACACCCTCGACAACTACTTCCCCGAGGGAGGCGTCGGACCGGCCGGGCGCATCCTCGGACCGGGGCCCACCATCTCCTCCGTGTCCGCCTCATAGGTTGACTCTATGGGGAGTACGGGGACACACTTCATCCTCGAAGTGGGAGGCCAACCGGGTCGCGCGCCGCCCACGAAGTCGTACAACGTCGAAGTCTTGGCGGCATCAAAGCGAGATCCCCCTCGGCGGGATCAACTTCCTCCTCGTCGTCGGAACCGAGGAAGAAGCCTTTTCGCAACGCCGCCCGGCACATTGGACTCCATCGGGAAGTGAGAGCGAAGACGGCCATACATGTCCGCCGACGCCGGACCGGAAGGCGTTCCGGGCTCGGACCTGAGGTAGCCACCCACGGCGCTCGGCGGCTGCGTCTTGAGGGCCAACCTCCGGGTTGTCGCCCCAAAGCGGCGGGACGAGTCCGACAAGGCCTCTTCCCAGCTCGGTACGACTTACGCTCCTGCTCCAAACCTGCGCCCGGCGTGGCCGCGGTGTTCACGGCCTCGGTCGGACCTTCTCCGCTTGGAAATTGGTGCTCCAACCGAGTTAGCAAGACAAGGCGGCGAAGACAAAGCTCACTAAGGAAGAGGGCGCGCACCTTGGCACTTCGGTGCCAGGCCCGGCATCACGCCCGTGCTCATCATGGCGACTTGCGGATCTCCTCATTCTCCTTCACGGTCTCGCCCTTAGACACCAACTTCGCCCGATCTTGCGAGTGTTCAAGGCATCGCACATTTCACTTTGCCGTAAGCCTCCTCCGGGACCGGTCCCTTCGTCATGGCCTCCTTCGGGGCTGGAGGGGCTGGATCGAGCCTCTTCAAAAATCATGGCTCATCTGAGCCATGTCGATTTACCACCTTGCGGCCTCGGACCTGGCCTTGACAAGCTCGGCCTCCGGGGTCGCCATTGGGACTCCCTCTCCTCGGCAAGGGCGACAAGCGGGAGGTCTCGCTGCCGGGCCTCGATCAACTTTACCCGAGTTTGACCAAGGGCGTTCCGGATTCGAACGTTACGGCGAAGGAGCTCGGACTTCTCTCGGGCGACGGCGGAGAGTCTGCAGCGACGACATTACCCATCAAGACACAAGCATAGAAGACATGCGGCGGGGATAACCATCAAGACACTTACGCGTCGACCTCCTGCAAGCTTCGGCGGGTTATGGCGTCCCCGATCCTCGCCAAGCCCTCGGCCCAGCGGCGGATCTGCTCGTGGGTTCTCCACTCCGGGACCTCGGGCGGTCGTCGACCACCGCCACGGCCGGGCCCCGGGCGTGCCACCCGGGAGGTCAAGGCGGGCGCCCGGTCGGGGCTCGAGGGGATACATCTCCTCCACCGGCAACTCCCGCGATTCCGGGAACCCGGACCATGTAGAAGTCGGGGCCCTCGGGGCGACCACGGGCTGCCGTTCATGGCCGAGTGACGGCCGCCAAGGGGCTGCCTCGAATCCGGACACGTGGAGTAGCGGGAAGTCGGGGTTATGCGCCTCGTGAACCCCGGATCGGGGCGGGTCGGCGAGGGCGGGGACTTGCGGCGTCTCAAAGCCACCATAAAAAACTCACTCTTCGCGAGGACTCCGGGACGAAGGGGCCCGACTCCTCGGGATGGGCGGCGGCGCCACGACCCCCTCGAATGGCGCCATCTGCTCCGGGCACCGGCGGCGTCATGGGCCCCGGCCGGAGCCCTCGTGTCGACCACCATCGGTGGTGGCCGAGCCACCATCGCCACGGGGCTGCACCACCTCGGGGGCGCGCTCGGCGGCCGGCTCGGGTCAGGCCCCACGGGGCTCGGGGGCTGGCGCCACGAGAAGACTCGACGAGGGCGGCCACGATATCTTGGCCGGGCGACCCGACGGCACTTGGGGCTGGCAGAGGCTGAAACGCTAGCCTTCAAGGCCTTCTTGGGGTGCGGGGCCAGCGAGGCGACCCCGTTTCACGAAGTCAAGAAGAGCGTGTCGGGACAAAGCAATCATATACCGAAGAAGGTCAAGATCGCGAAAGCGAAAAGGAAGCTCCGCGAAGCCCGAGGGATGCGGCGTTGGCGTTGACGAGGCTCGGGATGGCACAATGACCTCGGCGTCGCACTCGGCGGCAGCGCGCCGTCTCCCCCACGGCGTTAAATGCGCACGGGGAGAAGCGGATCGGGACGGGGGTCACCGGCTCGACCCCGAAACCGTGCTTCAGCGGCGGGGGTACCAGCGACGGGGAGGTGTCGACTCACCGCCGGGCCTCACCCTGTGACGGCCGAGGTGCCTACGTGGTCGGCGCCAATGGTCCCGAGGACTCGGCCGGGAAGAGCCCTCGGGCGCACTGTAACACCCGGGTGTTACACCGGGTTAAGCCATGGTTTGGACAAAAATAAGCTTCTTTTATGCTTGATCACGTTGTCGGTCGAAGAGACGCGAAAAGAATCAAAATCCGGAGTTGCCCCTTTTTGTTGGAAACCCTAAACCCTAACCTTCCTTTACCCCTTTTGTTTATTTCAAAATCTAAGCAAAATTTGGCAAAACTTCCAAAAGCTACTTTGAAGATCTTGTTTTGTTGCACAAAAGATATGTACAAAGTTTTTCAAGTTTTTGAGTAATTTTAAAAGTAATTTTGAATTCAAATTTATCCCTTTTGACCCCATTTCAAAAAGTCAAATTTAGAGGCAGAATTTGAAAATCTTCCAATTGTGAAAATTGTAGATCTTGAAATTTTAAGCCAAGTTGCTTTTTTTAGTTTTTCGAGTTCAGTTCAAATTTTGGATGAATTTTGCATAAAACTGAAAAGTTAGGGTTTTGGGTGCTTATAGTGGCCGGCATGGTTGCCCATGCCGTGCTGCCGCCGCCCGGCGTCGCCGTGGCGTTCTCGCGCCTTCGGCCGCCCTCGCCGTCACCAGCTAGCTGGCGGCTTCTGCCGCAGCGTCGCCCGACCACGTCCATGTATCCCTTGCCCTATATAAGCCACCGTCGGCGCGTGTCGACTTTTCTTTTCTCCTCCTCCACCGCCGCCGGAAACCGCCGCCTCCCACGATTTCGATTCGCGTCGCCAACGAGCTCAATCGTTGCCCTTGATCATACCAATCGGTCGCGCTTCCTTGCGATCGCCCGAGAAGACCACCGGCCCCGCGCCGCCGTACGGCGAGCGCCGCCATCTTCTCCTCGGCCGGCAGCCGAGCCGCGCGATCCGCCCCGCCGTCGGCCGTGTCGCCCACCAGTGGAAGTCTCGCAGCGCCCATCTTGTCGCGTTGAGTTCGCCTTATTTCTGGTGATCATGGTCGGGCCAGGTTTTGAGTTGAAGCCCCAGCGGCCGGGCATCGCCATCGTTGCCGCCGGAGGAACGTCGCCACCGCCGCTGTCGTCGCCCCGAGCATATCTCGGCTTGCCTCCGTCAAACCAGCGAGCACGAGAACCACGGTGAGCTCCTCGGTCACGAGTGTGCCGTCCGCTTCGTTAAATTTTGTGCAATCAGCCGTCGAACGCTGCGTGTTCTTGCGCGCGTGCCCCGGGTGCTTCCTGCGAGTCCGTCCGTGGGACTCGTGTTTGTAAATTAGGAGAAGTACGGGGGGTTAAGTGAGAAGTCGTGACTTGTTTGAACAATTGCTAAATAGTGTCTTGTCCTTGTTTGTAATTTTATAAAAGATCGAGGGGTCATTTTGTAAAGTTGCTAGGCCAAAGCTTTAACAGGCCACTTTGGGCCTCATTCTATCTGTTCCTCGTGGGCCGGCCTGTTTGCACAGTGCCGAGTAGGAGCACGATCACCGGGCCACTTTGAGCCCGGCGTTTTTCCTTTTTCATAAATGTTTTATCAATTTGTATTTGTTTGAATAGTATCTGCTTTTTGTTATTTTCATATAAATTCAAATACTTGCTTATAAATTCTGAAAATTTTTGTAGAACCTTCCTAAGAGTATATCTACCCATGAAAAATTTGAAACTTTGATTTTGAGTAGTTCTTGCATGTTTTAAAAAAATATAAATTTTAATTGAAAAATGCATCTTCCTTGATTTTTAATAATTATTCTATTTATCCAAAAATCATGAAAATTTATTTGGTACTGTTTTTATGATGTGACCTACTTGTATAAAAAAAAAGTTTGGAGTCATTTTGAAATGTTTAAATTATTTTCTATATTATGCTTTAATTTATTTATTAGAAAAAGCTAGTGTTTAGTGTATAATTAGTTAGGTTTTGTGTGTGATTTGGGATTGCTTTGTGAGTCAGGGATCACACTACTTCAAATGGTCCTTGAGAACTTCTTAGGCAATGGTGATGATATCTTGTAGAGTAGTTCAACAAGTTGGTTTTGTTGGGTTGCAACTTTATCGTGAAGGAAAGTTGTACTCAAGATGTTTATCATTTCATGCATCCATCAAGCATCATATTTATACCTCATCATGCTAAAGCATGCATCATCATCTACGTGTAGAGTATACGAGAGTGAGACGGTTTATGATGGTCGAAGCCAAGAAGATCCATCCACCGGTGATATCGAGGTCGAGTATGACTTCGGATGATCTCGTCAAGGAATCTAACTTTTCCTCGCAACACACGGGCAAGCCCGGTTCATTAAACTCTTCCTTGATGTTTTAAAAGCTTTATATAACTTATGTCTATGCTATGTTGCATTAAGTAATTAGGAGTTGAGTGATAACCTAATTGCTTTGCATTACCATCCTTGTTATTTCAATACCATCCTTGATAACTGTTTCATTCGAAAATGCTTAGTGATGCTTAGCCCTGCTTAATTAGTTAAGCTTTTTCATCAAAATGTTTTATTTGAGAAGGTGATACTGTTTTTCGTAAAAGAAAGAGATGTAGTGATGAATTTGAGATCGGACGGGACGTAGGTTGAAAGCCGGCGGGATACCTAGCCGTGTTTTGTCCCGTGTTGGTCGTGTAAGGACCGTCCGTTGTTTGGATTGTTAAGTTCGGGACTTTTTGAACGCAAGTTGCGCCTGAGGCCGTTTGAGTCAATGGCACGTCATCGACCGCGATCACCCCAGTCGACAAAACTAATCGCCACATGCCCCTAAGCCTCGATCTCGGGGTGTGCCAAATCGGGAAACGGACAACCGCGACCGGGAGTGGAGAGATGGCGGGAGTAGCATGTACCCATCCCTCTTGGGTCAAACCGTCATTAGGGACGGGGTAGGGAGGTGGAGTATCGTTGTGCTCTCGGGTGGCGATGGACCCAGCCCGTTTTGGACGAACCGAGTGAGGGTTGATATATGCAAGCTTAAGTGCTACATATGTCGTGTGGTTAGGGATCCCCAGCTGGGTATAATCGGTTCATGAATCGCCGTTGCTTCTCGGTTATGGAGACCCGTTCTTCTGCCCATTCATCGTAGTAAATGATGGAATATGTTTTTGAGAAAAGAGAGTTGGAATAAGAGAATATGTTTACTCTAGAATAGGATAACCTAGAGTATAAGAGTTACTAATCTGAATTAAAAATATTGAAAGTAAGGATACACTTTTAGTAAGCTTTTCTGCAAAAGAGTCTTTGATTCTTGCTAAAGCCTTACCTTGACTCCTAAGACCAGCATTCCTGAGTCTTCTCCTATTTTCTTTAGTCGGGTAAGTCTTGTTGAGTACTCCCGCACTTTCGAGGTTTGTTAACCCTTGTTGCGGTGTTGACTCGTCTTTGTTAACCAAGGTTATGTCGGTGGGCACAACATGATCCGGTTGTCTTCTAGTCTACTTAGCTTCGCAAATTAATTAAGTTAAGTTTACTCAAATGTAACTTACTCACATTTTGTAAAATTAATGTTATTATTTTTCCATACTCGATCTATATTTTTTGTAACAAATGTTGTAATATTGTAGCTACTCCTTTGTTGATCCCGGTATGAGTGGTGTAATCGGAGTTTCCGGCGACACTCGACAGAGGCTTCTTAAGTTATTGGGTGCATCTGCCTTTGCTGTCGGAAGGTCTTTGGGACAATGGCAGGGTGCGGGTGGGCCCGATAATTAGGAGGTTACATCCGCGGCACCGGCGTCGGCGATCCCGGCGCCTCGGGCTCAGGCTCGGGCTGCGTAACGAAGCCCGACTTCGTCAGGGAACCCCATGGCTCGGTCTATCAGAGCCGCCCGCGTCGTCATCGGCGAGTTCCGCCAGAACTGGTCCTCGGATCCTCGTCCTCTTCGGTTGGTCGAGGTGTCGGTGATTTCGCCCGCCTCTGGCGCCGGCGGGCGCTTCTCGCGAACCCGTTTCTCTTCTTCCTCTCCTCCTTCTTCAACGCCCGGCGTCGGCGTATGCTTCGTTCCGAGCACGGTTCGCCGCCGGCGATCGGCATCAATCTTAGGCACGAGGCGGAGAAGTCGCGGTAATCCGGACCCCCTGCTTGGGGAGAAAGAGTGAAGCGCCATGGCGACAATGCGCCAAAGAAGCAATGCGGGACACCGAAGTCAAGAAGCACCTACCGGGGAGATATACCCTCGGTCGGGGCGCATGGGGATCTCGGGGATACGTGTCGGGGTGTTGGACCCCAACGCATCCCTCACCCTCTTGGCCGGCCATCGGTGGAAAAGAAGGCCCGACATCCGCACGCACCAAGACCGGGCGGCCTCGGGGTCATCTGGCACATGAGCAAAGGGCGAGCCATCAACGGCAACACCCGACGCCGATGGAAAGCGGCGACCACGGCAGCGAAAGCATTCACGTCCTTCCCTGAGCCGCTTGAGCCGCCCGCCTTAGGCCCTCCAACCGATGATGATCCTCCCGAGGGGGACCCTTTCCCACTTCTGCGGGCGATGCTTGAGGACACGCCGGTACACGGGAAGCGTTCTCGTCGTTGCGGAGGTAGAACCACCGATCTTGCCACCCCTTGTTGGAGGAGGTGAGCTTGGATACGATGTACCCATCAGCTTCGGTTCGGCCTCGTCTGCGCTCCGGCGGACTGGGCGCATGACCTCCAGCGGCGCCCGCCCTCCGTGGTTGGCCTGCGCGGCCGAGGCGGTGGTAAGGTCCGCTTTGAAGAACCACAACCGAGGTCCCAATGCGGCTCGATCCCCGGGAATCCCTCACAAAGGGTGGCGAAGATGGCGGGCTGGGAGATCGAGTTCGGGGCGGATGATGAAGCTCGATTTCATAGTAGTGGAGGATCGCCTGGAATGAACCGGCTTGCCGGTATACCGGCTGCGCCGGTGAAGATCCATCAAGCTCACCACGTAGCCATCGAGGGTTAGGCTCCTCCTCGGTCAATCGGAGCAATCCACTCGGCCGCGCTTCATCGGTGCGCGGGGACAAAGAAGCCCTTCATCGACGAGACGCTGGAGTTTCTCCTCCGTCGCCGTCGACCTCGGGCCTGGCTCGGCATCGAGCACCTCCCTCACGCCCGTCACCGCTACCCGAATCGCCATGGGTAAAGGGGAGGCGAAGGGTGGCAACCGCTAGCAACCCCCGATCACACGAGCACGAGGCAAGTGAATCTCTCCCTTAATCTCTCCCACACTATCTCTCTATCTCCGATTCTTTGCAAAGAAGAAGGCAAGAAGGCGATGGCGAGGCGCAAGGAAGCAACTATCCGCCGCCGCGCGCTCCCCACATTTATAGGGAAGGGAAGGCAAACCGCCGGGCCGGGCAATCGAACCGACTCCTCGGAATGGACGGCACATGATGGAGCGAGAACCGCCATCCAACGGCCAAGCCGCGCGGTGGAACCGTCAGGCGCATTAATGCACCTTGACGGAGCCCTCGATCTCCGCCTCGACAAGAAGACGTAAGACCGCGTCCCCATCGGCCGCAACAGATCCACGCCACCTCGGCGTGGCGACTAGACGCCTCGCCTTCCGGTCGGGGTAAAACCGTCCCGGCCACCCATATCCAGCAGGCGCCCAACCCTCGAGGGGCAAAAAGTCGTCCGTTGACGGTTCCCCGCCCGGCGGAAACCAAACGAGCCTCGGGCCGACACACCCTACGTTCCGTAGGTTGCGGTTGGGCCCCACGGGGTTTCTGATCGCCTCGGGGATAACCCGAGCCAGGGGATAGGAGGGAAATGCACAACCAGCTATACCCGGCCCCCCTGGGGCTCTGGATTTCTGAACGTGTTTAAGGCCAGCGGGTGCTTTGCTTATAGAGATGTCCCATCCGTGGGAGGCCCACAGGCCCTCGGGGGTTGGTCCGCCCAAACCCCGGGATCTGCGCCTAGCGGTCCGCGAGGTTCTCATGGGGTGAATCCTGGATCACATAGCCGACCCTTGCTCCGGCAGGGCACGGGCACCCCGCTTAAACGGACCCGCCACAACGCTCACGGAGCCACGACACGGGCTTACGGGGGCATTGTGACGTGTCTCCCCTCCTCCTCCCTTTCGGGAGGGCGACAGAGGAGCGTATAATCAAAGTCGAGGAGGCCTGAGTCGACCTTGCGCACATAAGCGCGGGCCTCGGCTGCCCACGCAAAAAATGAACAGACTCGCACAAATAAAAGCGCAATTTAAGAGTTTGCTTTCGATCTTGCCAGCGTGCGAGATATAAAAAGACCTCGAAGAATCCGCCATTCCATTCGAGGCCTCGGGGCTACACCCAACGGGTGCGCTCGCTCGCGCACCCCTTGTAGACGAACCACCCCGAGAAACAACAAGGCGACGGAACGGCGGGAACCCCCTAGGGAGAGTCCACACTCGCTCGGGGGCTCGAAAACTACCGTCGGGGGACCTAAATATTGGGCCCCGGGCGTTCTCCAAACTATGAGAATCTGCCGGCCTGCCAAGGCCCAAGAAAAACCTAGCCTTGCTATCATCCCGCACGGAGGGACGGCCCGACGGACGATGGACCCGAGCCATTGGCCACGGCGCTCACATGACGGCGAAATCGGCCCACGGGCCGACCCACAAAGCGGCCCAAATGGAGTCATCCGCGGCGCAAAGAGCTTATTACGCTCCACGAAGGACAAGGTCAAGGACCTCTACAAAACAACGAACCATGGCGTTCCACGTCGACGGCGGCTAAACCATGGCTCGGACTCGACCACGCATCTCCGTTTCGTCCGAGGCCGGCCTAGCTCACCGACCCCCGGAGAAATCTCCGCCGTCCCGAGGGTGGCCTAGCTCACCACCCTCGGGCGCAAAAACTCCGCCTCGCCCGGGGAGACCAGCTCTCCATCCTCGGGTGAGGCAGCAACAAGCCCCCGTCTAGGGTCGCCGACCCTCGGGCGTGGGAGGTTCCGTTCGGAGGAAGGGAAACCGCCGCATTCAATGCGATTACACGGCGGCGGCGCCCGGTGCCATCGATTACACCCGATCAAATCGAATCGCCGAATCGTCTCCCCAATCCGACCGATGAGACACAAAGCCCGAACCAAGTGGCGTGCTACGCCACCCGACGCGGAAACCAGGATGACACTGTTCATTTCCCGAGCACCGTCAAAACGCCACGTTGGGCCAGACCCTCGGGCACTTGACACGCATAGCCAGACCTGCGGGACCGGCCTCGCCATGCGGATTGTGAGGGACGCCTCACGGGACCCTCGGGGCGCGCCCGGACGGCACGCCCACCATCGGATCCGACACGTGTCTTCGTCAAGCAACATCCAAGCCAGCCAACCCTCGGCGGCGCATGCAACCGGTGCAGCCTCGGGGAATTAGCCACCTAGGCGTCCCACCGTATAAACATTATCTCTCTCCTTCTCCTATAAAAGGGGGGAGTAATGCCTCATTAGAGAGGGATTCGATCTTTTCGACTCAACTCCAGTTCACACGGAGGAAACCGCACACCACCACCACCATAACCACGATCGTGGGGCTTGAGACCCGCGTCTCTCCCCGCGACGCTGTAACCCCCTACCGCAGGCTCACCTTTGAGCGCGAGGTAACACGGCGGGACACACCCCCCGCTGGGCGTAGGGCCCCGTTGGCCTGAACCGGGATAAACCGCTGCGTCCCCGTGTCCATCTTGCGCTCGCCATTGAGGGAGGGGGCACACGGCTTATAAATTCTTTATTGCCCGGCACCGAGGCACCCACCGCTCCTCGAAACGCCGACAAGTATCATTTATCACATCTCTTTGTATAGGTTTCCATATAGATATGGTTCTTGTATGAGAAATCATTTCCTCTCTCTTCTTTAATTCCAATGTCATGTCACGTTACCATTTTTGCTTAGTTAACATTCTAATTAACAAAGAGCTATTTTTACTCTCTTGGGTGTGACATTGTGGCGCTGGTCGGCAGTACTAGTAGTATTCATCATTTCTGCCACAAGGAGAATGAAAAGAACAATGTGCTCCAAAGACATTCCGTAGTGGCAGCATGTGATGCATTCTTTGGATTCTATAACATCAAAACTGTCATGGAGAGATTAACATCAAAACTGTCATGGAGAGATCAAAGGTATCATAACAGAGTAGCATCATGCCGTTTGGTGCAAAAGGCATCGACACCAAAAGATCACAGCCGACTGTTGAGAATTTACAAAGATGGCTCCGGGAAAGTGGCATACAATATTAAGAGTTCCACTGCAGGCTGTCTCGGCTTCCATCAGCCAAAGAACAAAGGGCAAACAATTAAGAAAATGTTTTTGATGGGACTCATATGCTAAAATAGCACAAACATTAACTGGCTATGCCAATGCGATGCACAATCGCTGTGTTTAGATGCTGAAACTAGAAATATAAACTCACTATTCACCTATCACATCAAATCTTTTGCCTCATGTACGGAACACTAAATATAGGTAAATAAAAAAACTAATTACATAGTTTTGATGTACATCGCGAGACGATTCTTTTTGAGCCTAGTTACGCCATGGTAAGATAATATTTGCCACAAACAAACGAAACGTCTTCTGATTACTTTTCGATTCGAACGGTGCTTTTCTCACCAACTAAACACAGCCATTAGCTCTTTTTAGCATGACAAGCAAAGCGCAGTAAAATGTCAGAACAGCAGAATGTACAAGTTCAGTGCTCTGGCTCTGGCAATAAGAAACTAATGCAGAATTAAGAACCAGTGGAATGTGAGCGACGTCGACGAACACCAAACAAAATAATGTAGTAATTTTAGGGCTTGTTTGGTTCACGCCAAACTTTGCCGTGCCGCAGTGTGGCGGGCCACGTGGTCCTGTGGCGGAGGCGGCCCTGGCGTGGCATGGAGGCGGAAGAAATGATCGCCACAAGTTGCCACACTCTGACACGCAAAACGACAAGCTACAGTAGTAAAACGACAAAGCAACGAAAGTGTGGCAGCCAAAAGCAAAAACATGATCCAAACAGCCGCCTCGCTAGGTGTGGCCGCTAAATGTTTGGCGTGGCAGGCTTTGGCTGTAAACCAAACAGCCTCTTAGTCTTACTGAGATGGTGAGGGCGCCACACAGCAGCCACAACGGAAAAGAAAGTGAGCAAATTGGACATGAGTATACGACACAGACCCTTCAAGGCTTTCCCAAGTATTAGCTAGTGTTTTACTCAGACTGAATACAGTTAGTCTAAGCAATGGTGAAAATACAGATCAGTTTAGAGCTAAGATCAACCCTAGCATGTATCACAGACTATCCAAAAAAAATCAGAACTACCATTGTAGAGAATAACACGAACTCTCCACCTATGTACATTGCACATTGCAGAACTGATCCGATGACTAATAAATACTAGGAACTTTGAAGGTTGCCTTGTTGTGACCATAACCTTTGCACCTGCTGCAGCACACTGCCCCCTTGATTGCAAGCGAGGATCAGTGGGCTTCTCTTTCCCAAGCTAAGATCAACATGTATCACAGACTAAAAAAACACCAGCACTAACATTGCAGAGAATAACATGAACAGCTCTCCACTAATTATGCATGGTGGAACTTAGTTTTCATTTAGATATTTTTCTTTAGGATGCTCCGTGCTCTGTTCTCTATCAAACTGACACATAAATACCAAATGAATTTTTGGATGTGTTTTGAAAGGGTTTATAAATCACATACCAGTACCTATCAAGTTGATTGCCTGTTTTTTAATATAATTTTTGAGTTTGATATCAGTTTGGTTCATCAAAAAAATGAGATCAGTTTTATATTTGATATCAGATCTATATATAGAATTATGAAATCAGTTTGGTTCATTAGAATATTTGATATCAGTTTTTGTGCAATTAGCCAATAGCAATTAACCTATCACTTCACATGGTACTTTGATGATGGATCTTGCCCTTCTTGCTGGCCGCAGGTTGTGCGTGTACACATGGCCAGCAAAAGAAACAGTCAAGGTCAAAGAAAAGGAATGGAAGAAACAGTCGAGAAAAGGAATGGAAGAAACAGTCAAGCCCAGGAAGAAACAGTCGAGAAGAAACAGCGCCGACAGGAGAACCAGCCCAGCAAGGTGGAGTGGGCCGAGCCTGGTCGGCGCACGCATCCGCGCCGACCAGGTCGGCCCCCTAACACGCCCCGCAAAATGGATCGAACGGTGTTGAACCAAATCGATCATAGCTACCTGCTACAAAGAGCTTTAGCGCTTGTTGTTTTGCTTGACAGCCATAAGATGTCACAGTTATCAACAAAATCTATTGAGAAAACTTAAAATGTAGCCACATCCCAGCAACAGTTTTGGTTGATCCTGTTCCTAATGATATGCATTGAGCTCTTACGCGTTCCTAAACATGTCCTGCAGAAACGTTGCCCACATCACATCTTGTCTCCATTTCTTCACGTGTTGATCGAGTGGGCGGCGGGGGGGTGGTCTGAGAATCTAGCAACTTAGGAAGATCTGAAGGATGTGCAATTCTATATGTGGAGGCAAGCTTGGATCAAGCTGTATATCTTAAGAATAGAAGAGGCAATGTCAGCAGTCCTGAACATGTGGAGGCAAGTCTATATGTACGTGATGGGCTGAGGACTGAAGAGGAGGCCCAACAAATGTTGTGTTCCCAATGGCTTAATACATGGACAAGGCAAGCCCCATGTATAATTGAGGTGCCTTTTTAAAATGAGAGAATTAGGTATATGGCCCTAAAAAAAAATTGTCTTAGGTATGTGGCCCTATTTTTTCGAATTTGGGAATCCGGCCTTCAATTGAAATTTGCTTAGGAATATGGCCTTCCGTCTAATTTGAGGGGTAACGGTGTTAACTAGAGGGGTAAAAAGACTATTTTACCCCCGAGTTAAAAAAAAAAAAAAAAAAACATAGGGTGTGTTTAGTTGGTGAAATATTTTGGGTTCGCTCTTTGTAGCACTTTTTGTTTGTATTTGATAATTATTATCCTATCATGAACTAACTAGGTTTAAAGATTCGCCTCATACTTTTCAGCCAAACTATGCAATTTGTTTTTTGGTTTACCTACATTTAATGTCCCATGCATGCGACAAAGAAATTGATGTGACGTATTAATCGTAGCACTTTCGGGTTAACTTTTCAGGAACTAAACATGCCCATACTTTCGTTCATTTGTTGTATATTTTGAGTATATAATCACATTCATTTAGACATGTTGTACGCGGACACGTCAACCAACCGGCCATGCATATACATATGTGTAGTCCATGCCTCTTGCCGATTGTACATCTGGACGCCATATTTAGCCTGATGTCATGTTCATAACAAATTAGCACCGATGAACCAATCCAGACCATGCATGCCACATATACGTATATCACAAGTCGGCAACTCGGTTGGCCACGATGATCCTGATGATCCTTGCAGCTAGCATACGGATGAAGGAAGAAAAGGAAATGAATTTAGCTGGGAAATGAAACCCTGATGATCCTTCCAAGGTCACTCACACGACGATGACTGCATGCCCGCCTGCGCGCGTGGCCGTTTTGACGTTGAGAGAAGGCAAGACATGGGCGGGCACACGGCCTTCGTTCAGCCTTGACGAAACAGACATTTTTTTACCTAAAGTGGAACCAAACGGACCCAACTAGCTAGTAGCCCACAGAACGAAACAGACATTTGTTTTTTGTCACCCCACGGACCACATATCTCTAGTAGCCAGGTGCCTAAATATTAGCAAAGACTGTATAGCAGATTTGTTTTAATGCAATGTGTGGTTATGTGTGATTATATATGTCTAAATGAATGTGATTATATACTCAAAACATACAACAAATGAATAAAAGTATGTTTTTTTTTTTTTTAACTCAGGGGTAAAATGCCCCTCTAGTTAACACCGTTACCCCCCCAACCGGACGGAAGTCCATATTCCTAAGGAAATTTCGATTGAAGGCCGGATTCCCAAATTCAAAAAAAAAAAAAAGAGTCACATATCTAAGACAACTTTTTTTAGGGTCATCTACCTAATTCTCTCTTTTTAAATAGCAGACCGAAGTTTACAGAGAAGGGGGTCGAAAAGTTGAATGAATGAACAGGTATACAGCAGTCCAAAAATCCTTCCAACGATCTCCAAATTATCCTTCCAATTCATGTTATTAGTATCGCTGGTGCTAACATGTGGCAAGCATCAAACTGACCACAGAGATTTTGGCCCAATCTTTGTCAGTGTTGTTTTGTGGGAAAAAAAAAAAAGTCTACTTTTCCTCCCCAAACTTTTGTGAAAATCTAATTTTCCCTGAATCGTAAAATCAGGTAAACAACCTTCCTCAACTTTTCAAACTGTGTGTTTTGACTCCTTGGAGTGGGTTTGAAGGTGGTTTTCTCTTGTTTTATTTATTTTGGCTGAATCTTTGAAAAATAAAAGTAAATCATAGAAAAATCATAAAATGGAAAACAAATTTTGCTGGACTTTACATGAGTAGATCTACACAGTTGATGTATAATATGGTATGATTTAGTATAAATTATATTATAGATTTAGGTCTATGTTTTTATAATTTATTGGAATGATTCATAACCGCAATTTCTATAGTCTAATTGTGGAGAATTTTCTACGGTGACCAAATTGTTGTATGCTTGAACTACAGTAAAATTTCATACTCACGGATCATGTACAAGTACAACTAAGTTATTTAGATTTAATAAGCTCAAATCCTAAATAAATCTATAACTACGTTGTACATGATCCAGTGAGTGAAATTTTTACTATAGTTTAAACATGCAATAATTAGGCCACTATAGAAATTTCATCATGGTTGGACCAAAGAAGGTACAATTATGAATTATTCTCGTAATTATATATTAGCGTAGATCTAAATCTATAACACAAATTTTGTACTAAAATGTATTATATTATATATTCACTATATATGTATAGTCATGTTGAGTAAAAAACCTAAATTTTGATATTTTATGATTTTTCTTTTATTTACTATGATTTTTAAAAGATTAAGCCAAAATAAATAAAAATAAAATGACATACCCACCTTCAAAACCACCCGAGTGAGCTAAAACGTCGCCGTTGTGCATTTTTTTCATTAAGCGGGGAGAAAGTTCAAACAAGATAACAAGACGCTTGCGGTAACCAACTAGTTACCGAGGCGCCAACCTAATTGTACTAGAAAGTAAAACATATGGTTTAAAAAGTTGGAGGTGATTTGCCCGGTTTTATGGTTTCGTGGAGGAAAAAAACAGACTTTTGCAAAATTAGAGGAGGAAAAAGTGAACGTTTTCCTGTTTTGTGTTAGGGTTGTGTTATGATTTTTTTTTTTTTTTTTTTTTTTTTTTTGAAGTGTTATGATTTCTGAAGGTACAGAGCCTGCCTACTGGTCTATAATTGGATGAGCCCATTTCTTAGACACGTGACTATAATTGGACCGCGGCCCATTAGGAAGTTCTGTTCCTCGCCGTGGGCTTTACGGGTCTCGTATGACCGTATCTATATTTTTTTTTTTGTGTGTGTGTGTCCCGTATCTTCTAGGAAATTTTTTTTTCTGTTTTGTTCCAGTTTTTATGGTCCAGACTCCGTATATGTGCTGTGTCAATAAAAAAAATTTCAGTCCAGATAAAAGTGGATGATAACCAACATAAAAAGCTTCTAGAATCTATTGCGATGATGTATATGCATACGATGGGTGTGATTTGTTGAAAAAAAAGACAATAAATAAACTAATCTTCTAAGAGATGTGCAACTAGTCCCGTATATCCCTCGGATATCCTCGGGCCAAATGAGCAAAAATCCTGCAAGTATTGTGATTCACAAAAAAGGATGGCATGCAACAAAGACTTCTAAATAAAATCTACTATACAATATATGTTCCTGAAATTGCTAAGGATGTGATGCACACAACCTTGTCTTTTAAGGAGGTGCCAAGTTTGTTGTCTTTCATTAAAAAAAACTCAACCACCACCAGTCCAGCCATATATACAATGCTGTTCTTCATTGGAATGCCAGGCAATACCTTGCACTTGATGGCGTGGCGAGTGGCGACAAAGCGGATGAGCTATTCCACACCATCATAGAGTATATGAAACCATATCAGTCCCTTTCCAACAGGTCACCAGCTGCTGCAACTATTCGTGCGGCACAAATTTATTTTAGGCCTCCACATCACATCAGATAACTACTCTGATCTGATGCGCGTGGGATTACTCAAATGTCTGACTAGATCTCAACTTGGCCAACCAATGGCCGGATCAGATGATGACTCGATTGAAATTCCATTAAAACTTTTGCTAGTGCTGTCCGTCTTGTTTCGCTGGAACTACGTACACAACAAAGCGCAAATCTTGGTAATAAACAATATGTACATGTTGTGGGTCATTTGGACGCAGCATAGTTTATTGGTAACTAGGATCAGTGGAGGATCACCCATATTTAGCAAAGGTCTCGTCTTGACCAACCATGATGTGTTGTTTATCTTAATCGGCCACCCGCATTTTGAGAGAAGGGGGGGCGGGCCCCTCCACCTAACGGAAGCTAAGCTCGCACATCCATCAGCTAATGGCGAGTAATGGCTGATGGCTCATGCTCATCCACACACCATTACCAACGAGCGAACAACAGTAGCGGCAACTCGCAGAAATGGAAGCCGGCGAGCCGCATCGCATGCCACCTGCAACATGGCAATATTTTTCTCCGGGCGCCAGTGGCAATAATTGGGCATATCTTGAAGCTTACATCACCGATATCTTTTGCTTACGACGAGGCCAGGGATGCTGTAGTGCAGTGAAGACGAGAGACGACTCAGACGAGCCCGAGCCCCACCCACCTCCTCCTCCTCCTTGGCCACAGCCAGCCATCGCTAGCTTCTCCCAGCTTGACACCAATAAGACCACGGCGCTCGGCATCTCTTCGCTCGTGATTCACCCCTAGCAACCCAAGCACCAGCAGCACTACACGAGGACGAGGACCTACTAGCTCTTTCCGCCTCGACGATCGGCAGACAGACGACGGACACGGAACAGAAGTGGCCGCGATCCGGCTGCCGGCTCGTGCCCGGCGTCCTGCTGCTTTCAGCTTTGGCGCGCGGCGTGGACGACGAGGACCATGTGTGACCTTGACATGGCGATGCGGGTGGAGAACAACGGGCGCGCCCATCAAGGTACGCCCGTGTGTCCGTGCCCTCCCCCTCCTTCCTCGTCTCGCTTCGGCGACCGTCCCCCCTTTCGCCCTGCCCGCTTCCGGTTTTTGCCTTTTCCTCGCTTCTGCTGCTGCCCGCTGGCTGGCTGGTGTTGTCTGCCGCTGTGCCTGTGCGCGCGTGCATCTGCATGCCCGCCCAGCCGGCCGTGTCGTCCCGTCAGATCATCGCACAGTTTGCGTGCATGATTGTGCGCCGCTACGCGCTAGCAGGGCCGGCCGGGCGGGGGCCTCTTTTGACCGCGGCCTTCCGGGGCTTCCGGCAAGCGGCATGGAGTGGAGGAATCGCGCTCGTGCACGTAGTATGTCCCTTCCCTGTTGTTGTCTCGGAGGCCGGTCGAGGGGCGCTGTTCGCACGCCCATGCCATACCATGCCGCCCGATCGGGCTTTACATTACACTGTTGCCTGCCTGGGACTTCGCTCGGGACCTCGGGCCCTGGTAGAACAGTTCGTCGACCGGATCTTTCTATAGTTCCAGAGTCCTTACTCACTTTGTTCCTAGCTGTTTTGGGTCGCGCCGTCGTCGCCAGTGAGCGTGGTTAGTGAAGTGAGGGGGGATAAACGTGTGGGTTGGGGCGAGTGCAGTGACTCAGCCAGCAGCCTGTAAACAAAACAGCTGTGGAGCCAGTCAAGCATGCAGAATGGCACCAGCACCTCCGAGCACCGAATGCCATTGTTAGCACAGTTACAAAGACATCGATACATGTCTTTTTTCACACTGCTGGGCTGCCTGGACGCCCATGCATGCATGCCACAGCTGTTCACGGTCAGTGCTCTCCATGCATGATGATTCGATCTTATGCATGATGATTCGATCTCCCGGCTCCATACTGGCTGGTCCGCCCGGACCCTGCTACGCCAATGAAACATATCTGCATATGCATACCCATCTCGTCTTAGGAAAACCTTACCATCATTATTATTATTATTCTCTTGATCTACTGCCCCGTCTCATCTTAGGTAGGCGTCCACGTAGACGTTTACATTACAGATGATTAAGGCTCTATTCATTTTACCGCTCCATTCGTTTTGGTTGTTTCACTGGTGTTACCTGAGAGAGAATAAACCTCTTTGGTCCTCACCTTCTAATTTTAACTGTTACTTCACCAGCATTAATCTATATGATTTTAAAAGCCTTTCTGTGTTAGCACATCATCGTCGAGATACATACATGGACCGGAGTCTTGTGTTCTCAGCCAGTCTCTACAGCAGTTTAATTCTCGAAACGACTTTTAAATTTGTGAGATTGAGAGTAGATTTTGTTTTGCACAAAAGACAAGACGCACAACAGCAACATCCAAAACGCACACAAACGCACAAGTGCACAAAGCCAAAACAGTAACCAAACATGAACGGACGCCTCCAAGAGCTGCCGACAATAGAAAAAGGGACAGCCCATTGCCCATTTGGCATTTGCGTCGCACGGAAAAAGGAAGAACGTGCCCGCCCATTTGCGCTATCCAAGAGGCGTTGGATACCCTGGTGGATCTTTTCGCCTCGGGCCGCCACCGCCATGGGGGCCCATCATCCATGACGGTGACGGCAAGCGCAGCAAAGCCCGTGCGTGTCCGGCTCGATCGTGTCGTGCGTGGCGCGCGTCATGCGGCAGTGCGCACAGTAGCGACCAAAACCACGGGCGGGGATGTGGGAGCCCACAACGGGCCCACGGCATTATGGGCCGTGGTGCAGTACACTGTGCACACACAGCGCGCCAAGTCCACCAGAGGTGCGTGTGCGCCAGTACTCGTACTACGCCGTCGTGCAGGTGCAGGTGGGGTCACCCGCGTCCTGTGGGACACGTTTCGAGCTCTGAGCGGCCTGACAGGCGATAGAGCGCGGGCCCACACGCCGTGCCGGCTGACACGTCGGCGACGACTGTCCTGTGCACTGACCGGCTGGCCCCGCCTGTAGGTTCACGGGTCACCATTTGACACGGTCCGGTCCGCCGTCCTGCGGCACAAAAAGGTGCGGCCGGCCGTGCTATCGGCGGCATCGGCTCAAACGAACAGTCACGTCGCGCGACCAGGTCCCCTTTGCACCGTCGTGTCAACAAAGGACATCTTTTCTTGCCTCGGAACGGTACCTTCTTGCATCATCTCTAGTGGGGCATTTCAATTTTTGCAAACGAGTTGCTTGTTACCTTTTTATATATACTAGCATCATCCCGTGGGTTGCTTCTTAGGGCCACTAAACTTTTGCCTTAAAACACACGGATCACACAATAAGACATCAATATTAAGAAATCAAATACCGATGTTAAAGTGACATTTAATAGAAAAAGTAAAATTCATGCAATTAACATAGTCATTGTGAGCGCTCACAAATTCTAACTGTATACACCTTTCCTTCACGTGGCAAGATAATGTTTTATATAATAGAAAGAAATCTCCGATATCTTTGCGTCAACATATCCCATTACCATTACTGCTTATCTTTACAACCCCGCCAAAAGCATATCAGCGGTTCTAGTTCAGAGTGAATCGCGCGAGGCAGGGGTGTGATTTGCGGGGCTAATAGGGCGCGGCGGGGCGATCACAATGGCATGGGGCAACGATCGCACAAAGCAGACCGACGAGCCGATGTCGGATGTGGCACCAAAACGGTGTCCAGTCACCTTTCACCAAATAAATTATCTTGCATATATGCTCGGTTGGGGAGCTGTTATGTACATTACGTATGCACAGACGATAGTAAAAAATACAACTTACATAGTTGGCTATCACAGCACAGCTATGTGAAAAGCTCCTGCCAGAATTCGGCCACAGCTCTAAACAACAGTAGAAAAGCAAATCATGTTCAAACTTATCAACTTGAAATGTACGGTAAATATGAGGATATTATCTTTTTGATAAAAGTGTAGATAATGAAAATATTTAAATATTTTCTGGTTCTGACTAAAATATTTAGCAGTAGTACTACTTGTTGGCATTTCAATTTTAAAGAATCCACTGTCTATAGGCAAGCAAGAGTTCCAGTTCTAAATCTCATACTCAAGATACAGAAAGGACTGAACCTGCCCACTTCTCAGTGGACTGCATCTAGAAGGGCTTGAATTCGATAACCTGAAGGATGTCGGATGCTTTTTTTTGTTTTTGAACTGGATGTCAGATCCTTTGAAATCCCTGTAAATCACCTACCACTCCAAAAGACTGAATGACATCTTGACCACTTCTTCCTTGATCTATGATTATCCCACAAGAAGTTTAGTGAAAGGAAAAATATTACAACCTCTGACATAACTGATCTACGACATTATAATTATTACTGAGCACAAACCAATAGTCTAGAAGGTTAGCTAGAAGAGCACGAGCAGGACAAGAGGGTACTTGTATGGCGTGAGAGAAAGTTGCAGGACCCGTTCGAACTGGACGCCCACGATGACCATGCAAGCGATCACGAGCATGGTCCTGTCGGTGGCCGTGCCGCAAGGTCGAGCTCGTCGGAGCCGCTGTCTCGTTTGTCTTCCTGTCGACACCGTTCCTGCCGCAGGTTGGATCGCCCGGGAGCTGCCACATGGGGAAGGCCGAGCACTACACCGTAACCAGATGGGACGGGAGAGGAGGCACTTGCATGTGGCGGAAGACTCTCGGTTGGGGAAGGGCGGTGTTTGTAGGGAAGGATGTGCGTGATTGGAGTGGGAGAGAGGAGGTCGCATGGAGGCATGCAGAACAGTCACGCGGAGAATACGTAAATGATTATTTCCTTTTTTAGAAACATTTATTTCCATGATTGACGAGTTTTAGAGGGTCGCGGCGTTCTTTCCTGTAACGTACGCGCTCTTTCCTTCTTCGCTCTCCGGGGCGGGGGGAGGATAGATCGCAGGGGAGCACACGACGTACCAGAAATTTTTACCGCACGAAGGGAAGGCCTCCTTTTCTTCCTTTTTATGTTGTAGAGATTCAAAACAAAATCCGGAGGAAGCAAAAGACATGGTAGGCTGGTAGCATTTGATGAAGACTCTGCTTGCGGTTGATTATGCGACAACATAAGAGTGCTCAGTGTTGTGTCCGGCATTATTACGGCTTATAATAGTGTGTGTTTTTTTTTTTTTAATTACACAGTACAACGCAGCGCTCAACACGCACGCACACTTACCCCCTATGAACACACGTGTCGCAAAACCCTACCCCTATGAGCATCTCGAAGGACTGAGGCCGCAAATCTTGAAGTTCGAAGTCACCACTGCGGCAACTTCGCTATCGACGGGGGCGTCGCCTCCACTTAATGCACGTCGGTAAATCCCGAAATAAATCCAGGGATAAAGTGTTGCTTGGCGGATTTGAACGCGGGTGGGAGCCCAACCAATGGCGCTTTTGCCATTGCGCTGTGAGCCACTTGAGGCTTATAATAGTGTGTTTGGTTGTGAGCGAGACAGAGACTATGGATCTAGTTTAGCTTGCATTACTTGAGCCAACTTTCGTTGGATCGCCTTGACATGTGCAGTGGTCTAATGTTTGGTTGATTGTATCTTATTAGTTTGGCCAAGAAAAGATGTTGTTTGGGACTGCGCATTAGAAACTATTCACCAAATGTTCATTTTGGCATACATCCTGTTATTTAGGTGTGTATTTAAGTTGAGAGTAAACATGTCAAATTGAAACTTATATATTTATTGTACTTTAAAATACCCCCTAACTCATGGGCATCTTAGACCCTAAAAAGTATTTGAGATCCCATTTAATTCTCTGTCTAATAAAATAGAAAATGTCTTACCCACTATTGAACTAAAAGTTGTTAGAGGGTTTTTTTAGAGCTATATTCAGTTAGAGCCATAATCCTCGTCCTTATAGTTTCTTGTTGCCCACTACACAAGGGACAATTTGGATGATTTTTCATCCATAAGGGACACGTTGCATGTAAAATTCGCTAACACCATTGAGGCACATTGGCATAACAGTCTTTGTGTGTACTGGTGGTGGACTTAAGGCCTAGTGTAGGCGTCCCCATTTGGGTTCTGGCGTTGAAGCACGATGTGAATTTTGTCCCTTTATGCCTTTCTAGAGTGTTAAAAACATATATAATGTCATTGGCATCTTGATCCTTACTCAGACTCCATTCGAGAAGAGTTCGCTATAGGTGTCCACTTAAACATGATTTAACCTTGTAGATATATGGGACAATTCTATTTGATCTTCAAGTAGTCAAATCCACCAAGACACACTAGCATATGTATGACTATATTAGTGTGGGCGTCCAGCCGTCCACTATCATTAAACACAATTCCATACATTTTGGTACCACCCTCTTATATGAAGATATTCTCCTACTAGTGTTGCACATGCACATCCTTTCCTTTTGCTCCCGCTGCCTAAAAAAAAGACGCACTTCTGTTCTTTTTGCAATGGATCTGAACAACTTTTGTTAATTTGTTTCATGACTCTATTATCTCAGTTTTAATCGAATGAGAGTACAATAAAGTGTATGGCAATCAAGAAAATCTAAAAACGAAAAAAAAAGAATTTAAAAAAGATTCTATAGTCTTGAAGAAAATCAATGAGGCTTGTCTTTTGAATACTAAGCTTCATTTTGTTTTCTCAACGGGTAATCTTTCGTTCTCGCATAAAAAGGTGAGGAAGCATTGACAAGTACTCCTTTCCGTGAAAAAAGCTTCATTTTCCTTGTTTCGAGAGCTGTGCTGCTAATGCAGTGACAGCTAGTGGGTGTTCGTTGTTAGACACATCGTCAACACCTTCATTCATCCCTTTGCAAGAAACATCGTGGTGACAACGAAATGCAGCCCGTTCACAGTTATAGGACCGTTGTCCACTCTCTTTTGCACCGGACCACGACCACCGGTGCCCCAGCAAATCTTTTCACTGTGCGCCCGCCTCGACCCGGCCCCCCCTGATGTGAACTCTGAAGCACGGAGACGAGGAAGAACTGTCTCGACCTCCACCAAAACCAAGACAACACACCAGGGGACTGTGGCGTACGATCGACGTGATACCCGCTGTACGTACGCTGTACAGTACACCTACATAGCAACACTGGCGCCACTACGAGCATCGATACGGCTCGCTCGTCGATTCCTGCGAGCATCGATACGGCTTCGCTTGTCGATTCCTGCAGCGCTGCCGCTGCGTCTGCGAGCGCCACCTAGAGAGAGGCCTAGAGCGCCGCTGCGTCTGCCGCTCGTCGATTCCGACCCGGGGTGTGTTTAGCACCCAAAATTTGGTGCAAAATTTTGGATGGATGTGATTTGTATGTCATATCGCATAATCAGTAAGACGCGTTTAGTTTGTTAGTGGTAAATATTATCCTATCATAAATGTAAACAGTGAATAATCGCCCCATGATATACATCTAAACCGTGTAATTATTTTAATTTTTTTACCTATATTTCGTCTTTCCATACACGTATTTTCTTAATTTTGCCGGATGTGATGGGGAATCTTCTTTTCGTAGTGAAATTTGGGAGGAATTTAGGGTGCTAAACACACCCCCGGCCGGCCGTAGCCACTGCCTCTACAATCAACGGGGGCGCAGGCTTTGGAGAAGGCCGCGGCCGGTTGTGTCATTCTAGTCGTGCGGCCCGAGGCAGCCCACTGGGTGCCTGGACGCGAAAGCGAAAGGGCCCCCACCGCTACTACCCGTACCGCGGGCTCCACACACACACCGTCCCGGTCATCGGGCCGCGGGCCCAGCAGAGGAACGGCTGGTCGCGCGCCCAGTACGGCCCCCTCGCGGCCGGGCCCACAGCGTCCTATCCAAGTACTCCTACTCCATCCATCCGTCGGGCAAACCTTGCGCCACGCGCTGTTTCTACACTCATATCGCTGCGCGCTGGGCCCGGGAATCCTGTGGGGTCGCCGTGTCATCGAGTGAGGGCCGGACGGGGCCGTGTGGAACAGAGATTTTGAACAGTTTAACGGTGGCCCACGCACTGGCGCGTGCGCCCCGTACGCGGAACCGATCTCAGCCATTGATCCGGTAGGGTGGCCGTAGTACTAGGCCTGCGTGTCGCGTGTGTGCGCCCGTTGGACGTTGCGTGGGTGCGATTGCAAATGCTACTACTGCTCTGCGAGCGAGCGAGCATCGAGATGCGCCCGCCCCCCGTTTGACTCGTCCTCTTGCCTCTTACGGGCCTGATAGCTTAGCCGAATCGGGACTGCATTGACAGTGACCCACCACCGGCGAACCACACCGTACCGTCATTACAAGCAGTCGCCACGGTCACTGAGATGGATCCCGTGATCGTTTGGGCGACTCACGCCGTACGCTCTGACGCGCTGTGTGTGCATCGATGGCGATTGCAGTAGCACTGGTACGTATTTGATCTGATGCTGTGCGGTTAATGATCGCGTAGTGCAGACGCCGACCCAATCAGCAACCGAAACGTCTTTGGGCCCTGGGCAATAACAGGGCGAGGGCGGCACGGTTATCCACTCCTGACACCCGTCCTTGCCCCCGTCCTTGCCCCTGTCCTTTGCGCCTAAACGCTTGATTAGCCCCACTAATCCCACCGGTGGCGTCGCGCCCGAGGTCGGCCCCACGCCGTCAGTGGCGTCCGGCCCACGTTCTCCAGTACTAATCCCACTGAGAAGGGGTCACCGGGTCCACGGCGATGCGACCGGCCCCCGCGACCTGACCCTGAGCCGCAGCCTGACCCTGACACGGGCACCCAGCCCACCCAGCCCTGCCGCTCGCTGCCCCCTCGCTCGCTTCGGCGCTTTCTCCAGTGAGCCGCACCACCCGCCGCAGTGCCGCTGCCGCTAATTAACCACAAGCGGCCGTCGCCTTCCCCCTCCCTTGCTCCTCAAAAAGGCGGAGAGGAGAGGTGGTGGTGACGCAGTGGAGCGAGCACCCGTCGCAGCAGCCAGCAGCGTAGAGCGAGCGCCATTAGTGGAGTCGGGGCTTAACACTCCCGCTCCGTTCCCATCCCGCGCGGCGGCTGTCTGCCGAGCCTGCTCAGGTATCGCTCCCTCCCGTAATCCACTAGATCTGCTGCTTTTCGCTTGCTGTCTCAGTGCGGGGGTGTGTAACTTTAGCGTCGATCGTTTCCGGGGTGGGTTGCTGCGTTGCAGCGGCGGTGGTGCTTGAAATGAGCGAGCTCGAGTGGGCGCTCGTGGATTTTTGTGGGGGCTGTCGGTTGATTTGTCCGGTTCTAGCTGGTTGTGAGCTGATCCGATGAGAGCTTGGCGATTTGCGACTGTTTTTGTGATCGTTTTTTAGCTTGTCTACGCTAAGCGCTTAATGTGGAACGGAGGCTTAGTTGCTTTGTGAGATAAGGAACATCTGTTCTTTCAGGTGTCCAGTGCCCAAGTTTGGGTGAACTGATTGTTACTTCCTTAAAGCCTCAGCATGTATTTGATATAGCCTTACTTCCCTCTACTGGCTAAATGCTAATATGGCTATTAGCCTCTACGTCAGGGTAAAAGGTCCACTCCATTTATGTGGTCCACTCCATTTATGTGTATTTTCCCTGCTGTACCGTGGTATGCATCTGTGGTTTAGTTGGGTTTAGTGTGTTTTTTTGTTGTCTTTGTATCTGACTAGCAAACTAGGGGTCTTTGTTTAGTTTATTACATTGTGATGAGTGAAAGGCAGCACGGCATTGTGAAAAAAATCCTGTTCTTTCAATGGTTACCAAATGTTTGATGTCATCTTAATGGTGACCAAAGGTAGCATTCAAGGTGTTTGATGTTATCTCAAGGCATTGGCATTCTGTTCAATGGTGATGGCTAGAAAAGGTCCCTGCTAAAGTAAACTTTAAAAAGGCCACATAAGGCAGTCCTTTAGCGCTACAATACTGATCATTTTGTGTGTACATGAAGTGGGTATCTTCCAACCTCTTTAGTGCTGCATATTTCTCATTCATACATTTCTTCTGGTATTCTTTTGTTTTTGTACATCTCTACTGTTTGTATCATATACATTATCTTTTCAATGAAAATACTAGTGTAATTCCTTTTTTTTACTATTATAGAAAGGGAGTTTGGTTGATTTTGTTTACTTCTTGTCTATATATGTATTTTAGGATATTGTTAGTAAATGAATAAAATAATTGATATCTAGTGGTAACCTATATGCGTCCCTTTATTTTTGATATGCTATTTCTCACATTTTCCTAACCTTCTACTTGGTCACTTTTGGTTTAAATAGAAGTTTGCAGCCAACCACAGAAGCGGTGAAATAAGCAAAATGAAGGAAGCTTAAATTCAATAAAAACATAATAAGTTTTGTTTTCTAATACTTGAGATCGCATTCCCTTCCTTCTATGCCTACATGGTTTTTCTTGTTCACTGTCTTCTGGTACCTGGTTCATTTTCTCAGGGAATAGTTTCTGTTATGCTTTGAAGTTGTAATTCAGAAATTATATATTCATTATTTTAGAAATTCCTTGATGAAGCTGATCTTCTATTTGTATTACATCATTTACAATTGCTTTACTCCCTAAGCTGTTTCAGTTCTCATTATACAACCTTCTGTTTCTATCTTTTAACAAATACACAGTTCTCCATGTTAAGTTTTCATGATTTATACTTTTACAATCTCAGTCTTGGTGTATTCCTTTCATGCCAGTGCCCATCATGGTGAGGAAGAAGAGAACTGGCGCTGGTGGCTCTGGAGAAACTTCTGGAGAGTCTTCAGGAGGTTCTGGACAAGGTTCTTCACAGCGGCCTGAGCGAACTCAACAACCTGGGGGAGGACGTGGCTGGGTGCCTCAACAGGGTGGCCGTGGTGGCGGGCAACACCAGGGTCGTGGTGGACATTATCAGGGCCGTGGAGGACCAGGGCCACATCACCCTGGTGGCGGGCAACCTGAGTATCACCCGCGTGAATATCAGGGACGTGGTGGTGAATATCAGGGACGTGGTGGTGAATATCAGGGACGAGGTGGTGAGTACCAGGGTCGTGGTGGCGCCCGCTCCAGAGGTGGAATGCCACAGCCATACTATGGTGGGCATAGGGGAGGTAGTGTTGGACGAAATGTTCCTCCAGGTCCATCCAGAACAGTTCCCGAGCTGCACCAAGCCCCTTATGTCCAGTACCAAGCCCCGGTGGTTTCACCATCCCCATCGGGACCTGGCTCATCCTCACAGCCTATGGCAGAGGTGAGCTCTGGACAGATCCAGCAACAGTTTCAGCAACTTGCACCTCGTGGCCAGACTTCCACGAGCCAAGAAGTTCAAGTGGCACCAGCATCAAAGCAAATCGGTTCGATTCCCGTTGCGCCCTGGCAAGGGCACATATGGGGACAGGTGCATTGTGAAGGCAAACCATTTTTTTGCTGAGCTTCCTGACAAAGACCTTCACCAATATGATGTAAGCTCCACATAGGGAATAATTTCATGTTAGTGTTATTTATGCTGTTATTTCTGTTCACTAATCTTTTGCCATCAGGTATCCATAACACCTGAGGTTACTTCACGTGGCGTTAATCGTGCTGTCATGGGAGAGCTTGTAACACTATATAGAAAAATCCCATTTGGGTGGGCGTCTACCTGCGCATTTATGGAAGAAAGAGCCTTTATACTGCTGGACCATTGCCATTTACTTCTATGACATTTGAAATTACCTTGCAAGATGAGGAAGATAGTCTTGGCGGTGGCCAAGGCGGGCAAAAGGTGTGGGCGTGTGGCATTCTGCTGTGTCCGTATTTAGAGCATATGCAATATTTCGTGCTGACTAATGTAATCCTTTCTGATTCAAGGCGAGACAGATCATTTAGGGTGGTGATCAAATTTGCGGCCCGTGCTGATCTCCACCATCTGGCTATGTTTCTAGCTGGAAGGCAAGCTGATGCTCCTCAAGAAGCCCTTCAAGTGCTTGACATTGTACTACGTGAATTGCCTACTGCGAGGTGATCTTAAGCTAGTTGTATTTATTAGTTGTTTTTTCAATGCCAAAAGAAATCTTTGTTGCCTTACATTTTTTTTTTTGTGCAGGTATTCTCCTGTTGGTAGGTCATTTTATTCGCCCAACTTAGGGAGACGCCAGCAACTTGGTGAGGGTTTGGAAAGTTGGCGCGGTTTTTACCAAAGCATAAGACCGACACAGATGGGCCTTTCACTGAATATTGGTTAGATACAGTCACTTCATCCTTTTTTGTTTCATTGTTTATGCTTCAGTAACCACACATGATCCATGATGTAATTGAAAGGCTGGGGCAGTCGCCCTTGAACTCTAAAAAAATGATCCATGGTGTATTGTAACTAAATTTAATTCAGTGAACTCCAAACTCCCAGTGTAGTTTATGGAATCAGTATCAGTCTTTCCTTAGCCTTTGATTTGTGCTCTTGCAGATATGTCCTCTACTGCATTTATCGAGCCTCTCCCTGTGATCGATTTTGTTGCTCAGCTTCTTAACAGAGATATCTCAGTTAGACCATTGTCTGATTCTGATCGTGTGAAGGTTTGAATCATTACCTTGCCTGTTTTGTAGCAACTTTGGTTTATGCTTAGTTGGTGCTGAGTTACTGTTCTTTTGTTCATCTGTAGATCAAAAAAAAAAAAGCCCTAAGAGGTGTGAAGGTCGAGGTAACTCACAGGGGAAATATGCGCAGAAAATATCGCATTTCTGGTCTCACCTCACAAGCAACAAGAGAGCTATCGTATGTGTTTTCCATTGCTGGTATGAGCTAATAGCTTAAGGAATAATGCAGTGACATGATCTATTGGTTTCTTTGTGACAGATTCCCTGTTGATGATCGTGGTACTGTGAAGACTGTGGTGCAATACTTCATGGAGACTTATGGTTTTAGTATCCAGCACACCACTTTACCGTGCTTGCAAGTGGGCAATCAACAAAGGCCAAATTATCTGCCTATGGAGGTTAGTGTCTTCAACTGTGGTCTTCAACTGTCTCCATTGAACTTGGATTTGTTATATTGCTCCTATTTATTTGAATGGTCTCTCGATGCTACATCCAGCTTCAGTATTTATCATAAGTGCTTATGGCATTGAAAAATGAAATTTTAGGTTTGCAAGATAGTTGAAGGACAACGTTACTCAAAAGCGTCTCAATGAGAAACAAATCACCGCTCTACTGAAAGTGACCTGCCAGCGCCCTCAAGAGCGTGAGCTGGACATCTTACAGGTGTGTGTTCATATACATGTTATGAATTCAAATGTTTAACCATGTTTTAGCTTTGGAATCCCTGTTTACACATTCTTAATGGGTTTAGGTGCACTACAAACTGTTGCCATTTGTCTTTTTCTTAACATGATTATACATTTGCCTGTGCATCTAAAATGGTCTCTGGCTCAGTTGTTTTATAATTTTATTATTTTTTTGTAAAATTTTTTTTTTTGTTAAACAGTGCCATCTGTTTTTCAGAATACTAAGTAATGTTAAAACATAATATGATGCAGAGGTTTTATTGGTTTTTGTATTTACCAAAGTCAGTTAGCTAAATTTATGATTCTGGCTTCCTTATTTTCCCTTTTATCAGACTGTGCATCACAATGCATACTATGAAGACCCGTATGCACAGGAATTTGGTATAAGAATTGATGAACGTCTTGCAGCAGTTGAAGCTCGTGTTCTGCCACCACCAAGGGTAAGTTAACAAACATGACTTCTAACAACATCTTGCCATTTTGTTTTCCATACTTGTGCATGGCTGCTGACATGGAATTTGTGCATTTTGTAATTAGCTTAAATACCATGATAGTGGCCGAGAAGGATGTTTTGCCCAGAGTTGGTCAATGGAACATGATGAATAAGGTATGCCTATGACCTGAGAAATCTAGATAAAGTCACTCTTTCTGCAATTTCTTCTAATGTAATTCATTTTCTTATATTCTAACACTAGGTGAGAACCATCCAAATTAAATATCTGCTATATTTTGCAAAAATTAAAAATAAGGCAGAAAGCTAACCCAGCAACTGTGAAAGTTACATAGTCATAGTCATAGCTATTACTGAGTTGTAGTCATAGCCTCAGCAAATAAGTTTGTTTGTCCAAGTTACATAGTCATAGACTCATAATCATAGCTATTACTGAGTTTATTGTTTTGTGGTGCTTTCCTCTTATTTTTTTGTTAGGCATGCCTTTTAGCTATCACCTTACCTCAAAATTCTAGGATCTACCTAGCTTGACATGGAAATATATTTTTTGGAGGGATTGATTTTGCATTATATACTAAGGAAGATCAATCAAGAAGCTCGAAAAAAGTTCTTTCAGGAACCTCCAAACTATCCGGGGTGTCTTTTTCCCTCTTTCTTTGCAGTTTATAACCATCTTTTATGCAATACAACATCTGCAAAATTAACCTTTTGGACTATGATTTGACATTGCTGTAATCTAGACAGGGGCGAAGCTAAAACAAAAAAAAATCTATCATTGGTCCCAGTGCACCACCGTAGATGAATGTGGTGTGCCCCTGATTTCTACATTTTGCTTGCCTGAATGTGGTGTGCCCTGATTTCTACGTTTTGCTTGCCTTCTGTCTGCATGCTCCTTTTTTGTTGTTTGATTTAATAATCTCACAAGTCATAACTTTATTGTCTATTCTTCTTTGGTTGCTTCTTCCTTTTCTGGGTAGAAAATGGTTAATGGTGGCAGAGTCAGCAACTGGACATGTATTAACTTCTCCCGGAATGTGCAAGATAGTGCCGCTAGGGGTTTCTGTCATGAGCTGGCAGTCATGTGCCAAATATCAGGAATGGTAAGTCTTCTTCCTTCAGTTATGATTTGTGCGCTGTATCCGTTTTTTTTTTTGGTTATTTACTCCATGTATTTTCCTCTCCCATCAGGATTTTGCTCTTGATCCTGTGCTGCCTCCAGTGACTTCAAGGCCAGAACATGTTGAAAGAGCATTAAAGGCACGTTATCAAGATGCAATGAACATACTGAGGCCACAGGGCAGGGAACTTGATCTGCTGATTGTAATATTGCCTGACAATAATGGTTCTCTTTTATGGTAATGTTCTCTTCCAAAAGACACCTAAACATTGTCTGCTGTATGCATTTGGTGATCAGCATTCTTTTCGTTTTTCAGGGGATCTCAAAAGGATCTGTGAGACTGATCTTGGATTGGTCTCCCAGTGTTGTTTGACTAAACATGTTTTTAAGATGAGCAAGCAGTATCTTGCAAATGTTGCACTCAAAATAAATGTTAAGGTAAAATCTCTACACTTTTTTCCTTCAAGTCACTCCTGAATTGCTTGTTTTCTCACAATTTTCCTACCTTTTTAGGTTGGGGGAAGGAATACTGTACTTGTAGATGCTTTGACAAGGAGAATCCCCCTTGTCAGTGACAGACCGACCATAATATTTGGTGCTGATGTTACCCATCCACATCCTGGAGAAGATTCCAGTCCGTCCATTGCAGCTGTAAGTGCAGTACTTGTTGCAAATAGGCCAAAAGTTTACATAGTCTAACCTGGAAGTTTCACTTTTTAATTCTTACTATATTGTTCCCTTCCTAGGTTGTTGCTTCGCAAGACTGGCCTGAGGTCACCAAATATGCTGGACTAGTGAGTGCCCAAGCCCATCGCCAGGAGCTGATACAGGATCTTTTTCAAAGTATGGCAAGATCCACAGAGGAGGACAGTAACTGGTGGCATGATAAAGTATGATCCACATTAAGATGATGAGATTTATTCACACTTCTCCTTTGGATTCTGCTTTTTGCTTAATTTTTTTTTTTTTTTTTTTTTTTTTTGCAGGGAACTTCTCATTTCGTTCAAAAAGAGCAACTGGACAGAAGCCCCAGAGGATCATATTCTACAGGTTATTATCCTTGATCTTTAAACTTTCCTGGTCTGTTTCTCAATATACTAAACAGCTTTGAATTTCAGGGATGGTGTCAGCGAGGGGCAGTTCTATCAAGTTTTGTTGTATGAACTTGATGCCATCAGAAAGGTACATGTAATTACATAGCGTTCGTTTGATGTTCTTCATCTTTTCTTGACTTATCTATCGTTACCATGGAAATAGGCCTGTGCATCCCTGGAGCCCAATTACCAGCCTCCAGTTACTTTTGTCGTGGTCCAGAAGCGACATCACACTAGGCTGTTTGCGAATAACCACAATGACCAGCGTACAGTTGATAGAAGTGGAAACATACTGCCTGGTTAGTTCTTGGTGCTCTCCCTCTCCATGTTTTTGGGTTTAGCATGTCTAATTTGGATCTGACCCGAAACTTTCTTTTCATCTGAATTTAGGCACCGTGGTTGATTCAAAGATTTGCCATCCTACTGAATTTGATTTCTACCTGTGTAGCCATGCTGGCATTCAGGTTATTTTTTTCATTCTCCTTTTCAATTCACCCTCGATGAAATGGCCGATTACTGACTTGAAGTTCACATCCATTAGGGAACAAGCCGCCCTGCTCATTATCATGTTCTGTGGGATGAGAACAAGTTTACAGCTGATGAGTTGCAGACTCTGACAAACAATCTGTGCTACACGTAATACATCTACTGCTCCATCAATCCATTATTTCCCGCACAATCTTTAACTGCCTGTTAAATTAAACATTGTTTATGCCTTTGCAGGTACGCTAGGTGCACCCGCTCCGTGTCAATTGGTAAGCCAGCTTGAGAATTTTACTCAGTAGTCTCTTTTCTACTCTGGCAATCCATTTGTTGACTGTTGCTTGATTGCTTGCAGTGCCCCCGGCATACTATGCTCATCTGGCAGCCTTCCGAGCTCGCTTCTACATGGAGCCAGATACCTCTGACAGTGGGTCAATGGCGAGTGGTGCCCGTGGACCTCCACCAGGTGGGGCACGCAGCATCAGAGGTGCGGGGAGTGTTGCAGTCAGGCCCCTACCCGCTCTCAAGGAAAACGTGAAGCGTGTGATGTTTTACTGCTGAGAGTGCTGGGCTGCCTTCACTAAGGAATATCCTGGAGTATTCCATGTATCTGCACTGCTGTTTCGGTGATGCTATCTGAGACCGAATTTATGCATTTGAGACTTTTAGTGATCTGGGGATTTTAAGTATGCTTGCTTTCTATTCGTAATGTCGTGACTTGTGACGTGAGGAGCTTTAGCACTGTGTGATTGTGTAAACTATTTGTTGTAAATTGTAACCAGCCACTCTTGGTGTATGTTATGACGAACCTAGTTGTTTGTGTGAGTCTTTGATTGGTGACAATTGCTGCTAGTTTCTTGAGTAGTTTTGTTATCATATCTTGTGGTGTATTATAGTCGAACCTAACGAAGCCTGGATGTGTGTTAGTCTGGAAGAGGCGGCATGCGAGAATGTGTGCTGAAGCTGAATGCTATCTACGCTTTATTCAACGGACGGGTCAGTTGAAGTGCTTGGAAAGAAACGTGATCAGTGTTAGCACTACAAAGTATCAGCATGGGCCTCTTGACGAGGCTAGGCGGGGAGCTCGCGCGGTCAGGTCCACAGCCAGGCCAGGTTCATTGGAGCGTCCCAGCCTCCCAGGAGACTTTCAGTTTGGATTCGGAAACCAAAATGCGATGTGTTATCCCGCACCAAAAGCAACGATGCTCGTGAACTTTGATCCCAGCCAGTTTGCCAGGTACTTGCCAGCTGCCCAGTTTGCGTTGTCAATCCCCGGGTGTGTGCTGATCTCTGCACATCAGAAACGACGGGCCGCGGGCGCATCCACGGCACTTGTCTCAGTTGGGCTGCAACTCTGGACTGGACTGCTTTTTCACGTGCCGAATATACTGAGCCCCGTTTCAGCAGCGTACCAGCTGCTTTTCACGTTGCCGAACGTACCTACATGCTTAGTTGGGCTGGGCTCTGTGCTATCACATCAGTACTCCGTACCTGCACGGTCGTGCAACAGTGAAATGGAAAACAAAAGGAGCGACATAGCACGGTCATCGATTGGACCATTGCAACGGCTGTTGTACCTGAACAACCGACCGAATCTGATAGTTGCACAGCGGACTTGACTTCTACTCGGTACGGTACTTGAGCTCAGGTTAGTCGTGCCACCAACCAGCAACCTACGTACGACCTGGACCGACAAGAATACGAATGCTTTGTTTGAGCTCGCATGGCCCATCTTCTCTGAAGAAACGAACCTACGCAACGCTGTGTTGCGGGCACATTGGCTGGTGAAACTGGGGCATTGAAATACACGAACGGTCCAAAACCGGGGGCATAGCGTTCGATTGCGTCGGAACGGCGGAGCCGACGCGGACATGGAGATGTGGCCGTCGATCTCTCGTCTCTCCTCTGCCGTGAACCGTGTGCTTTGTGCTGTTTCCGCGGAGAACCAGTGGCAACATCGACGTCATCGAAGGGCAAGCCGGGAATGCGGCGAGGGCCGCGCTGGGCTAGACGTCTCGTGGGCACGGAAGCGACCAGCGCCGACCGCCGAGGCCGAGCGGTGGAAACCTCAAAGCGCAACCACGTCGGTCGTCAGTCCTACCGTGTCGCTGGTGCGCGGTTAACCGCCACCGGATGAGGCGATTGAGGCCCAAGAAGTGGACGTTGTTAGCCAGACGGACCAAGGGCGCGCTTGAAAACCCCGAGCAGAAGTGGGCCGCAGCCCACGGGCTTGAGGTCGCTGTGATGGCACCCACCGAAGGCATGAGCTGCTGCTGCGGCGCTGCCCCCTGCTCGTGAGGAGGCCGACCTCGCGGAACAGGAGCATGACGGCACGGCTACTGTGGCTGCGCGGTGCGTGGAATCTCCGCTGAAACGTCAGATTTGGCCGTCAATACTCCAATACACGCATGTGCTCCGTTCACTCCGCTCCCACTGCTGTCTGTCATCGCCACCATCCATCGGGGCCGTGGAGGGCACTGTCGATGTTGTGCACGAACCGGCTACAGAAAGGGCAGGCCGGCACGCAGCTGTACGCTGATTGCAAATCGCTGTACCCGGCCCACCCAACCCCTCTATATTCACGAGATTCAACACAAGCAGACGTACCAACTGCAAACACGAAACCGTACGAGCGACGTACGTACGCCCGTCCGTGCCTGTTAATTTGTTGTGACTTCTGAACCTCAGCACAGTCCCCCGGCCTCCGAATCTACCATGGGGTAAAATAAAAAGCTTGCGAAACTCAACACCGACCAGCTACGTACGTACGAGTACGCACGCTCGCGTGCGGCGTGCCAGGCCAAGGGACGACGACGCAGGCAGGCCGCCGGGCAGGCAACAGCTACAGCCACGTACCACATGATTGCGACCGAAAAGCTGTAGCTAGGCTCCAAATGCACGCATCAAGAGGCGTGCAATCAGCATCAGGCCAGCGGCAGAGCAGCCAGCGTCGTCACATTCACAATCGCATCGCCGTCGCGTGCCGCATAGGATTCTTCGCTCGCTGCGGCTGCCTGGGTGGAAACGAGTCGAGAGATGCCCGCGCGCCCGTGACCGCGCGCGCGGGCGACATGAACATGATGCCTGCAGCCGCATGCGGCCCGGGCGGGCGGGCGAAGGTTCTTGAGCGGACATGCCAAACGCGCCGCGACGACGCTACAAACAAACCCGGCAGGGATCGCGTCCCCCAACTAACCTTGACGCCTAAACAAATCGCCCCGGATTCGCTAGCTGCGGCTAATCTTGCACTAACTCTAACAATTATTCCACTCGTCATCAGAGCGATCGAGTAAATTACTACTAGTACATACCCGTACTGTAAGTGTCAGCTGCACTGTCCGATCGAAGAGCTAGCTCATCATCGGGGAGCAGGAATTCCCAGGATGCTTTTCCATCGTTAAGCATCCCGTGTGCAGCATCAGCATGAGCATCTGCGTCCTTCTCCCCTCCCCACGTTTTGCGACAGTCGGAGCGATTAGTAAATGCCGAGATTCTCCGGGTCTCGGAGCCTCGGCCGCCCAATAAAAACCAAGAGCTGCTCCGCTCTGCAGATAAAAAGCGTCACAATTTACTAGTTCTGGTCACGTGCGGACACCGATCCGATTCTCCTCCGCATGTGTGGTTGCTACCTTGTTTCAATTCTAAATCGAGCTGGGATAGTATGAATCTTTTTTTGGCGCATACAGTACATTGTCACAGCTAGCGGTCGGCCAGGTGGGAGGAATAATACAATAGTATAATCTGTAACATTCGTGCATGTAACATGTAGTACAGTGGCCTAGGTCGATTTACCAACAACATTATTCGTGCATGTAAGTCTTGAGCTGCCATCGTATGACTTTGTTGGAAATTAAAATGGACTCAAACAAACCTACTACTACAAACCCAAGTCTGTTTTGCAATAGGACTCGTGCAAAGCATTATTATCAATCATCTGATCCGCGCTTGACGATTACTAGTATGTAGCTCTCCAATTACCTCTCTGATGTTAACGTACTAGTCCACTTGGCGATGAAATCTTCCTTGACTACTACTAGCTGCTTTAGGCATTCACAACAACCATGCATGCATGCATGCAAGCTCTGTCCCCTGCAGCTAGCTTCCTCCAATAATTCCTCACCTTTTTGCTTGGCTAGCTAGGGAACAATTGTACTTGTGAGACCCAATCTATCTTTTTTCTTGACGCCCGCCCACCGGTCCTCAATAATCTCATCATCATCATCATCATCATCATCATGGATCGTCGTCAGATCACGGACAGCACACGAGACAAAAGTGAAGGCTAGCTGATCGCGGGTGGATCATGCCGGCCCTGACTGCTTTTCCCCTTTCCTCCCAAGAATCATTGGAAACAAAAAATCGGATCGCATGCAGCCGCTTTCGCCGGCGAGAGCTTTTACGGCCGGCAGCTGTCCCTGTCGGCCACGGCTGCTGTTGGCCTCGCCGCCGTCGCCGTCAACGCAACGCAACGCAGGTACGGACGATTTCATTCCGACAATAATTCTCTTTCATTTCAGTAACCACCGCGGCCGCAACAAGCCAGGCGAGAGGCAATCTTCCACAAATACCTGCCACACAGGAGCCACGCCCAAATAAAAGCAGTTGGGTCCAAACATTCTCCGTTGCCGACTCACTGAGAGTGAGAGGTGTATGTCGTACCAACCACCAATGTATGAGTATGCCCAAACCACACGTACTACGCCCTATACCTCTTGTCTTTGCCTCCTCGATCTGCCAAAAAAATAAAAACTCTTCTCCTAGTTCCGTCTGTAATTCCAAGTCGTCCTATATATGCAACCCTCCTCAGCAACCTATCACTCACACTCAGGCATGCAAATGTGCACTTAAAGTGCAAGTGCGTTTCTCTCCAAGAGCTATTTATAAGAGAATCACAGGGTTAATTAAAATGGAGCAACTTTTCAGTTGAAACTTCTTAAAACTTGCTCTCGCTGCTGTTCGAGTTGGATGGAGCTCAAAATACTAACTTCTCCTAGTCCCTCTTTTGTTTCATATATGTAAAGTTTTACCAAATGCTTTTCTAAAACAACTTCAAGACTTGAAGTCCATCGATGGCCCTGTTTGGATCCTGGGCTAGAAACTAGTTGGGGCTAGTTTTGGCTCAAATAACCCCAAAGAGATCCAAACAGGAGGGGGCTAGATTAGGGCTAAATGTAACTAGCCCTCCCAAAATAACTAGCCCATCCATGGGGTGCATATTGGGGTCGGTTTTTGGTGAGACCACATAAAAGTTCACTTTTCTCTCTTTTTAGTCACTAAATAATTAAAAAGGTGCATTTAGTATCAAACTAGCCCAAGGATCCAAACGCATCTAGAGCAAGAGCTAGTTTGGAGCTAGAGCTAAAAAAACTAACTCTAGCTTTTTAGCCCGGGCTAGAGTATCCAAATAGGGCCGATGTAGTTGCCCATGGAGCTGAAAAATTACTCCACTAGTGGAGTAAAGTTGTACTAATAACAATGGCGGAGCCGAGGATTTCAAAGATACGGGGTCGAACAAAGAACACATGTGTTCAAAATTTTGCAACACATGTTTTACGATAAAAATGTAATAACTAAAATTGAAATTATGACTTACATATATGTTATACAAATGAAAGATCCTATTGCATGCATACCTCATCAAGTTATCTACTTAATGTGTTTCACTAGATCACTAATCTTATTACTTGTTTAAGTGCTAATCGTCTTCACTAACATGAATATTGAACATTAGGGGTTGCATGATCCATAGGGGGCATGGCCCCTACCAAACCCCACTTGGCTCCGCCACGACTAATAAGATAACAAGTTCTTGCTTAATTAAAACTCCACGAAGAAAAAAAAAAGTTTCAGTTCAAAACTAATTCTTTGATTATATCCTAATATTTTGTCCATATTTTTAGCTATTTTCTAAGGACCCATTTGGATGGTTTGAAATGAATCCACTCTAATAATCACTTTTTCCCCTCCGTTCAATATATAATGACAGATGCCAACTTTGGTTGGATAATCCGATCGGTTCATCGATGGTCAACAAGTATGATGGTTCTAGTGATAATCTTGTACGTGTTTTTTTTTTAGAAACATCTTGTACGTGTTTCACGGGTGGATTTAGAAAACTTCGTGAATTAAGGTCACAGGCGCGGTTCTGGTTGTATTGACTACATCTTTTTTTGGTGTAACAGGTTATTCTTTGCCTTGTGATCAAATTGGTTATTAGGCATATTTCAATTAAATTAATATGGCTACATGTGGATATACTTGTATATGACTGTTAGCCACATACGAAGATAAGTTAGATCCCACTTGTGCCGTAGATAGTGAGCTGAAGAAAACGCTATAAGTTGCATAGCAAAAATATATGTATACCTTTCACCCCTGAATTTAAGATAGACTTATATCTATACTATGAAAAGTTATGGAATGTCAAATTCCAAGTCAAATAGCCTAGTCAGTACATTCTCTTTTTGTTGTGAAAACCATAAAAGTAAATTCTAATTCCTCCAAAATCAAAAGATCGAAACCAGTCCTTAATGAAATGCATGTATTACTCATCTCTTAGTAATTGTAAGAAGAAAGGGATTTTTTTTTTTCAAAGCATACACATTGCACATATTGCATTAAGGGAATTAGAGTCTTACACGTTGTATGCTTTAGCCAACATATTTGGCCGCCGCTCACAAAAGCACACTTACAAAGGTCGCCGGCTTTAATCTTTGCAAAATGGGTGTACTGCAAATGGAGACTAATGTGCGACAGGGAAGAAGACAACTACATGTAGCTATCGTTACGGCCGCACCGCCCTTGAGGTCCTCGTAGCTTTGCCGCCAACCCTATCGCCTCGTCCTTGATGATGTTGACTAGCTACGCCGATGACCCGAAAGTGTGTTGTCAAATGTCCTTCGATTCCTTTCTTTCCACACTTCCCGTGCCACCGGGAGGACGAGGGAGTCAAAACCCTTCTTGAAAGGCTTGGGTACTAGGCGCCCGCACTACTACAAGATTGATTTTTACGTGGCGTTTGGATTTTATTTTCCGTGACGGGCATTTAAGAAACCGCCACGGTTAATATCATGATTAACCGTGGGCGTTATTTTTCTATTTTGCGTGGCGGTTATTATGACCGCCACGGAAAATCGATTAACCGTGGTGGTTTTTTAATAAAAACCGCCACGGTTAATGAGGCCCAATCGGCAACACAAGGTAGGCCTATACTGGCCCAAATGAGCCCGATAGTATACCAAAGATATATAAAGAAAACTCTACTCAACCCTAATCCTCTCCCCACTTTGACCACTCCTCCCTCCCTCTCCGATTCCCCTTCTCTCTCGATCCCGTCTCGCGGGCAGCCCTCTCCAACTCCCCCCTCTATCGATCCCTCACCGGCGCCCCCCTCTCCAACTCCCTCTCTCTCCAAGCCGGATCTCGCGAGCACCGGCCGTCCTCGATCTCCCATGCACCCGGGCGGCCCTCCCTTCGACCAGCACCCGACCGCGCGAGCGGATGCCGAGGCGGCGCCAGGTGCCCGACGGCTGGCGGGCGGCGGCTCAGCGCGGAGCTCAGACGCGGCTCGGGGATCTCGTGGCAGCGCGGCCTCGTCCCCTCCTCACCACGCACGCGGCGCGGCTCGGGATCCCACGAGGCGCAGCCGGGCGCCCATGGTGCGCGCGCGGCGACGGCCGATCCGGCGGCGTGGAGGCCGGATCCGGCGGCGCCGAGGCCGGATCCGGCGGTGTGGAGTCCGCTGCGTCGCGATCTCGCCGCGCGCCCGCCGGAGCCGGCCGGGCGGCGGCGGCGCCGGCGGCCCCGCGGTGCCGTGCCCGGATCCCGCCCATTAGGGTTTGGGTTCGGGTTTTTTTTTTTTTTTTTTATTTTTTAAAATGATTTACGGTGGCGGGCAATTGAAACCGCCACGGTAAATCCGTGATTTACCGTGACCTTCTGTTCGTGGCGGACTCGAAAACCGCCACGAAAAATGTTATTTGACCGCCACGGAAGTTCCTTTTACGTAGTAGTGTGGGCGAGCCACCAAACGACCAAGGTGTCGCCCGACGAAGGGCACAAATGGACTAATAGAGCGAGCTAAAGAAGACGGTGCCATACCTCCCTGGTGTAGACATAGGACGCGAGATGGTGGTCGGCAGTCTCGGGGAGCTGTGAGCACAAAGCGCAGTCCGCTATCTGCTGCGATCCATAGCGCATCTGTCTCTTTGCGGTCCAATGCCAGCCGTGGAGACTCAACCAGAAGATGAACCTCACCTTGGGTGGCGCCCTGACACGCCACAACTCCTTGGCCCCCAAAAGCTTGGCGGACCGACGTAGAAGGCCTTGTAGGCGGACGCTGAGGTGTACTGACCCGAGGCCGTCCACCTCCACACAAACTGGTCGGTCACCCCGGGCTGCAACGTGACCCCCTGTACCATGTCCCACAACTCAGCGTACTCGATGAGAGCAGCCATGTTGTATGCAGAGGTGACGTCTTGAATCCAAAGATCCTCGTGCAAGGCGTGGTGAATCCAAAGCAATCCCCCAAAAGCAGTCACCGTGCACCTCCTTCTTCTAGCCCTGACCGCTGGGAACAGGTGTGGTGCCATCTTGCAGATGGCACCATTAGGAAGCCACGCATCGGTCCAGAACAACGCGCGTGCACCGTCTCCAACGATCCCCGAAACCGAGGCCGCAAACATCATGTCCATGGCACGCTTAGGTCGTGCAGGAAGAAGCGCGCACTATTCGTCTGGGCAGGTACAACGAGTCCACTCCCACCGCAACCTCAGCGCATAGCCGAGAATGGTGAGGTCTGGCAGTCTGAGTCTGCCACGGTCTCGGGGGGGAGCACATGATAGGCCACGCCACCGGCACTTGCCCCCGAGGCCACCGTGTCTGTTCCAGTCCAGAGTAACGCCCTGCATCGCCTGTCGATCTGCTTGATTGCCCAAGGGGAAAGGGGTGCGCAGATATTCGTTAGCCACAATTGCTTCAAATTCCAAGTCAAATAGCCTAGCTAGTCCATAATGATTGGATTATATTATTAATGAGAAGAAGGATGCAATGATTTTGCGATGCCCATACTGTGGTGTGCCTGATCTAGACCGGCGTGCCTGCACGAGGACGAGGTGATCGAAAGCTACATGCTATCGTCCCCTCGCTGTCTGTCCAACGTAGAGACTAGCTAGAGAGACAGCACAATCAAGCACAGTATAGCAGGCTCGAGCTTAGCGAGAAGCTAACACGATGTGCTGTGCAGATAAGTCAAGCGCTATAGACAGTCACGGGGAGCAGGTATCGTTTGCTTAGAGATCAGGTCATGCATGCTGTGCTTAAACAAAGTGACCAATCAGTTACAAGTATCATATTTTCGTTAAATTATAAGTATCATATATATATGTGCTGTAAATTTAATAGGAGTTCCACTTGTCGCGTGTAACAACACAATTGTAGCGTGAAGTAGTACTGCCCTTGCAATACAAAATGTATGGGAGTATAGCTGCGAAAAAAACTGCCTCCATCCTAAGACCTTTGGTTCCAAATAAGTTGGTGGCTTATAAGTCAAGTGATTTAAAATCAGTGACTTATAAGTCTTGGTTGTTTGATTGCAAATGACTTATAAATTGTTCTATACATATAAAAAAAGGGTGACTTATAGGTTTTAAGTAGGGGCGTACCAACTTATAGCTTATAAGTCTCATGACTTAATAAGTCAATGTTATTTGATAAAATAAGTTACTTATTCACTTTTTGACTTATAAGTAGATGACTTATTTGTAACCAAACAGGGCCTAAAATAACTGCAAGTACGTGCATAGTCAGAACAACACTTATTTTGAGATGGATTTTGAACTATTTATAAGGTCTAAAACACTTAGCTTGACATTGTTGAAAAGAAATTGATTTTTGTTCAGACCCTACTCACGATCATCCCTGGCTAAAATATATGAAACACTATACGTCTATACTAGCTTAGTGTACGTAGGTTTTTTATGATCTTCAAACAGAAACAAATGGACTTAATTGAAACTAGATAAGAAAAAGATGGCAACGTGTTGTTGACCTAGCTAGTCAGTGCAGACACAACACTTGACTATATATATGCATGCATCCTGACACAAGAAGACAGCATGAATTTGAGCTAGCATGATTAATGACATTGTAAGGGGAATGATATTGTTTTGCTACAAGAGAAAAGGTAATAAAAAATAACAGGAGGGGAATGGAGCAAATTAAGCTGCAAAACACGCCCCCATTAAGCTAGCTACAAACATCCTTATTGGTTCTATGACCAGAAACTATACTTAATCCAACAAAGATTATCCAACTACAAGGAAGGGAAAACCAACCAGAACAAGATGACCAGCATGAACACCAACCCCCACCACCACGACCAAGGGGGTCATCACATGCGTCCAACTCCAACCTAGCTTACTCCATTAGTCAGAGAAGACGCCTCTCTCTCTCTCACCCAAAAGGTTCCTTCGGATCCCATGCATGAGCATGAACTCACTCATGCGACTCTCAGTTGCTAACTTGCATTGTATGCCGTTACGCTATATAACGACTACCTTACTCCTCGCATTGCATCTGCATGATCAGGTCTGTGGCTTACTGTGCGCGAGCTTATGTCTTGTACAAGCTCGATGGGTGGATGCATGGTCGGTCATGGCATCCTGCCTCCGTTGAAGGACGAGGCCGACTTCATCTCGGCCTCCAGGGAGCTCATATCGCTGCTGCTCTGGTGGTCTCCTCCTCCTCCTCTCGGCGTCGATATCCCGCGCACGATGCCGCCTCCGCCAACGCCAAGAAAGTCCCGCGTCATGTCTCCGCCACCCTGGCCGAACTTCACCTCGTGCTCCGCCGCCATCTCGCAAAGCTGCCTGGGATCAAACATCCCGGCGCTGACGACGACGCCCGTTGCCGCCGCCGAACATTCCTCCGGCGCCGACGCCACCTCCAGCGAGCGAGTTCATCAGGTCGTTCAGGTTCGCGTCGCTCTGCTCCATGTGCGGCGTCGCCGGCCGCACGTGAGGGGAAGAAGAGCCCGCGAAGCCTCGGAACATGGAGGCCGCGCCGCCGTTCGCGCTGGACGTCGCGCCCATCTGCGCCGCCTTCTGGAGCAGAGCGGTTGCCGACATTTGCGGCAGCATGGAGGCTTGATCGCTGTAGAGCCCCGGAGGTGGAACTTGGTCTCCACCACCAAGGAAGTTGCCGCCGAATATCCCTGCCGCCGATGCGTCCGATCCCCCGCCTCCACCTGCTCCCCGCTGAACTGATCATTGCTCATGAGCCCCTGGCTTGCATGCTCGTGGCTGGACCCCGAGCTATTGCCATTGTTAGCAAAGAAACCCAGGTTGAAGAGGCTGGGTCCTGAGGCGCCGGGGCCGCCAGCACCGTTGCCTTGTAGGTCGGGCAGCTGCATGAGTCCATGGAAAGGCTTGTTGGCCTGCAGGTACGAGTGCGGCCCATTGCCCGCGTCGTCCCCAAAGTCCTGCCCGACCGATGCCCCCGCGTTGAGGAAGAAGGACGCCGCCGACGGCGGAGCCTGCGGCGGGCGGAAGGCGGACGCACCGTTAGGCGACAGGAGGTGGTCGAGGCGCGCGGCGATGCTGCTGCCGCCGCCGGCCGTGGCGCCGAGCCGGAGGAGCTCCGGGGACGGGTGGTGGTGGTGGTTGTGGCCGTCCTGGAGTGGAGGTGAGGTGGGACCCCACCTGCGAGAGGCTGAGCGCCATGTTGCCCGCGTTGGGGGCGCCGTAGAGGTGGCTGGTGAGGCTGCTCAGGCTCGTCGGCGGCAGGCGCGCGCTCTCCCTGCGCGAGCGCGTCACAGAAGGCCCGGTGGGTGATGAAGCTGTCCCTCCTGCATGGGCCAACAACGGATCAGCTATCATTCACGCATGCATGCGCTTGCTTGCATTGCTGTGTCGTGAAGCTAGGTCAGAACTCAGAAGGAAGCAGACAATCGCATGAGCCCAAGACGGCGGCGCACGCAGTGAAAATGTGCAGTAAAAGTTGATGCGACAAGTAAGCATGCAGGTTTCGTAGAAAAACTGGAGGCAGACGCATGCATGGTCCATGTCACGCTGCAGACAACACAGGCACCGAGGAACAGCTGCATCTCGGGTTAAGATACTGTTTCTGATGGACATGTGAACGCCGCTGCAACTGGATGCTGATGCTGTGCATCAAATGTTGTGTTTGTAGCTGGGATTCATGGATCTGAACGGTAGTGATCGATCCTTGTCTTTTTTTTCCTTTTCCCTGCAGGCTCTGCAAATTTCCATTTTATGATAAAAGAGCCTGCAGAATGCCCTTTGTTCAGATGGCTTTAAAATTCCAAAACTGTTTGAAATTGGGTCACTTTTTAGAACTTTAGAACTAAACAGGCCTTTGTAAATTTTGAATGTAATGATTTTGATATAAAGTTTAGTGCCATTTACACCTCACCTAGGCCACTTTTTGGAATTTTTGAATGTAAATATTTGGATATAAAGTTTATAGTCATTTGGAATGTATATAAAGTTTTTGCATCAAAACAACAAAGCCTATGTGATGTGTGCCCTCAGGAGTTTATTTCACTTCCCTAGTGGTGGTAAAGACTAGTATTAACAGAAGAAAGACATGGTATATTAACAGAAGAAAGACATGGTTTGTCTTGTCTGATAGCATTGGTCAAAGGTGTTTGGTAACCATGCATTGACGCATGCAGACATGAAAAAGCAGCAGTCTATCCTCACCACAAAGCTTACTAGCTCAAGATCCCAGAAACCCATGTCAATCAATAATGGAGAAAGAAAAAGGTGAGATCGATGTGCTGGATAGCATTGCCAGGTTCCCACTAGTAGGAAGCTTGAACCAAGAAAAAAGGCTGCAAGACATAGGCATCAGAACTGTCATGCATCTACTACACGAACACACACACACCAAGGAGATCAGAAAAACTTTGTGGGGCTGGTAAGCTCACTTCCCAAGGGACCAAGACACAGTCACACACCGTGAATGTTTTTTATTTTTGAAGGGACCGTGAATGTTTTTTATTTTGTAAGCCTTGAACCACGCACAAAATGGATCTAATAGTAGGCCCTAATCAAGATTACTGTTTGTGACAACAAAACGTGTGGAATCTAAGGGTTTAGTGTGAGCAAACAGTGGAAGAGGAGTACTTCTTCAATAGAGCAGCCATTAATGCAACTCCTGTTGATGCAACTAATAAGTAGGAGTACTATATATATATGCTTACTTCCTATTGGAGAATTTTTGCCATACCCATGAAAGAGAGGAGTGAGAATAAGCACAGCAACGAAATGTGAACAGTGGATCAAAGTTACACCTACTAGGTGATGCATGCGTGACTAGGGCATGCATGCTGTGTGGGAGGCCAGGCCATGGGCAACGTAGCCATGAAAAGGGGTGGACCTTGGCTCGATCAGCCTGGGCGCCTGGCTCGCTCGCTGGCACGGCAAACGAACGGCCATGCCTGCCACATGTAGACAGCGGCAACTCACATGAGAACGAGCTAGGCTTACATGGCAGCCAAAGGCCAAGTGATTCAGTAGAGAGAGGTTCAGTGAGCGAGAGCCTGCTCCTGAAAGGATGGACCAGTAAAAATGTGGGTCTACGGCAACATAGACGCATGCATATCTGTGTAAACATGGTGGGTAACACTGACGAATCAGTTCAGCCGTTCAGGGGGGAAAATAATAAAAAAATACTAGTGACTGTGACGAGTGTTTGGCGAGACAGAAGGAGAGAGTTGGCTGGTTGTTGCTGCTTCCCTAGGGACGGGAGGGAAGTCGGGAAAGGGAAGCATCATCACCAAGGCCAAAAGCCTCAAAAAAGAAGCCATTTCTGCATTCACGTGCAAGCAGTGCTCCCAGCCCACAGCGTCGCTAGCTATTCCTCTCTCTCTCCCCCTCGTGGCGGATCTATCTATCTTGGTTCGTCTTTCTAGCTCATCATCAGGCAGCAGGCAAGCTGATCGAGCTGAGCAGTGAGTGCCAAACCAAAACTATACCTACAGGCCGGCGCCATGCCTCCACACAAGCCCAAACAAAACCCTAACCCTAAACAAGGAAGGCCAGCCAAACCGTGGAACGTTCCTAATACTTTACTCGCTCACCGAATCCAAGAGCTCGCCATAAGCGGACAGCTACAACAGGCTCATGCAGTGCAAAGCCCCATGACGATGCCATGCCTACATATCATGATGCAGCAATCATGAACATACTCTATATCTACATCCACACATATATACATACAAATGCAATGCAGCTAACCTTGCCATCTGTGCAGCTAGCTGATATATATATACCAGCACATCACACACGAACGAACGAACGAAAAGGCAGGCGATCTAGGAGAGGGAATGAATGCATGGGAGATCGAACGACGATGATATATATATATATTACCGGGAGAAGAGCGTGCCGCAGTCGCAGCGATACTCGCGGGTGCCGCAGATCTTGGAGTGCGCCTTCCAGTCCGACTGCACGGCGTAGCGCTTGGAGCACTTTTCGCACTTCCACTTCTTCTCGCCGTGCTTGCGGCAGAAGTGCTTCTTGATCCCGGTGAGGTCGCCGAGGGCGCGGGCCGGGTCGTGGTGCACGCACGTCGGCTCCGGGCACAGGTACACGCGCCGCCGCTGCGGCTGCAGCGGGTTCTTCTGCTTCAGCTTCCACGGCAGGTTGTGCCCGCGCCGGTGCAGCTGCAGGTTCTGCTCGCGCTGGAACCCCTTGTTGCACACCTCGCACACGAACCGGTTCGTCGCCAGCAGCGTCTTGGGCGACAGCGCGATCACCTCGGCGTCGGGGTCTATATAGAAATCAAACACAAGTCTAGCTTGTTAGCTGCTGATTAATATATATTGATTTGCAAAAAGGAATATGAGAGAAGAAATGCTATATATGATCAACGATCGAACTGATCGATGCATGCATGATGATGGACAGGAGTGAAAATTTACTTTGAATTCAGAGAACAGTAAAATAATGAATGGATGCAAAACAGTACAAGGAAGGATATATAGATGATCGTCAGCACTTGTTGTGGATTAGGAAGGAGGACAACATCACATGGTTTTTATGTATTGATGATTGAGTTTTACTATTTAATTATATCGAGGGAATTATTGTTCTATGTCGAAGTAATTAATAAATATTTTCCTTATAAATAAGTTAGCCATGCATGATTAAGAAACGATGGTGGGAGCTAGTAGCACTGATGATATAGTAATTTTTGGGGACGGAAGATATTTGTTTTGTTGCCGCTTTTCTCTCTCGGTGGGTGTGAGCTGTGGCACGGTAGAGACGACAAGCTATGAGACGATGGAAGAGGGAATATTTTGCAACAGATTTTTTGGGAAGGAGGGAGGAGTTTGCAGGAAGAGACATAGAGAACAAAGGAATCGACATGGATTGTGTCATGGCTCCTATTTGCTTCTCATAATTGGGGGAAGAAGAAGATGATGAACTGAGTAACAGCTCATGCATGCACACACATGGAATCTTGGGAGGTAAACTGATTTTGTTTTCTTCTTGAAAAATATGAAACTTTTCTTGTTTTTATTAACCAAGGAAAAGGTGGTAGGAGAGTTTGAATTCTTCAACCGGTTAAAACAAAAAAACGTGAGCCTTGCTGAGAAGCTAGAACACAATTAAACAATAGGCCAGTGGGGGAAAACCGGCAGTAGCGCCATGAATTGAATGAAGTCTAGTCCAACCTTCCATATTCTTCACCTGAATTAATTCTTCAGTCTCAGGTGTGACTGTGAGGACAGACAGGCAGCTTTAAATGAAGTATATTGATTGAGAGGTGCAAACTGAAGGCCAAGCTCGTCTCGTCAACTCTACTATAGTTGCTTTGCAGCAGCCAAGCTAGGGAGGGGATCCACCTCGAACTAGGTAGGGAGAGAAGAGAGAGAAAACCAAGAACAGCTTGAGAATTGCTACTATATTTCATAAAAATCCAGTTTTTTTCCAACAAAAGAAAAACTGGGTGTGTTGTTTGCAGCCACATGACATCGATCTGCGCTGTAAAACCAGGCAACAATTCTCTGGACTATTTAGTTAGCTACGCAGTGCAGAGAGCAGTGATGACGAATCAAGAACACACAAACAAGAAGTGAAGAAACCACGAAGAAATGGAAAGAGAAACCGATCGAGTGCATGTGAGAGAAGAAGATGCTCCTGTTGCCAGCATCGATCCAACTCATAAAACTCCAATCGATCCAGACGAGATCTCTCGCAGGCAGCACAGCAGAGCTGACCGACCTGCTGTTTATGCAGTGTGCGTGCACACGACACCGGAATCAGGAGGGGGGTACTCGGGTTGCGTGAATTACTTACCGGGCATAGTCCTCTTCTTCTTCTTGGCGGTGGCTGCGCCGCCGCGGTCGGCGCGCCTGCTTGGCCCCCGGACACAGCGCCGGGCAGCGCCGCTGCCAGCTGCTGCTGCGGTGATATCAGCGGCTTAATCTGGTCTTGCTGGTCCCCATCCCTAACGCCAAAGAACGCCGCCGCCGCCGCCGATGAATTCGATGCCATCACTGCCGCCTCCCGATTTATCCTGCAGGCACCACGCCAGCGGGTGGCTTTGGCCCGTTGCTAGGAATAGGATTGGCAGTGCTCGTCTTCGTCCTTCCCCTTGTTCGCTGAAACAAGCAAGACTTTCCAAGTGAGACCGGCCGGCATGGCAACAACAACAGGCGCGAACGAGTAAATATCTCAGCTCTCTCCAAGAAATAAAAACACATGACACACACAGCGTGCGAGCGGCGGCGACGACCATGGGAGCGAGACGACGAGAAAGATTTCGCTAGCTGTTCCTCCTCCGATCCGAGACAAATCGAGGAGCTAGCCCAACAGAACCAAGGAGATAAAGACCGAAACAAGGAGAGGAGAGGAGGAGAGGAGCCCCCAAAATTCCTGACCTTCTCATATGTATGTGCTTGGATTGGAGTTGATCTGAAACAAGAAACAAATCGACAGGCAGCCGAGAAAAGCTCCAAGGCATCGGCGGCTTAGGACTCTTCCGAGATTAACAAAAGAACAAAGTGGACAGGGAAATCCAAACAAACAGTTGCACTCAAAACAAGTAAAAAAGCAAAACAACAAAAGCTCGCAAACACCCACACCCCGCGACTCGCTCATATATATGACACAAACATACAGTGAGACAGATATATCTAATTTTTTAACAGGAAAAAATTCGAGCTCGTTTGTTTCTTCTCTGTACCTCACTCTCCCTGGTACTGCTGCTCCTCTCCTCTTGCTTGCTCTTTGCTACTGAGGAGAGATGGATAGATAGCAGTGTGGTGGTGGAGAGAGGATGGAATGGAATGGAGGAGAGGCTAACAAGGCTGTTCTCCCATTTCTCTCATTTCCTTGTCATACTTTTCCTTCTCTCTCTTCTCTCCGGCCTGCTGCTTTCCTCTCTCACACTCTTATATGCCCCCACTAGAAATCAATTTCTGAATTTCTCCTGCGCCCCCTTCCAAAGCCTATGCACACCGGGAAAATACACAGGAGGAGAGGGAGTATTTTTATATACAACTCGGAGCAAGAGAGAGAGAGAGAAAGGTACAGCGGATGGGAGCGGGAGCAAGCTCACGCAGGCAAAGCGGTGTCGTGAAGCGTCTGAGGATTGTCCACCGACTGCGTGCGTGGGGCTTACCTCTCGCCATCACACACGCGCGCACACCCGCGAAAACTTTTTTTCCTCCCGGTTGTTTTGGCTTTTTAGATGTTTTGTATGGGCCGCAAGCGTGTATTTGCACACGGTTGTTTCGGTTTTTTAATACTTTGTGGGTTTGCAGGCATGCATTTACATACATTGTGGCCGCGTTTTCGTATAGCCTTTTGCTAATGCATATCAAACAAATACTACCTAATTTCTGTTGGATCCAACAAACCTTTTGTTACTATTTGTTTTACACACATACATAATTTTGTATCTATGATGACTCACATCATGATTACTTCTAAGATATTATCATGTATCATGCATGTTCTATACGTAACACCATCGACAAGAGTTGTTTTAGTCACAACGGCAAACATACTAAGGAAGCAGCTAGTGTAGCGTAGACACAGATTCATTCCCTATATAGTACAAAATATGTTCTAACGGTCCATAGTTGTCTGTTTCGAAAGTACACGATAAAGTTCACTTGCTTGTGTGGCTATGATTAGAATATACCTACGTTGATGGTATATCCAACCAAATCACGTACGCGACAGTGAGCGAGCAACTCCTTAGCGTAATCATATATAAAACTTGTATGTGCTTCCTTTCCTATTTTAAATGATATATTCTACTAACAATTATAGGGCACCTGTAAATAGAGTGTCAATATTGATTGTTAATTAGCAGTATGCACACTATTATTTATTTCTTGTTGATCTAGCTAATTACTCTTTTACACTAGTTTTTTTTCAACACCATATCCATGGGTAGGAATAATAAATAATATTACACTATCACTAGTTGACACTCAATCACTAGTTGTAATCTACTAATACCAAAAGATACGAACCGCGTGTATTCAGATATGATCATCCAACAATGCGAGGATATATAAAAGCAGTAGCTAGAGATGCAAGACGAGAAATGTAGGATCTATCAAGACATTATATTCTCGCCCATTTAATAGGTAAACTTATTTTCCTTATTCTATTTGATAGACAGATAATTAGCTCAGAGTTGTAATTTGTATTATGCTATTTCGATGCATTTGGCATGCATTCATGATGCATGACGACGATCAACAACCACGAGCAATATTCCACAGCAATGTACATAGTAGTACATTGCATGTACACTTCTATCCTTGCAAGAATTTTTGCTGACCTTTTCTTCCTCTTTATTTGCATTTTACCTATCAACAAGTAGGTCAATCTTCAATTCGATCTAATATAAGCGGCTATTTCGAATTTTGAGCAACGAAATCAGTTAGGACTTCAATTTTCAGCCTAGAAATTATTTTCCCCTTTCATTTATTAATTTAACCCACCAAACTCATCACCTACCCATCTCTCATGTATTTTTAGATTAATTAGTTGGAAGGACTGGCAAATTTGAACGGCAGACAACCATGACGTACATACGGGTAAGAGCTGGAACAATCAATGTACAGGCTAGGCAACAGTTTCAGTAGAACATGGAGAAAGGCTCATCGAAAATGTCCAAGAAAAGCCATCGGTCGAGGCCAAACGATGCATGCAGACGCAGTGCAGTGCAGCCGTGACACACTCTGCTACTTGCTGGATAAACGTCCGAGAAAGCGGACGTAAGCTCGGCGATTGTCGTTGTTGGTGCGCGCGCGTCTCTCGGCCCTAGCTATAGTTTCGTCATGGCCTTCAACACGCTTTGAAAAGTTTCGCCGGTAGCGACTACGTGCGTCAAGATACTAAGCGTCCTGCACGTAGCAGACGTCCTATGCTATTGACACATGGGCATATATATAAATATATGCAGCATATATTTTTTTTTGTGGGTGCAGATATAACATATATAGAAGCAAAAAATATTTTATTTTCTTGAATAGGTGCATGTATGTTCCAAAAAAAGGATGAATAACCGGAAAGGAAAAGGGAGAAATGGAAATCAATTTTGCTCTCAGTGGGCGTGGCAGTTTTCGACGTGTCAGTGATGCCTAGCTGATGCGCACGTGTTGTGTGCACAGTTGACACATGTTACGGACCCATACGTTATAGAGTATGTTATAGAGTATATGGTGGCGTAAGGTTTTCTTTTCCGAAAGTGTACTTAGGCATGGGTGTACTCCTTCCATTCCAATAATTATAAATCGTTGGCTTTTTAGATACAATAGCTTTTTACTGCATAACTAGATATATATATGGTGTTTATAGGATATATAAAGTAAAATTTGTGTATCTAGAAAAGTTACAATAAATTACAATTTGGAACGAAAAAGAGTACCTTACTTTCTATTCTCCTACAGTTCCATGAACTTTGAAGTGTTTGAGACACCATCTGCCCTGGTCCACCACCACGCCACTGCCGCTAGGGGCTTTGAGGTTCACTTTCATAATGATCTTCTCCTTTTATGAAGATAGGAATGAAGACATGGCTTAAAAAGTGGTCAAAATCAAATGTTATATGGTATTATAGGGTGTAATTAAGTTTCATGAACTTTCAAGTGTTTGACACACAATCTATCCACCACAAAGCTCACGTTGCGCTTAGGGTTTCGAGGTTCAAACCCTTGTTAGTGTAGGACATTATGACCAACTAGAAATAGGTTATACACGAACATATCAAATAACACGCCAAGATGACAATAGGTTCAACTTTTTCCAACATCTAACATACTCGACGACTCAAAATGGCATTTAAATTTATAGTTGTCGTTTTCCTAAGTCGAGCTAAACTATTTGCCACCTTATGTGTGACAACACTCTCCCTATATATAGATATAACGTTATACACATAGGTATTTTATTATGTGTAACATAGGAACCAGGAAAGCCTAGGGAGGATAACACTAAGGTTGGGTTGCCATCTGACCCACCCAACCCTAGGAAGGCCATGTCCAATGCGAGAGGAAAGTCCATGGAGACACATATAGGGAAAGATACGATGTAGGGAGAGGGAGAGGAATGGATCCATTCATGACGATTGCGTATGTGATATAGGGTCGTTGATTCGGTTGTCATTGGAGGAAGATGTCGTGGTCGAGGTGGGTTAGGTATGATGACTAAAACACAAGTGTGAGGGTGATGATCATTATCACAAGGTGTCCATTTGATGAGAGAAAAGGTCTTATGTGGCATGTGTCGTTTCTCCCTAGTTTGAAGGCCCGAGCACAAGTGAAAGGTTCTAAATGGCTATGGAGGAGGGGGATGAAAAAGCCTATAAAATTTCTACTTAAAGAACTTTGTTAGAAAGTGTAGCAAGATATGTGGAGCTCTACAAACTTTGCATGCCACTTACTGAAGATCTCTACTTTGGTTTTGGCTAATTAGTGACATTCTTAGGACTAATCTTTCTATGCTAAGTGTATGATTAGATTGGAGATTGGTCAAGTCAAGTGTGGTGCATGGTGGCCATGGTGGATGGATCGAGGTGATCCAAAAGATGATCAAGTGCTCATGTGGCGAGGAATTGCGATCGAGGTGATCAAAATGGGCTCAAGGCGAAGGTATATCCATAGGGCCATTTTGATTCTCGCGACTCAAGACACCACATAGGGTGTGAGTGATTTAGAATCGATAGTCGGACTATAAAGAGGGGAAAACCTCGTAACATTGATCCTCATGTGCCTCTAGGTTCAACAATCATATGGATGCA